>BCNH02000009.1:5424186-5441258 GCA_001662345.2 Metrosideros polymorpha var. glaberrima
AAAAAATTTTTTTTTAAAAATTTCTATTCTTTTGGTCACCAGCAAATATAAATTTTATCCAAAAAAGAAAAATTTTAAAAAACTTTTCTATTCCAAGAAATTGAAATTTTTTTCAGTTATCAAACGAATTTCTGTTTCTGAAGTAGAAATTTCCTCATGTTATCAAACAGGTCTTTTTGTTCAGAAATTGATTTCTAGAACAGAAATTGAAAAATCAATTTCTTTCTAGAAATTTTGTCATGCGCGCCCTAGATGGCCAGGCCTAGAAAAGGTATTGCATTTAACCCTTATCCCTATGGTCTGTGTATCAAAGACAGAGAACTGCTAAGAAAGTCCTGACTAAGAAGTAACAACATGGTCCAACAGAGAGATTTATTTAAATTATTAAATTTTAATATCATAAAAAATCTCAAATCGGTACACCTGTAATAGATCTACCTAAAACTAACTTTTTTACCATGAAAAATCCTAAAATAGTACATATGTGACAAATTTACGACAAATTTTATTTTTTTGTTATAAATAATAATAATTTAGGTGACGTTTTTTCAATTAACTCATTTTCTAGCGACATAGCTCAGTTCATCTTCTCCGACAAACTCCAAAATTTAGAGTAAAATTATCAGTATACAGATTTTTCGTGATTAAAAAATTAATTTGGATTAAATATGTCACATATGTATCAGTTTGGGGTTTTTCGTAATATTAACCCTATTATTAAAAAGGTAACAGATACATATAGATAAATATATTACCAACACGATCGAAGGGAGGATAAGAATGGAATCCAAAGGGAAGGGGACCGACGGACACCATCCCATGCATGGAACAGTGCTTTGAATAAACCTCACGTCGTGTTTAGTGGAATACGAAGAGCATTGGGCATAGGGATGCGATTTTGTCCTAAATGATACCTTGATCGAAGAGCCTGGTTTTGAAAAGGAGAAAGATAGGGCGTTCAAATCCCTTTAGTCACAGACAAATTATTCTCAGTTAGGGTTATGTGCACATGAAAAACGCCCGAAATAAACTTATCCACGAGATTTATAAGGTGTTTCATAAACTTACTAGTAGTGATCAAGGCTTTACCCTAAATCATCAAACAAAATTATTCAATAAATCTAGTTTCATCTGAGTCTCATCATATGTGAGGGTCCATATTCATTATTAGTACAAGTAATAGACTTATCGAATAGTTTCTCATACTTAAGAGAAAGGAAAGAGCAAGTGAGTGAAGGTGTTGCGTGTTTTGTATGACGTGCAAGCTTGTTTAGTTGAGATACCCTAAATTTTATGATCCGATAATTATTGATCATTTGCATATTATATATATATATGTGTGTGTGTGTGTCAAAATATGGCGTATCAAGGTATTTAATGCCTTTTATTTTATTTTTGGTGAGCACCTATTCATCTATTGGAACAGCACTTACTAATCTCACCACGTGATGGGTGAATTGGATCCATCTCGTTTTTTCGGCTAGATGACAAGGTTTGTTAACTTAATTTCCAACTGCAATATTGGACTCTCTAAACATTCGTAAGGTAAGTATCGGTCTAATCTTTAACTATTGATGGACGAAAAGGAACATAAAAGAAGCTGTCGGATTTAAGCCGAATGAGTTAGGGGTATCTATCCATGTTATTAGAACATCCAACAGAAGCTAAATACCTTAACTTAGAGGTATCACAGTCTAAGTAGAAGCTCATTAGCCTATGATACAATGTCATCGATAGCCCCTCTACTCTTATTGAAAGCCGGCCCTAGTTTCTCTCTCCCTCTTCTCTTCACACAACTTTCCTCTTCAACCTCCATGGAGGAGAGGGTTTGAGGTAAATCTCTCCCTCATTTTCTCGTTTTTTCTTGGTTATCTTAGTTCTTTATTTTATTTTATTGCTTTCCTCCTGTTTGGGAGCTTTTTTCTTCCGATTTAGTCTAGATCTGAAAGTTTCTCTCTCCCGTTTTGAGGAACTTCTGTCCCGATCTACTCTAGATTTGGGGTTCTTTGTGTTTATGATTTTAGGATTTCGCTTCCCTCGAGTTCATTGGTGTACAAGTCCAATTTTGAAGGGAATCAAAAGAGTTTCGTGAAGGTTTCGCTCTGACAAGCGTCAAATTTGAGGTCGTTTAACATTTTTACTCTAAATGGTGATAGTGTTACGGACACCAAACCTAGGTGTGCATCGCCAAAAGGCAAAACCGTAGTAACAATTGGAGATCTTGGTGAATGCTCATTACTGAAGACGGATTTGGTGATCGATCACCGATTTTAGTTTGAAAAAGTCACAAATATGCTTTTTGAGTGTGTGATTCTTAACCTTGTTCTAATGATTCTTCTTGTTATCTAGAGCTTGTTTCATTTTGAAGCTATTTGGGGTTGTCTTGGTTTGCAGTTATTGTATTTCCGTGGAAATCAATGAAATGTTATATTGACAAAAAAAAATAGTCTCAATATTTTTTACAGTACCAATTGTTAGCCCTTCCGTTAAAATATCATGTAATCTTGAGGTTGACATCGAAGCACGTGCTTGGACGGATTAAACACATATGTCACAATCTTATTGGCACACGTGGCGCTATGCCATTTGGCACCACATCAGCAATTTTAAAAAATTAAAAATTAAAAACAATGAGAATCATCGAAGCAATAACATTTGTCTACGATCGCCATCACAACAACCACCACGAGTGGTGGCCATGGTTGAGAGAGAGAGCACGCAAGGCGCTATCACCGCCTTGGTGTTGTGTGATTGCGGCTACCACAGGCATGCGATCACCGTCATGGCCGCAAAGGCTATAAGGGCAAGGATGACCGCAAGGCCTACAAATGCAAAGATTGAGTTCTTAGTTGGAGTCTAGGTCAATACTTTTCTATCAAAAAATGCATGGATCTTTGTTAATCAAGAAAAGTAGAGGGAAGGTTTTGAATTTCGAGCACACTACTCGTGGACTTACATTTTTTCAAAAGCTTAACCCCAATGCGTCTCACCAAAAATGGGTGTTGACCCAACTAGTGAAAAATCTTTCCTTGATTTTTTATGAAATGAGTTCAGTGGCAATTTTGGATAGGAACTCACTCACGGCTTTATAGTGAAGATGAACAAGAAACTCGAAAGAGAAGTTTCGAAAGTGATGAACTAAAATTGATAAGCTAATAGAAAATTACACTGGGAATATGTGTTTTCGGTTACGGATGTCTTCCATGATTACATGCTGCCATTTATATAGCAGTTACTACTCTAAGTACAATTACACCGCATTCTCGAAATTCTAGACCTCCTGTTCGCACGCCGATTTTTTCCATAAATAGTTATAACTTTCAAGACCACTGGGTTACCAATTGTCCTTGGTATCAATGTTTTCAATCGATATCCTGATCTTGATTCCTCTTGTTCTCAACACATAGCCAAGTTTTAAGATGGCTAACCTTTCATATGATGAGCCTCATTAAACATTTCGATACCAAATTTTAAGATTCACATGTCGCATATGGATCATATGACGGTGTCGAGATAACTAACCCTTCGATGACTCTCCCTTGTCGATATCAATGACATACAATTGTCGATGAATCTCCCTCATCAATGTCAATTGCTTAATGTCTTGTAACAATTTTAGCAGTTAATGTCCTTTGGCCAATCAGACCTCATCATACAAATCGACCATAGTGAGTTGATTATTTTTCGGTGTAAACACAATGTATTATGAGTCAATCAAAATATACAAACCGATTCATACACAAATTTCGGATTAGGGAACTTCGCCCGACACCTCTCAACGTGCACCTCAACAAATGCATCGATAAATAGAAAAGAAAATCACCCCCGACATTTTCTATCTAATCACTTTTGATAAACACCTATTCCCTCATTTGACCAGCGCATCTAAATCCCACTACATGACGGGTGAATAGTCTAATCTTCTTTTTTGCTACATGACAAGGTTTGTCAACTTTCCAACTGTAAAATTTTGGACTCTAATCATCTGCAAAGCATCCATTGAAGGTAAGTACCAGTCTCATCTTCAACTAATGAGGAAAGTAAAGAAAGATTAAAGGAGCAAAACGACAATTGACGATCAGCATTAAGCTTCCCCACTTTAATCAATTACTATTACTTTTCTTTAGAACCTCTATGATTGAACGATAGGACAATCTACATTGCATGAACTGTGCACACGCACGAGATCGAGCTTCGGTGACTGATTTACATACCCATCATAATATCAATATTACTTTTCGCAAAGAACTTGCTATGTGATAATTGCTTTACAAAACGGAAAGATCTCGTTAACGGCTCAAACTACAGAGACTCTAATTAAGCGACCGATCAAGAAAATTCTGTAGCTTTTCGATATAACGACTGTTCTCATGTTGCACAAATTCGAACTTAGTATGTCTGGACGGTGTTTCGAGGCATTCGTTAACGAGACTCGTGATAGAAATACGTTCTAGAAACGGCCCAAGAATCGAGACGAATAAACTATATGGGCATGGGGACTGGTCTTCGGGTCACATGGATGCTAAGCAATAGTATTATAGGAAAGGCCCCATGATCATTTTTCATTATGCGCACTCACGGAGGTACTTGGAAGACAGGTGAAGCTTCATGGAAGACAGAGAACGGACGTGTCCTTGTCTGTCTTTTTACCCTACATTTTAGAGAAAAGAAATTGATAGAATCTTTGAAGAAAAGGCTTCTCTCTTTTTGAAATAGTAGAAGAATAAGGGTCCAAAACCCTCAATCATGCAACTTTTCATGTAATCATGCTCAGTCCCATTCCAACTCCATTAGATAATGGGAAATGGGTGTGTCTCAATCTAATCTGATTAGTTACAAGACCCCCTACAAAGGACTCTAGTAAAAGGTTCACAAAAAAAAAAAAAAATGTGATCGCTCCGAAGTCGTAATCGAACGGGGACTACTAAAATCATATGCAGTCAAATCGAGCTAAATTTGTGAAAGCTACAATAAGAAGACAAATGAAAGACATTAGAAAACCACATCTCGCTTAGGCATTTGAATTGCCAATCTAATTCGATCTTAAAAAAACTTACCCCTAACAAGAGAAAAACTATGAATTACGGGACGATGTTATGTAACTCGGTTCCACCAGACCAAGTAAACGTTATGATCCGCCATGATCGATTTTTACTTTCAAGTAATTCAGATCCTTAAAGTGCGTTTGATAACCATCCAGAATTTTTAATTCAGAAATGTATTTGGTAAATAATTACTTCTAAAACAATTTTCTACTTCTGAAGGAGAATTATATTTAGCAAAAGAAGTGATTCTCTAGGGCTGGAAGTAATTTTTCAGAAGTAATTCTTTTTCATTTTCACTTCTTTCACTTTTTCACTTCTCATTTTCCTTCTTCTTTTCTTCTCACGCTCGTCGGCTACTGGCCACTGTCGTCGCCCGTCACCGCCTCCGTCAGTCACTGGCCGTCACCAATTGCCGTTTAATAACTTGATAGAAACATAAGTAGAATAAGAGCGCGTTTGGTAACATTTCAAAATAAATTTCTCATTCTCTTCCAAAATCATTTCTGATCAAAATCAATTCTTGTCAGAAGTTAAATTTTAGAAGAGAATTGAAAATGAACGCACCCTTACTTGCCACGTAAACTCAAGACGCTTGAAATTTTCATGAAAATGTTACACAATGTTTAAATTCGTGACGATATTCGGAAAAAGAAGAAGAAAGAATTCGTGGCGATACACGTGGCACAAACTTCTCGTGGGGGATATTCGATAAAAACGAGTCCCGTTGCTTGCGTGAATTCCTCGCTCACTCAGGCTCACGACGTTCGAGTGTTCCTCGTCTTTTTCACGGTGGGCGAGTGGGAAGTACCAACAGGGAAAACGACAATGCCCATGAAAAGAGAAGCAGACAACGTAAAAAAACAAAAAAACAAAAACAAAAAAATAAATAAATCGAAAAAGCAAAGAAAACGACAATATAATCAGTCCCCTCTTCCACTCCTCTCCATCCACTCTCACTCTCATCCCTCAACTCAAAATCCCCGCTCTTCCACTCCATAGCAGGAACTGAGAGACTGAGAGCGGCGGCATAGAAATGCGCCTCCTGTTGTTGCTCCAGCTCTTCCTCCACCTCCACCGCGGCTCCGCCGCCGCCCCCTCCGCCGCGGCCGACCGCCTGACGGAACCGCTCGCGCTCCTCTCCGTCAAGGCCGCCGTCACCGACGACCCCCGGTCCGCCCTCTCGTCCTGGACCTCCGCCGCCGCCGTCAATGGCAGCCACTGCTCGTGGAGGGGTGTCACGTGCGGCGCCCGCCGGCGCCACGTGACCGCCCTCGACCTCTCGTCCCTCAGCCTCTCCGGCGCCCTCTCCCCGGACCTCGCCCACCTCCGCTTCCTCACCTCCCTCTCCGTCGCCGCCAACCAGCTCTCCGGCCCCATCCCCCCGCAGATCTCCGCCCTCGCCGCGCTGCGCCACCTCAACCTCTCCAACAACGTCTTCAACGGCACGTTCCCGCCCCAGCTCGGCCTCCTCAAGAACCTCCGCGTCCTCGACCTGTACAACAATAACATGACTGGAGACCTCCCCGTCGCCGTCGCCCAGATGCCCGAACTCCGTCATTTGCACCTCGGAGGCAACTACTTTGCTGGGAAGATCCCCCCCGAGTATGGCCGGTGGGAGTTCCTCGAGTACCTGGCCGTCTCCGGCAACGAGCTCGCCGGCGCCATCCCGCCGGAGATCGGGAACCTGACGACGCTGCGAGAACTCTACCTCGGTTACTACAACAGCTACGACGGAGGCTTGCCTCCGCAGATTGGTAATCTGACCGAACTCGTTAGGCTCGATGCGGCTAACTGTGGATTGACCGGCGAAATACCACCTGAGATTGGCAAGTTGCAGAATCTCGACACTCTGTTTCTTCAAGTGAATGGGTTTGCAGGGTCTCTGACTCCTGAGTTGGGCTACTTGAAGAGCCTCAAGTCTCTGGATTTGTCTAACAACATGTTCTCTGGAGAGATTCCAGAGTCCTTCTCTCAGCCGAAGAACCTGACCCTTTTGCATCTCTTCAGGAACAAGCTTAATGGTGAGATTCCTGAGTTCATTGCTGATTTGCCCGAGTTGCAGGTTTTGCAGCTGTGGGAGAACAATTTCACTGGGAGGGTTCCTCAGGGTTTGGGCAAGAATGGGAATCTCCAGATCGTTGATCTCTCGTCGAATAAATTGACGGGTAATCTTCCCCCTGATTTGTGTTATGGTAATCAGCTTCAGACTTTGATTGCTCTTGGCAACTTCCTGCTCGGCCCCATTCCTGAGTCTCTAGGGGAATGCCGGTCCTTGAGGAGGATCCGAATGGGAGATAACTTCCTCAACGGGTCGATCCCAAGAGGGCTATTCGGGTTGCCGGAGCTCACCCAAGTTGAGTTTCAGGATAATTTGCTTGTTGGAGAGTTTCCTGTGAGTGACGATTCGATAGCTTTGAATCTTGGTCAGATTAGCCTCTCTAATAACAAGCTCGGTGGTTCTTTGCCACCGACTATTGGCAACTTCTCTGGAGTCCAAAAGCTCCTCCTTGATGGCAATAACTTCTCGGGGCAAATCCCACCTGAAATGGGGCGTTTGCAGCAGCTTTCCAAGATTGATTTCAGCAGCAACCGGTTCTCCGGTCCAATCCCGACCCAAATCAGCCAATGCAAGTTGTTAACTTTTGTTGATCTCGGTGGGAATGAGCTCTCCGGTGAAATCCCGAACGAAATCACCGGTATGAGGATATTGAACTACTTAAATTTGTCGAGTAATCACCTATCTGGCAGCATTCCCTCGTCTATTTCCACCATGCAGAGCTTAACTTCTGTTGATTTCTCATACAACAATCTGTCTGGTCTAGTTCCGGGCACCGGCCAGTTCAGTTACTTCAACTACACTTCATTTCTCGGTAACCCTGAACTCTGTGGACCATATTTAGGCCCTTGCAAAGATGGGGACACAAATGGAACCCATCGAACACATGTCAAGGGGCCGCTCTCTGCCTCAGTGAAGCTGCTCCTCGTCATCGGGTTGCTGGTGTGCTCTATCATCTTTGCAATCGTGGCAATAATCAAGGCCAGATCGCTGAAGAAAGCCAGTGATGCCAGGGCGTGGAAGTTCAGCGCCTTCCAGAGACTGGACTTCTCTTGTGAAGATGTCTTGGATAGCTTGAAGGAGGACAACATTATCGGGAAAGGCGGGGCGGGGATCGTGTACAAAGGCTCGATGCCGAACGGCGATCAAGTCGCCGTGAAAAGGCTTCCGGCGATGGGAAGAGGGTCTTCTCACGATCACGGGTTCAATGCCGAAATACAAACTCTGGGAAAAATTAGGCACAGGCACATTGTAAGGCTACTGGGTTTTTGCTCAAACCACGAAACCAATCTTCTGGTCTATGAGTACATGCCTAATGGGAGCTTGGGTGAGGTTCTTCATGGCAAGAAAGGAGGGCACTTGATCTGGAGCTTGAGGTACAAGATTGCCCTGGAAGCTGCAAAAGGGCTCTGCTATCTTCACCACGACTGTTCACCTCTGATTGTTCACAGGGATGTGAAGTCCAACAACATTCTGCTTGACTCTGACTTTGAAGCCCATGTCGCTGACTTTGGCCTAGCCAAGTTCCTTCAAGATTCGGGCACATCCGAGTGCATGTCGGCCATTGCTGGGTCTTATGGATACATTGCCCCAGGTACGGGTTCAAATTCAATACTTGCAGAGATCAATCACGTCTTGTGAAAGCATGTTTTGATCATGAGAATTCTCTTGTGGGCGATCATAGGATCTTCTTTTTTGTCTTTTAGTAATTGATATGTTAGAGGTTATGTTTTTTACTGATGATAGCACTATACTTAAAAGACAAACTTTTTCCCTGCGCATTGGTGAATAAATTTCCAGAATTGGTGGATTCTTTTGAGTTTTGAGTAGACTTCATTGCAATCATGAAGATGGGTTGTATTTATGTCCAGAGTTTCTTGAAGTCACTTCTGCTTTGACTTTTAAGACAAGCATGCAATGTCATAAATTCTGATCTACGACATAAATGTGAGCCTCTTTACTTAAATTCGTTTCTCGAGTTTGGCATTTGAAAGAGAAGTCGTTGGCAGGTCTGAGAGTTCAATTAATCTCATGATTTTATTCGTAACCTACCACAATGACAAAAACATCTAATCACTATATAAAGATATGCGCCTGTGCATTGATATTTGGCTGCACTAGAAAGCTCCAAAAGAGATTATTTCTTCACATTAACCAAATTGGTTTGCTTGTAATTTGGCAATTTGGCGATTTTGCTCCTATAACAAAGAAAAACCAATTACAAGTACTTTGGAATTTGTATTTGGTCGAATCTTGATACAATGATGCTGTTGCTTGCTTCCTTTTTCCAGAATATGCATACACTTTGAAGGTGGATGAGAAGAGCGATGTGTATAGCTTCGGCGTGGTCCTGCTCGAACTAGTCACCGGAAGAAAACCAGTTGGCGAATTCGGCGATGGGGTCGACATAGTCCAATGGGTCCGGAAAATGACCAACTCGAACAAGGAAGAAGTCCAGTTAATCCTCGACCCCAGGCTGAGCACTGTCCCGCTTCATGAGGCCATGCACTTGTTTTACATCGCCATGCTCTGCGTTGAGGAACAGGCAGTCGAGCGCCCGACCATGCGGGAGGTGGTCCAGATCCTGACCGAGTTTCCGAAGCCATGCAATGTGAAACAAGAAGAATCCTTAGCGAGTCCAATTGAGTCTCCCACTAAAGAAGTGAGAGACGATGGTCAATCACTGCCGCTGCCGCCACAGTCGCCGCCGCCGCTGCCGCCCGATCTTTTAAGCATTTAGTTAACTTACTTGTTTGTGTGGGAGTCCATGCTTATCCATTTTCTTTAACTATGGTCTTAGAGGGGGTTTAATGTGTCAAAACTGTTGGATTAAAGTCCTTTTGTCTGGATGTACAGTGAGGGGGATTGCTCTTGGGGGTATCTTGTTATGAATCTTGTCCTTTATCTTGTAGTGTACTTATGGTCTGTGATTTCTGTGTCTGCTTCTTGAATCATCAAGTAGGGCTTTGTGACTGGTTTTAGCTTTGCAGAGACTGAGATACAGAGTAAATCATCAGAGGAAGAGAGAGCAGGACAGTTTTTAAGGAAAGCTTTTATGAGTTGTGTGGAGTCAGATTGACAAGGACGCATGTATGTTGGAGAAACAGTAGTAATGATAGACCTTACACACACACCCACACAGTCTGTCCTTTCAATTACCGAGACAGAGGGTTTTCTCTGGTGGGGAAGTGAAAACTCCATGGCTTGGTTTTGTGTGTTCTGAGTTTTGCTTCTTCAGAAGATGGACCTCACTTCATTTAAAACTCCATCTGCCTCCTGTTAATAACTCTCTACCTTGGGTTCTAGGACGAGATAAGATGGTGGCAGATGGCAATGCCATAGTCAGAAAGGCACCTAAGTGATATAACTCGTGTTGGGAGCATAATCGATTAACGTCCATCAATCTACTATCGGCTCTGATCTTATTCATTGATAACATGCAGCGAAAACTCAATATTTTCACCCCAAAAAATCACTAAGGAAGAACCCATCTTCAAACCCATCAATATATCTAATTGGATTAACTTTCATTTAAAAGTTTAAGCTAATAAGTTATAAGTCAATTTGAATATATTACTTATTTCATACTACATCAATTATCTAATGTGAGATTATTTTAACACAAATTACATGTGTATCTCAACACGAATTCATTAAGTAATTTTATACAATCAATATAGATGTGTCATGTAACATTTAATGACTAAAAACATATGAATCATTAGTGATCTTGCATTGGTGAATGAAAATTTTCAAATGTGAAGACAATAAAATGTTTTGCGAAAGAGTAACTCCATAGAGGCGAAATAAATACGCAAAATATCAAAGGCATATCTTATCTTTCATCCAATGATCACTTAAATACCTTTATTCTTTTTAAAATATCTGATACATACCTAGATTTTATCTTTTGATACCACTTTATCTTCAGATCAATTACACTTGTGTCCCAAAAATGTCATTTTCTTTCCAAAAATATCCATCCAACATCACAAATTTTCACACCCACCGGCACTCAATATAAGAAACAAACCATTTAAGTAAGATGCTAACTGACTTTGCAAGGAGGAGCAACAGATTCTTTTCAAGGTGGAATTTTTCATAGAGGTATGCGACTGACATTTGCAAAAATAAAGGTTTGTAAGTGCCAGTGACGATCAGATCAAAAGTAATGCATTTTTTGCTATTTTCCCTAAATAAATTGCAAAAAAATAGTACATAAATTCTAAGGAAAAACACTAAGCACCCATTTTTCAATTCGCATTAAGCGCCCAATAGACTAGCTGCGAATACTCATTTTTGCCTCCCTTAGAACCGTTATTGGTCCTAAATGTTACGTAATAAATCTTTTACTTTTGACACGGTATCGACGAACACTCACTTAGGATTTTTTATAGTATAATCCCTCGAAGGACAGATCCGACGGTCATATATAATAACAGTGAGGAGCATAAGTGCGATCATTTTTCTGTGAATAAATGCGACAACGGTACAAAGGATATTAAAAGAAGAGCAATTTCTCGATTTAAAACTCGTTTACTTTAAAATTCTACAGTGTAATAAAAAGCGAGCTAAAATTTGAGCGATAACCCGAGATTCTACCTTAGCTCTAGGATTGGCATAGTTAATTGGGGTGTAAGGGATTTATAGATTAGGAATTGAAGGTCACTCATTTGAATCCTATCATTTGCATGCAAATTGCTATGCATCATAGCCACTTGCACAAACTAAGGATGCATATGGTAACATTTTTGTTCTCGGAAACAATTTTTATGTAGAAATGATTTTTTTTATTCTATTCTCGGTAAAAGTTTCTGAACAGAATAACGCGTTTGGTAACTATACAAATTTTCTATTCTCGGAATAGAAAAAGAACATAAATGCATTTGGTACAACCCTAAAAACTTTTATTTCCAATTTTTTTCATTTAATTATAAAAATGTCAGTGGAGGCGGTGGCGAGCGATGACCGGCGACTGGCAGCGAGCCAGGAGAAGCGGCGCGTGACCAATGGTGGACTCGTGGGCGGCAGTGACAGTGGGCGGCAACCGGCGGTGAACTCATCAGCGGTGACCAACGGTGGACTCCTAAGCTTGTTTCTCTTTTTGTTCTCGGGAACAAAGAAGCAAATTTTTTTTTATTCTTGTTTCTGTTCCAAATCTATTTCTGGGAACAAAAAGTTACCAAACAAATTTCTATTTTTTTTGTTTTGTTCTGGAGAACAAAAGAATAAGAATAAGAGAATCTGGAGTGTTACCAAATAGGTCGTAATGATTTGGACTTAACCGGCTACGTCAAGGCTACCTACAGAGACTAAAGGTCCGGACTTAATTGATTAATAGAGTTGCAGGGGTGCTTCATGAGTTTTCATGGTCGTGCATATGAAGTATTAAACTAAAAAGATTCTACGTAAGGGTCTCATTGATGATTTCAACTATTCATGGATGGGCCCTTTGTTATTATTCTTAGAAAGGTGTGGAAATGGGATATGCCGTTCTAAGTCGGGCAAAGCAGAAAAGTTGTTGAAGAATTAGTTACGTTTGACCTTCTTTAGTTGTTGGAACTCTTGAATGTTAAGGGAGAAATTTTCGCACGTTCAATAAATATGTGATGGCTAGATCATGTACAACTCGAATCATTAAATTTGTAGGCCCGGTTAATTTAATTAGGATTTTGTTAAGAAATGCCTGTGAGTACTATCAATTAACTCAATCAAGGACACTTGCAATTTTATTCGTGTTATGTGTAATCAGTATTTCAAATATTAACATGCTCGTTAGTATCTAATGAGTTCTTCTTTTTAGATCGGGGTTATGGACTTATGTAGTTTTTTAAAGATCAATACTTGCCAAAATGAGCACCACATCTTTAAAAGTTATTGCCATTGAGGACAAGAAGGTGTTTCATGTAACCGTCATTCTATGTGGTAATTGTTGCATATGTATAAACATGTATAATATATTTTCGAAAAATATGTATTATGATTGGTTCTTACATTTCACGAATTGTATTCATGTCTATATTTTATTCTGGAGGAGAAGAAAACGAAAGGAAGAGAAGCAATAGTTTAGTTAACTTTATTTTTTCGAAATAGTTTAGTTAAGTTGACCCAATTAAAGAGAAGTGGTATTTATGTTGCATGAAAAGGTGCAAAAAGCATATGCGAATACTTTTGTTCCAAAAGGAGAAAGTTTTAGACTCGGTCTATTTCGCAAAAAATGAATGATTTAAAAAATATTTTTCTAAATAGATCGCTTATATCGCTTCAAATAATTAACCAATGAAAAATGTTTTTAATATTAACAACAATTTATGTCTAAACATTTCCGTGAATGATGAAAATGTTTTTCGTTCATTCATTTTTGTATGAGATACAAGCGATCAATTTTAGAAAATTCCAAATCATTCATTTTCCGCAAAACAAATGGAGCCATTGATGAACTTTGATCTAAATGTGTGAGGCTTTGAAGAGATTCTAATTGCGAATTATTGGGATGATGTAACATTTCAAATTACATTCACTCTTCAAAATTACCATACTCTTTCATTATGTTGGGTCTCTGAATAGACAAAAGGAAGACTGAAAAATGTCATGACATATTCATATTTGTGAATTTCTTCTTCTTCTCCACCATACTATATTTCTCTTGAATTTATGGGTTTGAGTTCATGGTTGAAGAACACTTTGTGAAGTGCATCAATATTATGTTCTCATAGATGCATTGTGCCATAGAGTTAGTATTTCCGTTGAAACCATTTGCAACATAACAAGAAAACAACTATCTTAAAGATAACTTCTTGAAGTGTCTTCTCTCAATACAATTCTTCTATTATTTCCTCTTTCGATTTTGTTCAGCTTGAATTCATGGCTTTCTATGTTACAACAGTAATGGCACACTATATAACAAGCCAATCAAAAGTAAGTCATTCCAAAATTAAGTTCCACGTAGTATGACAAGCATATCACATTGGTGATGTAATTAATCGGTCACATCATATCATACAGGCCAACCGACACATGAAATACTTTTTCAGGAGGACATGTATTGCTATTCGATTAAAAAAGATGAAGGGCACGGTTAAACGGTCTTTTTCCTTCGATTTTACTAGACTTGATACATTATTTTGGGTATAAGTTAGGACGCAAATCGACATCATTAGTCATTGCCAATAAAAATATTATCTTTAACAGGCTATTAGCCAGTCTGTAAGGCTAAAATGTTTTAGGTAAAGTCTCAATTTTTTAAAATTTCTTGATTATTCAATGCGATCTAGGTGGCTTCCTCCCCGTCAAAAATTAGATTATAAGAATAGGCGGCGACGGCGGTTTCTTGGCCCTATGCTATAGAGAAATATAATGTTTCTCGGAACCAGTGAGGTTTCCACTATCTCGGGCATGATGCAAGGTCATTATGGTCGATGAAATTTTTGCAAAATAATCTCATTTTGCAAAAGAGACTATTTTTTAGGGTACTTTTTTTTTTGTGCAAAATCTATGCTATCAAGGAAATAACCTTTTTTTTTAAAAAAACAACCGGTTATGTCTCTTGTAAAAAACGAATCAATGAAACGTTTTTTTTTATCATTAATAAATATATTTAGACATAAAACATTTTTCGTTGACTAATTTTTCTCATTAATAGATACAATCATTTTTAGAAAAATACTTTTCAAGTTATTAAAAGACATGGCCTTAAAACCAACTTACGTGGCAACGGACATATGCTTGTGGACTTAAATTAATCGGACGTTTAAATTTTCTGGATATGCTAATGCCGTATACATCGTCAAGCTACTTAACCCATACTTAAATCTAATTTTGTAGATAAAGTTGGACTGTTGATTTCACAAACATGTCAACACAACACAAAGAGTGTCACAAGTGACTTTTTTATATTCATTTTATTTTTATTTTTTAAAATTTTGCAAAACTTGTACTTTGACTATCTCTAAATCCGAAATATTCGAAACTTTTCGAAACATTCAAATGTCCATTTGCGAAGTTTTATTTTTATCTTTTAAACCCGTAAATGAAAATGAAAAAGAACTTATCAGAGCCGATAACTCTGCGCCTGTTGAAGGACTTTCTAGCTATGAATCAATTCATACTAACAATGTCTTTAATCAGAGTTTAACTTATGAATGAGAAAACCATGTTCTGAGTATTGTAGAATTTTATGGGGTCCCAGATGTTCTGAGGTACGAGGCGAGGTGATTGATTGATTCCGATACGACAAGCCGAGGCTAATTTTCTTTGTTGTTGGATTGCTTTATTTGACGTGGGATGTCCCATCGGGAAAGGTTATTGCCTAGGGAGGAATCTCACGTTTTCATGCAATTTCGGTGGAGAAACGTTAGGTTTTCTTTGATGCGATCCAGCTTTGGCGACATTGAATTTGGTAAAGACTTTCACCCTTTAACAGGGGATTCCCCAAGTGCCCTAGCTGTCGGTCCACATTATACTATTGTTCTTTGTTGCCCCAATTTGCTTTGCAACTTCGCACTCTTGATACAAAGGTCTTGCCCTAGGATTCTTTGCGTTCACATTTGATTTTCTATTTTAATGAATAAGAATGACACTAAGGAAACGAATATCGATGACGAAGTTTCTTGATAAAGCGAATTAAAAAATTGTAGGTGAGCAATTATATATAATGAGTTCTTGGAAGGAGTGTCATCGATTTCGTTTCCCAGCATGTTTGGTTACCTTCGAAGGCACGATGGAATTTCATCTTGACATGATGGATAGCCGGTGCTCAATGACAAGGCATTGTAAAAGAAACAAGGCGGAATAGAATAAAATGAAATTCCATTAGTGTGCCATTCTTCTCGTATGTTCTCTCATAGTCAGGACGAAATGGTCATGTTCAATTATCATAACCTTTTTTTACCAATTTTTTTTTATCACAACCTTTAATATGAGGGCTCAAGGCAAAATGCACTTGTTCAGAATATATAGCAGCCCAACTTTTTAATGAATGTATAGGAAATCAATGTCTCTCGTTGCTCTATACAAATTTTTTATCTACATTTATCGTTTAACATATAGTTTGGTATGAGGGATTAGGAGGAAGGATAAATTATTCTATAAACACAACTTTCTCTAACCGGGTGCCACCCCTAGTAGTGATATTCCGATACCATTTGGTGGATCGCAAAGCAGAATTTCAATAACTTCACTTGCGAAGATTGCCAAGAGGAAGCTCAAATTGAGCCTACTAACATATCTAATGAAGCTCGCAATTTACTCACAAATTTTAAATAATCAATTATAAGCCAATTAGAATATATTAACCGTTGCACACCACAATATTTTTCATGAGTGACTTTTCTAATACAACTCATGCATGCACCTAACAAAATTCAATATGAGTATAAATGATCTTAAATAACCATATGTATTTCTAGCTCTTCAAGTTCAAATATTTGACAAAAGTAAGCCACAAATTCCCAAAAGAAAAATGTTACACATAAAAGTTTACTGCAAACATAACCTAATTTGGTATGCGTCCACAATTAACTTAAGTGTCACCTACTTGAAATTGTTTTAACATAATAAGGTGTGGTGAGATACCTCTGCAACATTCCAGGTCAAATGCTTGAAAAAGCAAAACAAAGACGCCCTTGATATTCGACATGAAGATGGAAAAGGACACTCGAAGTGGAAAATAATGTAACAAAAAAGAGTGACGAGACCAAAACACCTGTCTTGCACGAAAACATGAGCTTTCCATTTTCGACTTTAGGACTTAACAAAAGGAGGTTTGGTGATTTTAGGGAAAAGAATAAACAAAAATGATTAAAAGAAAGTTGGGGAATCCCTACCAAACAAGGGCTCCATGAGTTGTCTCCCTTTGTATCTACCTTTCATCAATAATCACGGGAAAGCTCGTCTTATGCTGGAATTATTTACTTGCTGCACAAAGAGTGTTGGCTTTTCACGTAACAAGTATAGGCAATAAGACATAAACG
>BCNH02000009.1:5441766-5466570 GCA_001662345.2 Metrosideros polymorpha var. glaberrima
ATTTATTTCAAATATATATCACATATATATAAATATAAATATATATCAACATGTATGCATATTTGAGCACATTAATATGTGCCACTTTGAGCGTGCGTGTGCATCATATGCATGCACGCTTATGACAAAAAATAAAATTAAATCCCATTTAATTTAATTTCATCCCGACGCAATTCGATTGCTGTTATTGCAAACATATTTGTAATATTGTCTCTTCTGTTCAACGTCATCTTGAATTGGTTATGGTGCGTGACATTCCTAAGTTAATCATTAAGCTGGTAGTAAGATTTATACTAATACATTGGTACTCCCAAGAGAATTGATTGTCCCGATCAATCTCCAAGTCCTACAAGCCATGATTAACATCTAGCAATATGTCATGGCTACTCAGACAGTGTGAATGCTTTAAGAACATAATGAATCTGTTAGCTTTGGCTACAATGTAATTCAATCCCTCTGTCTTACTATGTCTTGATCAAACAAAGACCATAGAATATTTGTCAAGACACCAATACGATCATATGCACAAACCTAATCAACATGCACTTTATATGACACATAAACAATTTATTCTCTGTTACAACATCGGCCAAGGATTTCAATGCAGTGTCATGATTAGATTACATAGGACATCATTATTGTACCTTACATGCAACAATGAGATAGATTCCATTTTGCGCACACGTGTACCTTTATAGGTAAACAAACTATGACCATCAAGTACAGAGACGGATCAACAAACCGCCAATACGTGCACCTAAGAACCATAGCCATCCAACATACAAGTTAACACTATGCCTCAGGTCTAAGAATTATTTACACAAGACCAGAGCATGAACGATTAGACATTGACCATGCTAAAAGCTTCCAAGTTGCTAATCGTTTTATACGTGTCACGTTCAGTGAACTTGTTCGGTACAAGCACTTGTGTTCTAATTCGAGTATCGCAATGCCCAATGACTTGTGATATCCCTAAATTTTGACCAAGATACTAAAATCGAATTCGATGGATGTTAACCACGAATTCTAATTCAATTAAAAGTATTGGACTTTAAATGATTGAGAGACAACCATTGGACATTACTTCATCAAATCCTAAAGTTTATCGATAAACCCTAAATTTTCGGATAAGTGACGGTAAGCCAGAAATTGAGAACCAAAGAGAGCCCATGGGTTTGGCAAGGCCCAATGGGCCTCATTTTCTTCAAAATTCGGCCACAATAACCAAATAGGAGAAAATTACAATTTTGCCTTCAAAAACCCATATTTGGCCCATTTTGGAAAAGTTGCATTTTAATGGCCCAAATGAGGAGCCCAATAGATATCAAGCCCACTAAACCTGTCACGCCCCCGCCCTCGAGCACGCGACCATCCTGATACATCTCTCTTGGGTAATTAAAAAGGCAACGTTTTAGGACGCGTCGTCGACCCGTTTATTTTATCTTTTGATTAATGCAAGCGGAAACGATTAATAATCACCCTAACAATCACAACCATAAGGATAGCAGGAAAAACAACAGGATTACAATTGTTACCAAAGCACACTGTATTTATATATTTGCTAACTTTAGGAAGTTTATATACACAAGCCATCGCTACGGGCCGCTTCCTATCGAGACGTTCAAAAAGGTATTGGGGTTGGGTTAACCTATCTCCTCTACATGAATACACCTTGATCTGCTCCGAACCGCACAAGTCAACCTTCCATTTTATGGTCTTGAAAAGCGATTAACAACAACAAGTGAGATAAAATCTCAACAAGTTGACAACCTAAACCTCGTATAGAGTGCTGATTCACCTAAAGCATACCCTAAACATGTAACCTATCATCGATGGCAGACCAATAGCGAGCAACTCTCACTCTACTTAATCTATAACAAGTTCGAGTGACTCAACTCGATTAACAGACAAATCACAAGTATTCTACCTCGTCTTGGCATATACCCTACATAATATTTGTTATAGCATTCGAGAAACAATACATTAGCCAAGGCAATCAGAATACAAATATCATCATTCCTCATGCACAATGCATCCAAGCATGTTCCAATCTTATGCCTAGTGATTACGCCCGCTCTCGAGCAAAACCCAAAGGTTGGTGGTTCTCGACCTCTTTAGGCCATGGCACAACCCCCAATTGGCAGTCTTCTGGCATGACCGGGTATCATCCCAATATCATCAGGCACGGCAACGTCACAACCTCCCCCAGAGATGGACGACATTCCATAAAGGAGAATCGGTCTGGCCTCTACCACGATCCGTCATCCGATCCCGCCGGGCATCCGATAAATCATCATCATCCCAACCCCGCCGAGAATCCGATAAATCAAGCATCATCCCCAAGCCTCTTGGGGGTCCGTACTCCTTGTGATCACACGAGCACACAAATCATGCATGCCATTCTCATTTCTTCTTTCTTTAACCAATGTACTCATAATACGTACTCATGCCATGATTCGTGCTCATACGTCAAACTTATTGCCATTTTTACACATACAAATGCAATAAAATAATCACACGTGATCACACAAATACGCTTTTCTCGTCAAACTTCACGTGTTTAATTTTTCAAGCCTGCTAGATTATTCTAACACCTAAAACTTGGTATCCAAGCACGATACTTCATAAATTATAATTTATATGCCAAAAATGCATTATTTGCAACTAGAGAGCTATAGTTCATGAGACAATCCTCTTTCCAAGATAATCCACCCTCAATTCATACCAAAGCACATATAGAAATACCACATATCACATGCACAATGTATAATTAATAACTTATTAATCGAACCTCGATAGCTTATCTATAATTCCTTGATAGGTTATTGCCTATTTGACGATAGCTTATCACCAATCCTTGATAGGTTATAACTCCTTGGGTGATAGCTTATCACTTAAAAACCGATAGCTTATCACCCATTTGGTGATAACTTATCACTTAACCCAACTACAGTTAACGAATTCAACCATAGGTAACTAATCCAACCATAGTTAACTCTAAACTTCACTTAATTTAACGATAAGTGCAATTAACAACCTAACCAAGGATTAGGGAGTTAACTCACGAGTTTAACGGCGGCGGTGACTATGACGACGAACGGCGATATGGTACGGCTTTGCTTGGCACGGCAACGACTCGAGCGAACGGCACAACAATGAACTTGGCGGCATGGCACGGCGAACGAGCGGCGGTGAGGGCGTGGCTACACGGCGATGGACGTCACGGTTCAATTCGGTTTGGCACGGCTACAGCATGGCTTGACAACGGCGGTCCGAACGGTGATGGCAAGGGCGACAAGGTGATGAAACAAGAAGGAAAAAGGAAGAAAATAAGGGAAAAAGAGAGAGAGAGGGTGGGGGCGTGAGAGAGAGAGAGAGAGAGAGAGAGAGAGAGAGAGAGAGAGAGTGAGAAGGAGCAAGAAGAGAGTTGTCTTTTAAGGCTTGTCTTCTCCTCCAAGTTGCATTATTGTCTTCTCATTAATGCAACTTCAAAATTCATCCAAATGAACTCTTAAAATCAAGACCAATAATGGAAAGAAAGAAGGAGGAAAGAGACAGAGAGATAGAGGGGAAGGGGGGTTTCGGCCAAAAGGGAAGAGAGAGAGAGAAGATCACTTTTAAGCCTTAATGAAGCTTGTCTTGCATCCATAAATTGCTTCTTAAAGTCTAAGCTTTTAGAAGGGGCAAAATGGTAATTTCCACCCTCAACACTATTCATACGGGCTTGCATTATTCACATGGGTTGGGTTTGAATTTTAATGGGTCTAATGGGCTCTTTATTTGGGCAAAAAAAATGAGATTTCAGGGGCAAAACGGTAATTTCCTCTTATAGGGCTTCTTTGTGGCCAAATTTCATAGATAGTAGACTCGTTGGTTCATGCCAAGTCCGTAACATCTCTTTGGTTCTCAATTTTCAGATTATCGTCACTTATCCGAAAATTTAGGATTTACTGATAAACTTTGATATATTGATAATGTACCATCCAAAACTTTTAGAATTCGTGGTTAAAACTCATCGAATTCGATCTTAGTACATTGATCGGAATTTGGAGATATCACAAAACCCATTGAATTCAAGTCCAAGCCCACATGAATAATGTCAAGAGTGGAAATTATTAAAATGCCCCTTCTAGAAACCCTATCCAAGAGAGGTATTTTGTGTCATTCATGTAAAGTAGGGATATTTTGTGCCATTAATGCAAACTTGGTGAAAAAGCCAAATTTGAAGAAGAAGTCTTCTCTCTCTCTCACTTTCCCCCCTTGTTCGGCCACCACCTTCTGTTGACACCTAATTTTTAGTTAGTAAATCATAAAAGTAAAAACGTGAAACTTAGGTTTTGATTGCGACAAAACTTATTTTTCAACCCAAAAAGAGTCATTTTTCACTTGGCCATGCTTTGGCCTAGCATATAGAATGCATTTGGACCTCAACCTCAAAAAGTCAAAATTAGACTTTTGAGTTGACTTTTTGGTCAAACCTTTGATTAGAATTGGGCCGAAAGTCAATCTCGGGGTCGGATTTTGTATTTCTATATGAATATATTCTAAATGGTGTCATTTGAATTTTTCTGCTTTCGATTTTTGAAAATTCACCAATTTAACCATAGAAATTGATTTTCCTTTCAAAAAATGAATTTGTTTAGCCTAAATTCAGAAAACAGATACAAAAAACTTAAAAAAATTAGAGAAAAGTTACAAAACATCCCTTTTATTTTCTAATTGAGTTTCTATACTTTCAATTTCATAAAAATCAATTTGGCACATACTTTTCCCCAATTCAAGGAAAAGTAAGCCTTAATTGGCCCAAAAATCAAAATTGACCATTTAGATAACATTTTTTTAGAATTTCTTGTAGTTGAGACATTTGATCTAAAGAATGTTTCACATCAAAGCCCTCAATCAATTTCAAGTTTGGGCATATTGGTGAATTAGCCCTAATTCGAGCCTAAATGGTCGTCTCAAGCCATTACTTTTTGAGACATGAGACGAGACCAAGATTTGAGTCATTTGATTAAACCAAACCAGAATCTACTATCTATTTTGGCCAATTTACTTATCTTGAGATTGGTTTGGCCATATTACGAGTGGTTTATGTTTAAAATCGAGCTTAAATGATTTTCGAGTGACCTAATTCATTTTAAACCATTTCAATTAGGCATCCTAGTACATCCTTAGACATTCAATTTGGCTAAGGAAATCGACCTTACGCTAACATATCTAGAATGCCTAGCAGTTTTAGCAACAAAAAAAAAGGAATTAGTATCGTCAAATCAAGAAATTAAAAAATAAATAAATCTTGGTCCAAAAAAATTTAGGAAAATTCATATTTAGAAAATAGAGGAAAAAAGGAAAATTTTGATGAAAATTTCATCAAAATCGGAGTTCGTTTGGCTCTTGAACAGGCCCGGTCAAGAATCGGTCAACTTGGGTTTAACCGGATTGACCCGATCCGACCAACCTGGTGGAGATTCGATGAAAATGGCCAGATTTTGGCCACTTCCTGCCATTTTCAGGCCATTTTAGCCCATTTTATGGCATATTCCCCAAGTCCAAGTCCATTTCACATTTTTAAGCCATAATTACAAAATTGCCACAAACTTGGAGAACAAATTAAATCACAATCATTTCTTGATGAAGGGCCAAGATTAAAGAACTTAAGTGGCCCTATATATTACACATTTTCCAAATATCCTAAGGGGGATGATTTTTTGGGGGGCTACATGTTTAAGATAGAAGACACACATACACACACACACTCTCTCTCTCTCACCCACAGTCGCACCACCTCCAGCTGCCATGTGCCGTCGCCGGTTGACCCCCCTCTGGCGAGCTACCACCAACACCCTCTCTCTCTCCTTCATCCTATCGCACCACCCTTCCTGCCGTTCGACCACCGTAAATTGCCAGAAAGCCACTTCTTCCTCTCAGCCACATCACCAGCATACACGTTGGTGATTGAGTCGTTGATCTTGCCGACTCTCCGAGGCCACTCCGGCATCCCAAATCTTGCGACGTTATTCCCCGGCGAGCCCTTCACATCCTCGTGTCTGGAGCTTCCCCATTCAGCCATCGGAACCCCTCTCTTTCTTCTTTTCCATTTTAGTGGTCGGTTTGCCTATTACCGCTGCTAACGCCGTTTATTTTCCCTCAATTCAGAGTTGCCGGGCTAGTCTTGGTCGTCCATTGGGATCCTTTGGTGGCCAAATAGCTCGATCAAGCCCCGATCTATCATCGACAAAGGTGGGTTCATTTCTACTTTAGAGTAGGACCTTTTTTTTTTTTTGTCTAATAAGAGGCTGTTTGGCCTCACCTTCGTGTGGTTATGCCTACTTATCTTGCTGCTGCGATATATTGTTTCTAAGCTCCAAAGGATGATAGATGATCATGTCTTGCTTGCTGGTTGTTGCTTAGATGGTATGCCATGTTTCTGTGAAACTCGTTTTTCTGACCTTTCATGCTTCTAATGGCCATTTGGGTCCCTAAACGCATTTTTTTCAAAAAGTCATCAACTAAACATTTGAAGACAACATTTCAAGCTTCGATTCGAGTGGTTGTGGAGTTAAAATGAAGCTTGTTTACTATGTGAAAATCCATTCGCAATCTGAAGGCAGATTTCAAAAACATGGAAGACAGTCTCTATTCAATACTGTTTCCTCTGTTTCCTGACCGACCTTCGCGGTCTCTCATTTTTTTTTATGATTTTCTTTATACAGAATTTGGAAAAGTGTTCTACATTAAAGTTGTAAACCACATCCATGAATATTCTGTGAAAAATTTTCAATGTCATACGAAATTTCTAACTTGGTCATATTGACCTCTATATCACCGATCATTTCGGGATGTTTTCCTAGATTTCGATGCAAAAAGTTGTGCTGTCTTATTTTGCCAAAACGATGAGGTTACATTCGTTATTTGAAAAATATCAAAACATGAAAGTTATTCATTGAGGTCTTATCTAATGGCCTGAAAAATTTCATGTCATGGGTATTTGATTCAGTTGGTCAATTTTATAAAATTCGGACAGTGCACAGACTGGTCCCTTAAATCAACGAATCTGACATTTAGGATGAAATTGTCAATTTACACTAACTTGAAGGGAGTTTTTGGGAAAACACAAAACATGAAATTTGTTCATATGTTGATCCATATCTCTACCAAATTTTGTGACTTTTGAAAGTCGTTTGCTATTTTTACTAAGCTCAAAAAGTTCCAGGAAAAATCAGTTCGTTTTTCTGACTTGTGGGTCTAATTTACAATGTTTTCAAAAATTTAAGACTCATGTGGTCGAAATTGATATTTGCACCCTTAAACCTTATTCTTAAAATTTCTTAATGATTAAATTTTGTGTTTCATGGTCATAGGGCAAAATTTGCACAAAAATTGGGACATCATTTTTTATTCGTGCTTTTTATGTCGTGTGCCTTAAATACTTCGTACTTGCCATTTATTTGAATGTTCCGCTCGACCCTTCGATGCTTGCTCGGCGTTAAAGTGTCACATGACATTAGTTAAACCTTAGGACTGACGCTATTAATCTCTCACGACACTTGTGCAAAGTGGAGGTTCAATGGGCTCAATCGATGATAATCAATCATAATCACCCGTTTAGGCACGAATCTCAAAATCACATGCTTGCAAAGGCCGATCCCAAGGCCATTTAATTGCGTTCGCTTGATCTTGGTTGTTAGATGTATGATTAGTCATTTCTTATGCCCCGATGAGCCAACACATTGAAGACGGTGATCAACCGATGTCCATTCCGGTCCCTCTCCCCCATCTTTGTAAAGGGTTATAATCATTAATTCCCGACGAGTTGCGGGCTTTATTTTTTCGTACTTAGATTAGCTTGTATTAAATTATTTGGTTGTTTACTTTATGCACCGCATTTCAATACATTGATTGTTAATTTCTCTTTCTTAGGATAGAATTAGCTTAGACCCTTAAAAAGGAAAATCACAAAAACATTTTGCATGCTCACCTACAAAAATGGCTTTGTCCATTAGGATTAAAATGCTATCAAGATCGCATGGACACTTAGAAAACATCCCAACTAATTAGGTACCAAAATGGCGTTAATAGAAATCATTAGCATAAGCAAGTCCCCGAACCCTAGAATCTTTGGTCCCATAGAATCGAGTCGGTTCTCCCCCCGACTCGATTGGGTGTCTAATCTACCCACCTCGAAACGATTAGTGGCGACTCCAAATTTTAGCTTCCTTTTACCCAAGTTGCGATTGGGTAGGAATTGGGAGAGTCAGAGCTAGGTTAGTTAACCTGAAAGCTAATTAATCTAGTAATCCTTTAGCCTCGAAAGATGAAACAGGATCCATACCCACGCGTTTACCTCCAAGGAGGGTCGCGACACTTCCACCGCCCCCTCTCTCTTTCATTTCCTCTCTTTCTCTCCCTCATTGCTGTCGCCAAGCTGTCCGCTTGCCGTCACCAAGCCGTTCGCTTGCCGTCGTCAAGCTGTGTTCGTGCCGCTGCGCTCTTACCGCCATGCCGTCGCCAAGCCGCACCTTTGCCGTTCAGCCGTGTCCTTGCCGCCATGCTAAGCTGAGCCACTCATCACCGCCGTCCACACCACCGTTTGCCCGTGTCGTGCCGTCCACATTACCGAGCCATTCGTCGCCGTCGCCGTTCGTTACTGCCGTTAAATTAGTGAGTTAACTCCTTATCTTTGATTAGGTTGTTAATTACATTTAGGGTTAAATTAAGTGATGTTTAGAACTAATTGTGGTGAATAGTTGATAAGCTATAAAAAAAAAGATGATAAGCTGTCGTCAAATAGGCGATAAGTTATCGAGGAATGTTCAATAAGCTGTCAAAGTTTCGTTGATAAGTTATCATTATTAAGGTGATAAATTATTAATTAGTGTGTTTTGTGCTTGAGATAAGTGGTATTTCTATACATGTTTTTGTGCTGTTTGAAGTATGGATTGCCTTGGAAAGATAATTGCCTCTTGAAAATTATTGTTTCCTAGTTGAAAGGAATGTATTTATAGGCATATAAATGGTAATTCACAAGGTGTCGTGCTTGGATGCCAAGTTTTACATGTTGGAATAATCAATGATGCTTAAAAAATGAAGTACGTAAAGTTTGATGGGATAAGCATGTCCGTGTAATCACCTGTGAATATTTTATTGCATTATTACGTGTGAAAATTGCAATAAATTTGATGTATGGGCACGAATCATGGCATGAGCACAAATTATAGTTGCATTGGCTAAACGAGAAGAAATGAAATTGGCATACATAATTGGTGTGCTCGTGTGATCACAAAAGGGAACGGACCCTTAAAGGTTTTGGGGAAGGTCGAGACGTTACCGTGCTCAATAGGGCGAGACAATGCTCGATCATGCCAAAAGACCGCCAACTTTCGGGTTGTGCCGTGGCCAAAAGCAGTTATGATAATTAGAGCACAAATTGGAACATGTATTGATGCATTGCACATGAGAAATGATACTATGTGTTCTGATTATGCGCCTTACCTAATGCATTGTTTATAGAATACTATAACTAATATTATGCAGGGTAAGTGCCAAGGCGAGGTAAAAATGCCTACGGTTTGTTTATTGATCTATAATGAGTTTAGTCGCTTGAACTTGTTATAGTTAAAGAAGAGCTAGAATTACTCGCTATTGATCTGCCATTGACAATAAGCTGCATGTTTAGACTATGCTCTAAGTGAATCGGCATCCTACACGAGGCTTAGGTTGTTAACTTACTGAGATTTATGTCACTCATTGTTGTTAATCTCTTTTCAAGATTATAGAATGGAAGGTAGACATGTGCGGTTTGGGGTCCTTATGGACCAAGACCTCAAGATAACATCGCAACCGATTCTTGGTTCAAATCAAGGTGCCCTCGCATAGAGAAGTTTAAGTCAACCCCGACCCCGGTATCTTTTTGTTGGACTTGGCAAGAAGTAGCCCGTTATAAAAGGGCATGTACATGTAAACTTCCTTAGGGTTGACTAGTATATAAATAAAGTGTGCTTTACTAACGATTGTAGTTCTATTTTTCCAACTATCCTTGTTGTTGTGATTGTTCGAGTGATTATTAATTGTTTTCGCTTGCATTAATCAAAAGATAAAACGAACAGGTCGACGACGCGTCCTAAAACGTCTCATTCAAAATGACTCAAGAGAAGTATAGGGATCGTCGTGCGCCCTAAGGCCGAGGCGTGACATCCCCATTTTGTGATATTAGAACATGGTCATAACTTGGAGTGATAAGGTGCGTTGAGCTTTGGGATAGTTAGTTAGGAAAAACACCCCATGCTTGTGATTGCTGATTGATTTTTAGGATTGTTGTTCACGAATTCTAACTTCGTGTTAGAATTATACAAGAAGGATTTCGTAAGATTCTTGCTGGATGAGTAACCGCAATGCTAGAGTGCCTAGAGAAAGGGCGACTCAAGAGGATCCTTGGCTAGATATGATTCTTCGAGCTTTGGAAGCTATTGGAAATATCATGGGGCAACAAGCTTAGAATCAAGCTGATGCTGCTGCGGCCGCCATGCCTATTGAAGTTCCGTTGGCTAGGAATGGGAATGGCGATCAATCGATGCATGGGTTGGTTGAGCAGTTTTTAAAGCTTAAGTTGCCAAAGTTCACCGGAGCGGGTGATCATGAGGCTGTAACCCTCTAGATCAAGGAGTTAGAAAAGACTTTCGCCTTGCTGAGGTGCTCGGAGGAAGACAATGTGACGCTGGCTATTTACCAACTGTAAGGTAATGCTAGCTATTGGTAGGAAATCACTCAATGAAGGGTTTTCCTGAAGGTACGGTCTTAGTGTGGGATGCCTTTGTTAGAGTTTTTAATGGGAAGTATTTCTCGGATTATCCGAAAAAACAGAAGATGATTGAATTTCAACGACTTCGTTAGAACTATCTGTCAGTAAACCAATAAGAGGCGAAGGATTCGCCTACCGTGATTACAAGTATGGTTTCTTTGCATGATCATATTGCTTATGCTTTGTTTGATTCAAGAGCCACGCACTTGTTTATTGCTGAACAGTTTGTTAAGTTAGTGGGGCTAAGTTCGAAACCGTTAGAAGCGGTTTATAGTATTTCCGCCCCGTTACCGTTACCGTTAAAGGATAAAGTATTATTTACAGTAAGATGTTTAGGTTGTAAGATAATCATGGGCGGTCGAGATGAAAGTATAGATTTGATTGTGTTAACAATGTATGACTTTGATGTCATTATCGGAATAGATTGCGCACTAAGCAACGAGTTATGATGGACTGCTATCGTAAATCAATCAAGTTTAACCTATTAGGAATGGTTAGTTTTGAGTTCGTTGGAAACCAAGGGTCTCCCTCGATCCTCTTGATTTTGTCGCTTAAAGCAACAATCTTGCTGGATAAGGGTTACCAGGGTTATATGGCAACCATGATCAATACGTTGGTTGAAAAACCAAGGATGGAGGACATCACCACAGTACGAGATATCTCCAATATCTTTTCAAAAGAATTGCTTGGATTACTCCTAGAAAGGGAAATAGAATTTGTGATTGAGTTGGCCCCTAGAACAGAGCCAATTTTCAAAGCACCGTATCACATGACGTTGTCAGAGTTAAAGAAATTAAAAGTGCAGATGCAAGAATTATTGGATAAGAGATTCATCCGCCCTAGTGCATCGCCTTGGGGAGCGCCAGTTCTGTTTATGAGAAAGAAGGATGGATCGTTGTGTCTTCACATCGATTATTGGCAACTCAATCAAGTGACGGTCAAGAACAAGTACCCGTTACCAAGGATAGACAATTTGTTTGACCAACTTCATGGAGTTTCAGTATTTTCCAAGATAGACCTAAGGACGGGCTATCATTGGTTGAGGATCAAGAAGGAGGATATACCGAAGACACATTTCGTACATGTTATAGTCATTATGAGTTTATGGTAATGTTGTTTGGTCTAACAAATGCTCCTGCTGCTTTTATGGATCTAATGAGCCGAGTGTTTAAGGAATATTTGAACCGGTTCGTGATTGTGTTCATTGACAACATTCTCATATGCTCGAGAAGTCATGAGGAACATGAACAACACTTGAGGACAATTCTGCAAACCCTTCGAGAGCATAAACTGTATGTTAAGTATAGTAAGTGCGAGTTTTAGTTAGGTCGTGTAGCTTTTCTTGAACATGTAATTTCTGGCAAAGGAATTTCCATAGATCCGACCAAGATTGAAGCGATTATGGATTGGCCAAGGCCAACGACTATAACGGAGATTCGAAGTTTCTTGGGATTGGCAGACTATTATAGACGATTCGTAAAAAGGTTTTCTTTGATAGCTATGCCTCTGACACGATTGCTAAAGAAGGACGAGAAGTTTGAATGGACAGATAAGTACAAACGTAATTTTCAAAAGCTTAAGCACAAGCTAACTACGAGTCTAGTTTTGATAATACTGTCTGGTCTAGGAGGTTATGAGATTTATAGTGATGCGTTGTTTAAGGGGTTGGGCTACATTTTAATGCAACATGGAAAAGTGGTTGCATACGTGTCCTGTTAGTTAATGCCTCATGAGTTGAACTATCTGACGCATGATTTAGAATTAGCAGCAATCATCTTTGCCCTCAAGATTTGGAGATATTATTTGTGCGAAGAAAAGTTTCAGGTTTACATCGACCATCAAATCTCAAGTACTTGTTCTCTCAAAAGAAGTTGAACATGAGACAACGACGTTAGATGAAGCTTCTCAAGAATTACGATTGTGACATTATGTATCATCCTGATAAAGCCAACAAGGTGGCTGATGCGCTTAGTCGAAAGTCAATAATTGTGCAAATGATAGTCCAAGAATGGCTTCTTCTCGAAGAAGTGCAAGATTCAGACTTTAAGTTTAAGGAAAGCCACCTATCGAGTCTCATGGCTACTCTAATGATTGAACCAAAGCGTAGGCAAAGATTAAAGCATTGCAATCGACAGATCAAGCAATCCAAAAGATTCCGCAAGAGAATTTAGTGAAGAGGAAAGCTATTTTTCAAGTAGCTGAGGACGAAATATTGAGATTTCATAGGCGAGTGTGCGTGCCTAATGATACAGGGCTTAAGGAGGAAATCTTATCAGAAGCCAATCATAGTAGCTACAGCATTCACCAAGGCAGCACAAAGATGTATCAGAATTTGAGGTAGTATTATTGGTGGAGTGGCATGAAGCTGATATTGCCAAGCACGTGGCTAAGTGGTTAATGTGCAAACAAGTGAAGGCATAACATTGCAAGCCTGGTGAACTACTATAACCTCTCGAGATCCTAGAATGGAAATGGGAGCATATCACAATAGATTTTGTGATGGGATTACCAAAGAGTCAACGAGGTAATGACTTTATTTGGGTCGTGGTTGATAGACTAATGAAGTTCGCACATTTTATCGCCATACGAAAGGATTTTGCAGTGGACAAATATGCTGACTTGTACATACAACAAATTGTTCGTCTTCATGGAGTGTTAGTGACGATCACATCAGATCGAGATCCTAAGTTCACCGCCACTTTTTGGAAAAGTTTGCAAACTACCTTAGGAACGAAGTTACAATATAGCATAGCTTATTATCTGCAAACTGACGGTCAGTCAGAAAGGACAATTCAAACGCTCGAAGATATGTTGTGAGCATGTGTTTTAGATTTCAAAAGAAGTTGGGAAGAACAACCTCATCTTGTTGAGTTTGTCTACAACAACAGCTATTAACAAAGCATCAAAATGGTATCATTTGAAGCGTTGTATGGTAAGGCCTGCAGATCTCCGGTTTGTTGGGAGGAGGTTAGTGAACGAAAGATCACGAGTTCTGAGTTGGTATAATAATCGTTGGATGCTATCAAAGTTATTAGAGAAAGACTTAAGACAGCTCAAAGTCGCCAAAAAAGTTATGTAGATAAGTGGCGTAGACCATTGGAATTTCAAGTAGATGATCATGTATTCCTCAAGGTATCACTAATGCGACGTACTTCGCGATTCGGCAAGAAAGGAAAGCTGAGTTCGAGGTATGTTGGATCTTTTGAAATCTTATAACGAATTGAAATTTTGGCCTAGTGTCTCGCGTTGCCACCGAGACTTGCTCAAGTACATGATATCTTTCACATATCTATATTGAAGAAGTATGAGCCTGATTCGGCTCACGTGCTTAATTTTGAAGAAATAAAAGTGGATGACCGAATGTCGTACGTGAAGCGACCAGTACGGATAGAAAACAGAAAAGAGCAAGTGCTACTTAGCAAGACAATTTTCTTGGTTAAGTGATTTGATAACATCACGGAATAGAGGGAGCAATGTGGGAAAGTGAAGAGATAATGAGACACCAATATTCCTATTTTTTTTAGGATGTTATGTAATGATTTAAATTTCGAGAACGGAATTTCTGTAAAGAGGAAAGAGTTGTGATATCCTTAAATTTTGACCAAGGTACTAAAATCGAATTCAATGGATGTTAATCACGAATTCTAATCCAACTAAGAGTGTTGGACTTTAAAAGATTGAGAGACAATCATTGGACATTACTTGATCAAATCATAAAGTTTATTGGTAAACCCTAAATTTTTGGATAAGTGATGGTTAATAAAAAAATTAATAACTAAAGAGAGCCCACGGATTTAGCAAGGCCCAATGGGCCTCATTTTCTTTAAAATTCGGTCACAAGGGCCTAATAAGAGAAAATTATAGTTTTGCCATTAAAAACCCATCTTTGGCCCATTTTGAAAAAATTGCATTTTAATGGCCTAAATGAGGAGCCCAATGGATATCAAGTCCACTAAGCCCATTGAATTCAAGTCCAAGCCCACATGAATAGTGTTAAGAATAGAAATTACCAAAATGCCCCTTCTAGAAACCCTATCCCTATCCCTCTCTCTCTTTCTCACTTCCCCCCTTGTTCGGCCACCACCTCCACCACTCCCTCTCTCTTTCATTTTCCTCTCTTTCTCTCCCTCATTGCTGTTGCCAAGCCATCCACTCGCCGTCGTCAAGTCGTGTCCGTGTCGCCACGCCCTTACCGCTGTGCCGTCGCCAAGTTATGCCTTTGCCATGTAGTTGTGTCCTTGCTGCCATGCTGAGTCGAGCCACCCATCACCGCCGTCCATGTGACCATTCGCTCATGTCGTGCCGTCCACGTTGCCGAGCCATTCGTCGCCGTTGCCGTTCGTTGCTGCTATTAAGCTAGTGAGTTAACTCCCTAATCTTTGGTTAGATTGTTAATTATGGTTAAAGTAAGATTTAGTGAGGTTTAGAACTAATTGTGGTGGATTAGTTGATAAGCTATTGGAAGATGGATGATAAGCTATCATCAAATAAGCGATAAGCTCTCGAGGAATGGTCGATAAACTATCAAAGTTTGGTTGATAAATTATCGTTATTAGGGTGATAAGTTATTAATTAGTGTGTTTTATGCTTGAGATAAGTGATATTTCAGTACATGTTTTTGTGTTGTTTGAAGTATGGATTGCCTTAGAAAGATGAAATCCTCTTAAAAACTATTGTTTCCTAGTTGAAAGGAATGTATTTATTGGCATATAAATGGTAATTCACGAGGTGTCATGCTTGAATGCCAAGTTTTACATGTTGGAATAATCAAGGATGCTTGAAAAATGAAGTACGTAAAGTTTGACAGGATAAGCATGTCAGTATGATCACGTGTGATTATTTTATTGCATTATTACGTGTAAAAATTGCAATAAGTTTGACGTATAAGTACGAATCATGGCATGAGCACGAATTATGGCTGCATTGGCTAAATGAGAAGAAATAAAATTAGCATGCATGATTGGTGTGCTCGTGTGATCACAAAAGAGAATGAACCCTTAAAGGTTTTGGGGTCAATACCTGATTTTATCGGATGCCCGGCAAGAGTTCGGATGCTAGATTGCGGTAGAGGCCGGACCGATACTCTTTATGGAATGCCGTCTGTCTCCAAAAGAGATCAAGACATTATCATGCACGATGGGGCGGGACGATACTTGATCGTGCCAAAAGACCGCCAACCTTCTGATTGTGCCGTGGCCTAGAGTGCTCAAGACCGCCAACCTTCGAGCTATGTCGTGGCTGAAGGCGGTCATAATAATTAGAGCATGAATTAGAACACGTATGGATGTATTGCACATGAGAAATGATATTATGTGTTCTGATTATGTGCCTTACCTGATGCATTGTTTATATTTGATGCATTGTTTATAAAATGCTATAACTGATATTATGTAGGGTATGTGTCAAGGCGAAATAAGAATGCCTGCGGTTTGTTTGTTGATCTATAATGAGTTGAGTCGCTTGAACCTGTTATAGTTGAAGTAGAGTGAGAATTACTTGCTATTGATCTGCAATTAACAATAAATTGCATGTTTAGGCTATGCTCTAGGTGAATCGGCATCCTACATGAGGCTTGGATTATTAATTTACTGAGATTTATCTCACTCGTTGTTGTTAACTATTTTTCATGACCATAGAATAGAAGGTAGACATGTGCGGTTCAAGGTCCCTATGGACCAAGACCTCGAGATAACACTGCAATCAATTCCTAATTCAAATTAAGGTGCCCTCAAGTAGAGAAGTTTAAGTCAACCCCGACCCTGGCATCTTTTTGTTGATCTTGGCAAGAAATAGCCCGTCGTAAAAGGGCATGTACATGTAAACTTCCTAGGGTTGACTAGTATATAAATAAAGTGTGCTTTGCTAGCGATTGTAGTTCTATTTTTTTTTGCTATCCATGTTGTTGTGATTGTTCGGGTGATTATTAATTGTTTCTGCTTGCGTTAATTAAAAGATAAAACGAACGGGTCGATAACGCGTCTTGGGATGTCGTATTCAAAATGACTCTAGAGAAGTATATGGATCATTGCACAGCCTAGGGTCGGGGCATGACATGACTCGTGACTCGTCATTTCCTTAAGTATTCAATACTTAATTGTGAAGTTACGAACATACCGGTCTCAATATGATCATTGATATCCACTCAATAATCCATCGATTGGGAACAGTTTAAATATTCAGTTTAACTATGAACTTATCACACATATTCTTAACTTCTCAAGAATATTTCTAATCACAACTGATCTTATGGAATCAGTCATATATATATAAATGATTGGACAAATGAATGAATACGTCTTTTCCATTAATTAAATAATAAGAAAGTACAATTAAAATCCATAACATATAACTATTACATGATTGCTTTAGCGCTTACATATAATAATCTCCCACTTGCACTAAAGCCAACTAGTTTGGTACCTCAAACCTATTTTGTCAATGTGTCTTTCAAAAGAAGACTAAGGTAAGGCCTTGGTGAAGGGATCTACCACGTTTTCCGTTGAGGCAATTTTTTGCAAGACGATATCACCTCTTCCAACAATTTTTCTAATGAGATGGAAGTGTCTCTCAATGTTCTTGGACTTCTGGTAGGACCTTGGTTCCTTAGCTTGAGCTATTGCGCCATTGTTGTCACAAAACAATGTGATTGGTTGCTCTATGGAAGGAACCATTTCAAGTTCAGAAATGAACTTCTTCATCTAAGTAGCTTCCTTTCCCGCTTCAAAAGAAGCTACATACTTTGCTTCAGTGGTAGAATCAGCAGTTATACTTTATTTGAAAATCTTTCAACTAACTACACCACCATTGAGTATAAAGACAAACCCAGATGTAGACTTATAGTCATTAGGATCCGATTGAAAATTGGAATTAGTATAAGCTTGAACCTTAAATTCTTTCTCCATATATCAAGAATAAATCCTTAGTCTTTCGCAAGTACTTAAGGATATTCTTGATTACTATACAATGCTCTTCTCTTGGATCAGACTGATATCTGCTAGTAAAGCTTACAACATATGCAATATTAGGTCTTGTATATAGCATTGCATACATTATGCTTCCAATAGCGGATGCGTAAGGTATCTTCGCTATCTGCTTCTTTCTTCAGGAGTGTTAGGACACATCTCCTTGGAAAGATAAATTTGCCTAAAAGGCAATAATCCTCTTTTGGAACTTTGTATATTAAAACGTGTTAACACTTTGTCTATGTACATAGACTGTGAGAGGCCAATCAATCGTCTCGATCTATCTCTATAGATCTTGATATCTAAAATATAGGTTGTCTCTTCCAAATCTTTCATGGAGAATTTATGTGACAAGAATAGTTTGATTGATGATATCATTGATACATCATTCATAATCAAAAGTATATCATCGACGTACAAAATTATAAATGTAATTGCACTCCCACTAACCTTCTTGTATACACAAGGTTCATTTGCATTTTTTTATGAAACCAAACGACTTGTTTGAGTCAATAAATGGATCTCTTAAGCCTATACACCTTTTGACTTTCACCATTGGGTTCAAAACCCCGTGGTTGTTCCATATAGATGTCTTCCTTGAGAAAACTATTTAGAAAAGCCGTCTTGACATCCATTTGGAATATCTCACAATCAAGGTGTGCAGCTATAGCCAATATGATCCATATGGATTTTAGCATAGCTACAGATGAGAAAGTTTTGTCATAATCGATTCCGTTTTTTATGATATCCCTAAGCCACTAGCCGTGCCTTGTAAGTCTCAACTTGACCATCGGCGTTCATCTTCCTTTTGAAGGTCTATTTGTAGCCAATTGGTACAATACTATCAAGCAGGTCAACCAAAATTCAAACTTCATTGGCATACATTGAATCCATTTCGGATTTCATGGCTTCTAGCTACTTACCAGAATCGATGTTGGACATCATCTCCTCATAGGTGTTAGGATCACTAGGTTAATCACTATCATTCATAATGAATAATGGTTTAATATCTTCAACTAAGTGTCTGTAACGAAAAGATAGACGACATGTTCTCCCACTCTTTCTAAGAGGTTGTGTATCAAAAGCTCTCACTGAATTAGAGATTGGTATCTGAATTTGGTTGTTTTGTACTTTATTATTTTTTTCTTGTAAGACTATTTGCTGCCCAGCACCATCTTTCTAGACGAACTGATTCTCTAGAATAGAAGCATGCCTGCTAACCAAACTCTTTGGTCATAGTAAATATTGAAATAATATTTAAGAGTCTTTTTTGGATATCCAATGAAGCGACCTTGTCCAGATCTAGCCTCCAATTTATTAGTTTTTAGCTTTTTTATGAAAGCTGGACAACCACAAATCTTAATATGATTAAGACTTGATTTCCTACTATGCCATATCTCATAGGGCGAAGTTGGAATAAATTTGGATGGCATTTTGTTCAGTAAATAATCAGCTGTCTCAAGGGCATATCCCCAAAGGAATATAGGCAAATCGGTGTAACTCATCATAGATCGCACCATATCTAATAAAATACGATTTTTTCTTTCAAATACACCATTGTGTTTTGGAGTTCCAGAAGGTGTCCATTGCGATAAAATGTCATTGTCTTTAAGATAGTTCATGAATTCAGTACTAAGGTATTCATCTCCTTGATTAGATCGAAGAGCCTCGATAAACTTTTCTATTTGTTTTTCAACTTCAAACCTAAATTCCTTGAACTTTTCAACGGATTCAAATTTATACTTCATTAAGTATAAATAACCATACCGTGACCAATCATCAGCAAAGGTAATGAAGTAAGAATAACCACCTCTAGCAGTTTCATTAAATGGTCTACATACATGTGTATGTATCAATCCCAGTATGTCTGTAGTTCGTACACTATGTCCTACAAAGGGTGCTTTGGTCATTTTTCCTATAAGACATGTCTCACAAGTCGAGTATGGTTCAAACTTGGATGGATCAATATACCCATCATTATTCAACTCATCGATTCTATCTTCTCCAATATGACATAATCGGATATGCCAAGCATACTTTGAATTTGAACTATCTCTAAAGTGTTTATTAGTTATGACATTTATATTAATATTATTTTGCTTATTGATATCGGTAATCACATTATCAGACATTGTAATGGTATAAAGATTATTGGTTAATAAATTAGAATCAACACATCTTTTATTAAGATAAATTGAACATGCATCATTAGTAAAATAAAATTCATAATTCTCTTTACTCAATCGATGTATAGAGATGATGTTCCTATTGCATTCTTATAATACAAACAATTCTTTAAAATCAATTCATGTCCAGAAGGCAAACATAAACAAAAAGTCTCTACAGCTAATGCAGTAACCCTTGCTTCTTTTGCAAATGTCAGGACAATCTAATTTTGCCTCAGCATCCTGCTTATCTTCAAATTTTGCAAAGACATGCAAATATGTGAAGTTGCAACAGAATATAGAACCCATAAGTTGGATTCAGTACTAATCATAAGATTAGTCTCAATAAGCATAGACATCATACATTTTCAAGGTTGGTCCTTAGGCTTGACCTTCAAGCTCATGAGATACTTTTTACAGTTCCTCCTCTAGTGCCCCTTGACACCACAATAATGACATTTCCCTTTTTCAACCTTAGGCTTTGGTTGCATAGCAGCTTTCACAGGCTTCTTCCATTTCTTCTTCAAAACAGTCTTACTCTTTGAAAAAGAAGCCTTAGCCATAGCTACTGCATTGGGCCTTGTGTTATGCATTATCTTCTCATAAACTATCAGCATGCTATATAATTCAGAAAGAGTTTTCTCCATCTTATGCTTGTGGAAGTTTTGGACAAAACCAAAGAAGGAATCGGGCAAAGATTGGAGGATCAAATCCACAGCTAACTCATTGTCCATTACAAGATTTAGTCTAGCCAATTCTTTAATGTGCCAAATTATTTTCAAAGCATGATCATTAACCGATGAACCTTCATCCATTCTCATACGGTATAATGCCTTAGATATCTCATATATAAAGGTTTGACATTCTCATCAAAATATTCTTTCAAGTGCAAGATGATCGACCTAGCATTTTCCATATTTTCATATTTCTTCTAAAATTCATTATTCATTGAGGCAAGTATATATGACCTAACTTTTAAGCCATCATTATGCCACTTATTATGAGTGACACATTCCACTTGGGTCTCACCCTAAAAAAAGGATTTTGGCATGCTTTCATCAAGCACATACTTGATTTTTTTTTAAAATTGAAAACAATTCTCAAATTTCTCACCCAGTTGGTGAAATTGGGTCCAATCAAACAATTTTGTCAAGTATAGAAGCAAGCGGGTTTGTATTCACCATATTCATAGTAATATATATATGTGCAAAAAATAAATCGTTAGCCGTTGTCTTTTAAAATAACTATTTCATTTTGGCCTTTAAATGAAATAGATCATCCCACTAAATTTATATATGAGTCCCATACACCTTAAAATGGGAAACGGTAATCTTTGTTGGGTAAAGATTACTAATGGGGATCGAAGTTCCACTAGCCCATAATTCACCTCACTAGACAGTTATTGGTGTTCTATGAACTTAGTGAGTGAACCAACTTGTTCAACACATCATATGCGAGTCCCAATCATACCTTCGGCTTCTAGACTATGAAAGTTTGCCTAAAAGTTATTGACTTCATGATCATAAATAAGTCTTGCCCATAATCTTGTGTAAGTATTGAAAACACAAACGATTTTCCTCACCTGACAGTTATTGGAAATCATTCAATTCCAACCCCATAATATCATATGCATAATGGAATGGTCCAACATTATGAATGGCAATTGACCCCTATGTATCCATAGCCGGTCAATCAACCACGATGATGGAAGGCTATGAGTCCGAAACCCGTTTTGACTTAATATATTCAATAAGGAGGTTTGAGTAGTTAATTACGGCCTCACTTTGCACATTAACCGGTTTAACATGCTTAATAACATAAAATATAATAAATAAATAGATGTCACATATTTATCTTACGGGGTAATCATGGAATTGTGGCTTAATGTGTCTCAAGCCAATGAGCCCACATTTAGCCATTTTAATGTTTTAATAATGAAGACGCTCTTCACTTCTTCTTCGATCATTGAACTCTTCACGAACTAGTTCCATAGAGCTCTCCGGCTTAATGGCTCCTCCATGTAGCGATTACAATAACAATTGACTATACTAAAAATATACTAAAATACATTACATGGAAAAATAAAAGGAAGGACGTAGCCTCCATTTAAAAATTACAACCCAAAAAAAATACCTGTAATCATCATACATTCATCCATACATCAATCACATTGATTAGGGGTTTTTCCATGATCGTCACCCTTCCATGCGAGCTATAAATTTCAAAATTTAAAGTTCCAAAAAGCACAAAAAAAAATTCTGCACTGAATCAAATTCACGGTCGCAACGTAAGCCATGTCAAGAAATCAAAATCAGTTAAAAAAATTTCACGTGAGTGATTTCGAGCGGTAACAGTGTTGTCACCTTTTGATTCACATTCATGAATCATTTTGCAAAAGCCAAAGGCAAAACAAAAATAATCTATGAAATTTTTATTCAAGGAAACGCACGAAAATGCCTAAGGATTGGCTCTGATACCACTGTTGGCTTTTCACGTAACAAGTATAGGCAATAAGACATAAATGCAACGGAAAGCATAACTTGTACACGTATCTCCAGAGGCGTCATTCGTGCATTTCAATAAAAAATCAAAATTAAGAAGGGAGTTAATCGGATTACCTCTTGTAGCGTGTCCGAAGCGACTGGTTTAGATGTTATTCAGTTCGAGCCCCACAAACGTCGGGCTTCTAGTTCAGACACACCACCAATTGTGCATCGAACGGAAGGAAGAAATCGCGGGTAATCACCAACTTAATTGTGCTAGTAATCACGCGGACTTTGCACTCTCTAGTATTTCATTTTTGACAATCAGAATGGAGAGAAAACTCACTCATCATTTTGAAAATGCACACTCAGTCTGATATGTCTATTTTGGCAACCGTTGCCTCTGGCAACCATTGCCAATCGTGCAACATATACACGATCAGAAGTTCAGTAACTGATTGTGCACAACAAAGCACACGATTCGTAGTTGCCAATCGTGCTCTTTTGTGCATGTTGGGCACACGATCTTATAGTGTGCACAACGGCACATGGTCAGCAATGCTGACCGAATGCTACACATGCTGCTGACCGTGTACACTATATTAATTTATTTTTTTAATTTCAAATATATATCACGTATATATAAATATAAATATATATATAAATATATATCAACATGTGTGCATATTTGGGCACATTAATATGTGCCACTTTGAGCGTACGTGTACATCATATGCATGCACGCTTACGACCAAAAATAAAATTAAATCTCATTTAATTTAATTTCAGCCTGACTCAATTCGATTGCTATTATTGCAAATATATTTGCAATATTGCCTCTTTCGTTCAAAGTCATTCTAAATTGGTTATGGTGTGTAACATTTCTAGGCTCATCATTGAGCTACTAGTAAGACTTATACTAACACATTAATGCTCTCAAGAGAACTGATTGCCCCGATCAATCTCCAGGTCCTATAAGTCATGATTGACATATAGCAATATGTTATAACTACGTAGACAGTGTGAATGCTTTAAGAACATAATGAACATGTTAGCTTTCGCTATAGTGTAATTCAATCCATTTGTCTTACTATGTCCCAATCGAAAAAAGGCCATGAAATATTTGTCAAGCCACCAATACGATCATATGCACAAATCTAATCAACGTGCACTTTATACAAGACATAAATAATTTATTCTTGGTTATAACCCTGGCCGAGGATTTCAATGTAGTGTCATGATTAGATCGCATAGGACATCATTATTGTACATTACATGCAATAAGGATACATATTCCATTTTGCACACATGTGTAACTTCGTATGTAAACGAACTATGACCATCAAGTACAGAGACGGATCAATGAACCATCAATATGCGCACCTATGAAACATAGCTAGTCAATCATTTTATGTGTGTCACGTTCAGTGAACTTGTTCGGTACAAGCACTTGTGTTCTAACTCGGGCATCACAATATCCAATTAAGTATCCAATACTTAATTGTGAAGTTACGAACACACCAGTCTCAACAAGATCATTAATATGCACTCAATGATCCATCGACTGAGAACAGTTTAACTGTGAACCTGCTAGACATATTCTTAACGTCTTAAGAATATATTCAGTTACAAGTGATCTTATGAAATCATTCGTATATATAAATAATTAGACAAATGAATGGCTACGTTTTTACCATTAATTAAATAATTAAAAAAGTACAACTAAAATCCCTAACATGTAACTATTACATGGTTGCTTTATGGCATACATCCAACAAAGAGATATTTTCCCTTTATCACTCCAATTTTCATAATAATCACATGCTCTCCGAATCTTTTGACTTGGTTAATCACTTCAGGTGCAAATAGAGGTGGCAATATCGGTCAAGAACCCATATTCAACCCATATTTTATGATAATGGGTCATAACTGTGTTGCTTTAAAGGCTGAAGTGAGTCCTAAATGGGTTAGTTAAAAATTTATTGGGTCATAAATGAGTTAACTATGCTAACTAATTTAAGTGAGTCATAAATAGGCCATTAGCCATTTTCTGATTTTTAAATATATTTTATTTTATTTTATTTTTATCTTATCTTTTTTTTGTCTTCTTCTCGATTGGTGGCCGGCCACGAGCTCATCTGAGGCCGGCAAAGCTTAAGCATGCCAATTTGGGAAGGCTGAGGTCGAGCCGGCCTCTGCGAGCCTTGAGCTCGTCAATATGGCCTCGCCAGTTGACTTGTCAAATGGGTGGATTGGGTCAAGTTTGGGTTGGGTCATAAATAGTCTGACCCAAAATGACCCATTAACCCATTAATGACCCATTTATTCATAGTGTAAATTTCTTGACCCATACCCAACCCGACCCATATTTAACCCATACCCGATTTGACCCATAT
>BCNH02000009.1:5470675-5500526 GCA_001662345.2 Metrosideros polymorpha var. glaberrima
AAATCCTAAAATATTTTGGAAAATCTTATCCTAGTTCTAAATGTTTTAAGAATGGAATAAATCTAAATGAATGCAATCCTAATTTATATGCAAGATTATTTAAATGAAACTAAATCCTATGAGATATCGTTTTTAGGAAACGTTATCTTTCTAAAATGGAATGAAACCTATGAGATACGATTTCTAAAAAATCATATCTTTCTAAAAATGATTTTAAAGGTGGAATCTCTAGTAAATTCCACCTTTGAATTTTTTAATTTAGGAAAGATATTTGAATGATTTTAGCAAAAATAATTCAAACGACTAATAAATTTGGAGAATCAAATCTACATAGTTGTAGATTGGACAGTCCAAATTTCCATGCGAGGGGGCCCAATCTTATGGTTAAGATCAGTCCGCGTTCGCACGTTGTCGAATAGTAGGAAAATCCTTTTATGAATTATTTTTTATTTTAGAAAAATTTCCATAATAATTAAAAATCAAGTTAAATCTGGAAATCTTCTAAAATATGCACCTTCAAATCATATAATTCGAAATTAGGTCATATTATCAATAAGAAATATTTGGATGAGGGAGTTACCTAATTTGGACTTGCGAAAATTGATTTTCCTTCTTTGGAAATCGCGAATTGGGGGCTAGGGCTGGCTTCTGCGAGTGCCATGGGACTTCTAGGGTCATCGGAGAGCTACTGGAGATGGTGGGCGGCAAGCAGCGAAGCAGCTAGTTCTCCACGAATTCCCTCTGGACTTTCGTCAAACGAGTGGCAAGCGGCTCAGATCGGGGCTGTTTTGGCTCTAATCTCGACCCGGATCGCTACGGCTTTGATCAAGGGACTCTCTAGGACTTCGAGGAAGGTCACTGGTGGCTGGAGACATGACGAAATGCGGTGGACGGCGATGAATGGGGGCGGACCAGCAAACAGCCCCTGTTTTGGTGCGAAAACAGGGACTCCGATGGTCTGTTTTCGTTAGCTCAGCTCGTCTCGGTCATGGTTTTTCTGGGAAATCGGCTTTGATGGATACGAAGAGCTTCGCACAAGCTTCGTTTTGACTACTCGTGGGATTCGGGGGGTGGCCGGAGCTAATTGGAATATGCTTCGTAAGATGGCCTGTCGGACTGTTTTTTAGAGTTTTTTGGGCACGAGGCTGGTTGATGGGCACTCTTCTTCACCTCGGTTCTTCGCGATGGATGGCTTTCTGGAAAATATATTTGAATGGATTGCAACTACGTTGCACGAGCTTCGATTTGATAGGTCATCGAAGGGAAACGGTCACCTGAGGTGGCGGCATAGTGGCTACGAAGATGGCTCAGTGAGAGGGTCTCGCCGAGCTCTCTCTCACTCGAATTTTCTGCCTCTTTTCTGAGAATAATGGCACCCCCCTCAATTATTGAAGTATAAAGGGGTATTTATAGGAGTTTTGAGGGTTTTCACAAATTTTGGAAATTTACAAATTAGTCCCTGAACTTTTGGATATTTGTAAATTGGCCACAATCGGCGAAATTCTTTTCAATTTGGCCCTTAATTGGCTCAGCCACCCCACTGGAGGGGCTTGGTCGAAATTTGACCTTTCCATGGGCTTATTGTCTCTTTCGAATTGATTAATGAATTTTTAATTACTAAAAAGACTTTTATTGCGAATATCAAATTAAGCAGGATGAATTAACCTCAAATTATGCCCTAAGGCCTTTGTGAATCTCAAGCGCTTCCCTCCATGCCTTGGCCGAATTTTCAATTAACTTTGGCCTGGTCCGCAAGTCCTTTTTCGGTTCAATTTTGCCTCTGGTTCAATTTTTAATGGGAAAAAGGCATGATTTAATTATGCTGAAAATTAAAGGAAAATGCTCTTAAGTTTAAATGCAAACTAAATGCAATCAAATTAAATATTTTTGGTAGGGCCAGGGTCGTTCCCTTTTTTTTGTGCAATTTAATAAATTCTAAATAAAAATTAAATGATGGTCAAAATTTAGGTGTCAACATCGAGTACTCTGTTAAAATGCGTTGAGCTCTATATACTTATTGTTGTAGCAAAAGATTCCCTTTTGTCTCATAAAAAACCTCCAACTTTAGGTCCAGTCCCAATTCTACCCAAAACTTTTTTTTGTCCCATAAAAAACTCTAAACTTTAGGTTATGTCCCAATTGTTCCATAATTTTTTTTTGTCCTATCAAAACCCCCGACTTTAGGTCTTGTTGTAATTTTATCGTCAAGTCCCAATTTTACCATAAATTTCATAGTCTTATAAAAATCACAAACTTTTACTTAAGTCACAAATTTGCCCACATTAACCCTCCATTCAAGATTTCTCATTGACAATCGAGAGATGGAAAACTCCCGAGCACGAGTTGTTTGAGCATCCTGAGCGCGAGTCCTCCAACCTTGAGAAATGTAACATTCTCGAACACGAGAGATCGAAGATTGAGCGCAAAATCACTAAGGGCCATTTAACGGAGGGTTAATGGAGGTAGATTTGAGACTCAATAAAAGTTGGTGATGTTTTATGATACAAAAAATTAAAGTAAAATTAACATTGAATCTAAAGTTTGGATTTTTTTTTATGAGACAAAAAAAGTTTAGGATAGAATTGGTACATGATCTAAAATTGAGGGTTTTTTTTTATAAGACAATAAAAAGTTTAGATTAGAATTGGAATTGGATCTAAAGTTGGGGGTTTTCTATGGGACAAAAAAATGTTTAGGATAGAATTGGGGACTGGACCTAAAGATAGAGATTTTTTTGGGTGTTAGACCCTAGTAAAGTGTAAAGTGAAGAAGCCAATTTAGTAAAAATGTAATCTTTATTGATTCTCTCTCCCTCTCTCTTGAAAAAATGCATAACTTACCTCTTTTATGCTAGGGTCATTACCTTTGGTGCTATGATTACTCTCAAAGTCTTCGTCCTTATGAGCCATACCATCATCGGGCCACTTGAGCTGGCCTGAAGCCATAAGAAGAAGTGAGAATCTTTTGGGGAAAAAATCACAAAAAATTCCAAACTTTACTTATTGTAACACATTTACTCTAAACTATTTTTTGTGACACCAAAAACTCCAAACTTATACACGTGTGACATATTTACAATAAACTTTTTTTGTGATACTATAAATCCCAAACTTTTTTCTATAACACTAATTTTTTTGGGAAAATGTGTCACACAAATTCAAGATTGAGGTTTTTGGTATTAGAAGAAGAAGTTTGGGGTAAATGTGCCACATATGTACAAGTTTGGAGTTTTTGGTGTCATAAAAAAAGTTTGGAGTAAATATATCGCAATGAACATAGTTTAGTGTTTTTGGTGGCTTTTACTCAAAGGTAAAATTAAAACAAAAATTAAAGTTGGAGTTTTTTTGGGTATTTGGGCTTTTATTAGAGAAGGACATTTATACCCGAACAATATGCATATGAAAGGAAATTAGCTATCTTAGAGATTAACAAAAAATCAAATAATATCCCTAATATCTAATAATATTAACAACAATATTCTCTAATATGAATATCTCTAATTTCCATAAATATATTTAATCACTCCCAATCCCAGTCCCCTCCCATAGGTCTATCGGGGTGGGTCAAGCAAGCATGAACTTTTCGGTAGCAAGTCATGTTACGTGATAGCAACATGCAAAAAAATAAACTAGTAGGAAGTAGGCTTGTCAAATGATTGGATCAGGTCGATGGTCCGACTCAAATCAATCCATTTAACCTTTCTTGACTCGTTTATATGAAATACAATCTTAATGAACCATACCCCATCCGACAAATCCGATCCGGACCCAATCCATACCAAACCCAATAACTTTCCAAATATCGTAAACACTCTTACTTTTAATAACTTAATATTTTTACCATTTCTTTGTAGTTTGTAAATTTAAGGGCCATATCAATAATGAGATATGTCTTAATAATTTTGCTCATCTCCTTATAACTTAATTTTTGTAAAGTTGTCTTGATTAATAATTAAACTGACAATCTTATTGTCGATAATAAATCTGAAATGTTCCTAAGTTAATATTTTTTAAAAGCATTCAGTGGTTGTACTTTACGGTTCAGAATGAACAGGCCATTCTTGTACTTTCCTACACGGACAATTTTTAAATATCCAGTATTTATTTTCCCTCATATATTTATCGATACTTTATTAACGGAGTGTTCCCAGAAGTCATGCTTGGAAACCTGCTTCAATGGTAAATCAATGAAGGAGCAACAATGAAACGAGACGAAAGATTAGTGACAATGTAGAATGTGAACAAGCCAGATTCTTCATAGCACTAACTATTAAAACCCCAATTACGGATTGACACAGAAAAGCTTTTGGGCTTCAGCAAAATTCAGCAAATTCTCAGCGGGAAAACCACTCTCTCTTTAATGGGTACTTATGCTGCAATGAAAACGGCTCTCAAATGTGTTTGTTTCCAACCCATTTAGACCCATATGGAGTTAGCCGTTTATTTCTTGGACCTATTTGAAGCTGTTTTTAAAATTTAGACAAGCCATTTGTGACCCGGCCCATCATATATGAGTTAAAAAAATGGATTTTGGACCAATTTTGCCACCTCCTGTGGCAAGTAAGGTTTCAAAATTCTGATGCGAAATTGTTACATCAGTTCTTGCAAGCAATGCCATTGATTTTGCCCCGCTTTTTCCCATTACATTTGGTGACCTTCGAAGGCATACTGGAATATCATCTTGACATGATTAGTAGCCTGTGCTCAATTACAAGGCATTGTGAAAGAGACTATGTCGAATAGAGTAAAACAAAATTCCATTATTGTGCCATTCTCCTCAAGTACTCTCGTAGTCAGGACGCGGTCGAGTCCAAACTTTCAATTTGGGGGCTTAAGGCTATGCGCTTATTAAGAACATATAGCACTTCAACCCTTTAACGAATCTATCGAAAATTAGTGTCTCTCATTTTTTTGGTTGACATTTATCTTTTAACAGATAGTTTGATAGGAGGGATTAGGAAGGAAGAGTCAAGATTCGCAGGTCTACCATTTCACCACCAAGGCATCTTCCACCACTATAATCTGTCCTTAAATCCTAGAGGTAAAAGTATCTCTACAATCCATGGATAAACACAATTTTGTTTGGACAAAGGGAAAAGATTAAGAGGGATTGATAAAGTAAGTCATTGGAGGGATTTGTGTATGTTAAACAAACTTTTTTTCGTTTCATTTATATCCTTATTACATCCAAAATCCTAGATATCTATAAATGATCAACCGGTGAATGTAAGTACGTAGACATTCGGTGTGATCGGTTATAGAGTGGATTGATGCTCGAGTTAAAATGGAAACAGATCCTATGACCCCCAATTCAAACCAAACCAGTTTGTTCTAGAACCACAAGTTTCGGCCAACTCCAAGCCAGGTTCTAGTTCTACTCGAGAACTGGGTCATTCTTATGTTTTGAGTAAAAATCCCAAATAAAAAACAAAAGTCGTACTAGTTTATTACAAATCGTTCCTTGGTCAAGTAGTTATGTAGCTTTGGATCATATTGAAAATTACGGTTCAATATTTTATGAGTGCAAAAGTACTCTCCATTCCAAAACAGGTTCAAAATCGGTTCAACCTAAGAACCAACTTGGTTGGATCGGTTTCCTGGTAGAACTAGTGGATTTGACCTTCGAACTAGGAACCTAACTTTGACTAGACCAGTTCTCGGGTTGAACTTGGCCCAATGCTGCCCCCTTGTAGTGCTATTACAATACCACTTGGTCGATCGCAAAGTAGAAGTTCGATAACTTCACTTAAGAGGGAGCCCAAGCTGAGCCTATTAACACATATAATTGAGCTCACATTTACTCAAAAGTTTAAGTAATTAGTTATAGACCAATTAGAATATATTGACCATTTACACACCACAATATTTCCGATGAGGGAATTTTCTAGTATAAATCATGTGTGCACTCAACTAAGTTCGATATGATTATAAATGATTATAAATAACTATATGTATTTTTTATCTTCAACCTGTTCAAATATTTTATGAAAGTAAAACTCAAATTCTCAGCAGAGAAATTACATATAAAAGTTTACTGCAAACATTAACGTAATTTGGTATGCGACCACAAATAACTTTAGTGTCACCTACTTGAATAGTATTTTGAAAAATAAAGGTACAGTGAGATACCTTTGAAACATTCCAAGTTGAATATGCTGGAAAAAGCAAAACAAAGGACGCCCTTGAATTTCAACATGAACATGCAGTAGGACTCCCGATGTGGAAAATGATGTGAGATAAACGAGGACGAGGCCGAAAGCCTGTCTTGCACAAAAAGATGAGCCTTTTTTCATTTTCATCTTCAGGACTTAACAAAAAGTGGTCCGGTGATTTCAGGGAAAAGAATGAACAAGGGCTCCAATGAGTTGTCTCCCTTTACATCGACCTTTCACCAATCGTCCCGGGAAAAGCTCGTCGCATGCTGGAATTGTTTACTTGTTGCCAATGAGATTCTTCCCCCTTATCCCTCCCTTTTACATTGAAACTACGGGCTGTCCGAATCTTTCAACTTGACTATTCTCTCCAGGCCTAAACGCATTCAAACCATCTTCTGCTCATGTAAGCCAGGTAAGTATATGGAGGCATAAAGATATGCCTCGTTTAAATCAAGTACTTAATCACTCGGATAATCCTTGAGATCATATTTGGTTATTCGGATATAAAAGAGTGGCATGAGAATTAGATGTTCATTCCCCTTTAAATGATGTTCTCTTACTTGGAATGAAGAGGAATTGATTAACATGGTTGAGGTGGGAATGGAGGGGAAAATTATGCAAAAGGTCTTAGACCTATTGCACTTTTACCAATTCAGGCCTAAACCTTTTAATTTTATCAATTGAGTCCTAAATATTTTTACGTTTTGTCAATTGAGTCCATCTGATTAATTTCAACCAAATATCGCTGATGTGGACGTCAGTCGTGCCACATAGGACGACCGGCGCCGACGATGACAATTTTTAACAACATTTTAATATTTGTTTATTTTTTTAATTCTTTTATTCTCTTTTCCTTCTTTACTTTTTTTTTCCTTTACTTTTTTTTCCTTATCTATTTTTATTATTTATCCTTTCCCTTTTTTCTCTTCAATGGCCATCGCTGAGCCTCATCAATGATCGGTGGAAGTCATTGGCCTCAGGTGAGGCCGCCCTCACCTAGGTTGGTGAGGGCCGTCGTCGCCTAGGCGAGTGTGTGCCTCCCTCGCCCTTGCTAGCCTAGGGGTGTCCCTTGCTGAGGTTGATGACCTCTGTTGCCATTGACAAGGTCCGGTGATGGTTGGCAGAGTCAAAAAGGGAAAAGAAAAAAGAAGAGAAGAGAAAAGGAAAGGAAAAAATAATTAAAAAAAAAATTTTGAAATTTTTTTGAAAAAAATTTTGAAATTTTTTTGAAAAAAATTAAAATTTTATTAAAAATTGTCCATGTTAATCGACCGTTCTATGTGGCACGATCGACGCCCACATCAGCGATTTCCGACTAAAATTGGCTAGATGGACTTAATTGGTAAAATGTGAAAAGATTTAAGACTCAATTCGCAAAATTAAAAGGTTTAAGACTGAAATGACAAAAGTACAATAAGCTTAGACTTTTTGGACAATTTTCCCGGTAATGAATTGTACTTGATAATCACGTTAAGTGCCGAAAACTAAGCTTTTTGATAATCTCTAGCTACACAATTTAGTTCATTGCTTTAAGTAAAAAAAAAATCAATATGTTTTAAAGGATGATTTACTTAATTGGTTAACTAATAAAATATTTATTGAAAATCAAAATCTTATTTATTATATCATCAAAACCTTCCGATAAGATTCACCGTTTCATGTTTGGTAAGAAGCTAAAAAAATTATTACTTCATTTTCATCTATTATCAAACAACTTTTTATTTTTACTATTAGCACTTAAGACTTTACAACCTAATATTCAGTACTTAAATTTCAGCACTTATTTTTAAGTTTTATCAAACGATCCCGAAAAAATGAATAGGAATGAATGCATTTAATTGGTAATATCAGATTGCACCAATAATTAGGTTTTGAATTTGGTTAAACTTAATACGGTAGGTACATTATATGACTTCATTGATTTGCTTTTATTAGTAGCAATCTATAACCTAATTCTTAAACCCAAGAAGTTACCAAACACTGTAGTTTGACGATTGATTATCATTCTGATTTCACTTATTTAATTTCCATCTTGTCAAATTTTCCTTAATAAACGAGAGTTGTCGGAATTCCACCTGCGATTGGCAGCCTTAAGACCCGATTAATCCATCTTTGACTAGGGTTGGCCATAATTTTTGGGCTAATTATGCTTCTTCTTCTTCTTTTTTTGGGCCACTGGGTTTATTTTACTTTCATTCTGTCGTTCGGATTGACCTTAATTTTGAGATTGGACAGAAAAAACAAATCGAGATATAGAATTACATTTCAAGCTAAATACATTCCCGATGTTTTGTTTTTGCTTTTTTTTTAGAAAGATACAAATTGTTATCTTCAAGTTAGGTGCAAAAAAGTAAAACAGAAGAATTACAAAAGATATATATTTTTTTAGTGTGAACTGAAATGGGGAAATATCAACTCATAGATCATTAATTCGCCTAAAAGATGTATCATTAAAGTATCAATGCATGCTTTGCTTGACGAAGTTGAAGACTAATTTGGTCAATCAACTCAAGGGTGCTTTAAGCAAAAAAGGGCGTGGATATATGCAGCCGCACTCTTTTTCCAATCTAGACATTAATTGTTGTCGACAACAAAAGGAATTTAATCTAAATGGAAGTCTTACACCTCCTAAGTGTGCGCATGCAGAGTCGTATATAACCCGATTTTGCCGTTGTAAGAGTCATGTTCTTTTTGGGAACTGGCGTGTTGGGCTCTATATACTTCTCCACTCTTGTCCCATAGTTGTGAATTTTCTCTCACCGATTGTCTAAACTTTCTATCTAGTTTATTGATTCTTATTTTTTTAAAGTCGTCTTTAAGCATGGACGATGTCCCACGTCACCTAAGCTTGCACATGCGAAGTCCTATACATTCTGGTTCCGCGGTTCTACGAGTCAAGTACTCTTTCAGAGCTCATACGTCAGGCTCTATATACTTCTTGTTGTTGCAATTCTTCTTATTGGGCTCAGGCCCAGATCAATTGGCCCAATGATGATATGGCCCGTAAGGACGAGGGCCTTGAGAGTACTCATAATATGGGCTTGCCATAGAACGCGATTTGGGTTGCGATCTTGCGCATTCTCTCATATTCCACCACGTATACTTATCACACCCAATCATCTCTTCCCAATCCCAATTCCCTCCCATATTTCATCGGGTGGATCAAGCAAAAAATGAAATTTTGGGAAGCAAGTCATGTTACGTGACCACACGTGAAAAAATTGACCGATAGGAAGTGAGGTTTGCAAAATTCTAACGCAGAAATTGATACATTATTCAGTCATGTAATCGATGCATACTATACTTTTTCCTTGAAAAATTGGAGTAAACTTATTTATTCGAGATAATGTCTTCTTATGAAGACAAATACGCATGCTTATGATCGCACAGTTGTTGGAGAAATACGCATGCTTATATTCCTTCATATGGTTACGGCGGTTTTTCATGTGCTGCAACATACATTATAGTGTTTTTTGTACTTAATTTCGCTAAGGTCACAATGTCACACCTTCTACCCCCGACCCTAAAAAAGTGGCCTCCATTCTATTCTTATCTAGATAACAAAGGAAATTCATTTCAATTATATTCTGTCCACTTCCTTTTGTATCGTATTTTCTTCACAATTCCTTATTCAAATTAATCTGCCAAACAAAGTAATTTGCTTCCAAATTTTAAGAAATCAAGTGCCATCAGCATCATCCAATTCCACTCAACCACCTCCCACCTGAGAATGATAAATTTCAAGTAACAAAGCAATCTTGAGAGAGAAACATGTCAGTCTTGGTTGTTTCAAAGCTTGCCGGACGACGATCTACCGTCTTGCAGCTCAAACGAAAACTTCCGCCTCACTCTCATGTCAGTACTGTAAGCTTCGACGCTCTTCTCTGAGCTAATACTCCAGAGAGCTCATTCATTTCCGAACAACACAAGTTGCAAACTTGGACGAAGCAGCATCAATTACTCCAACCCAAATCTCTCCCGTTCGTACTAGGAAGTCGTTTTCGATGTGATCCCGGGTGCCCATTTTCTCTACATTCCTTATGATGCTCGCAAATTGCCGCCAGAAGCTCTCTCTACCATGTCCGCTGACCAAACAGACCCTCGCCACCTTGTTGAAAGCATGCTCCTCACAACCCCACCAGCTCAAGCAAATCCATGCGCTCGTCCTAACCACTGGGCTCTCGGTGAAAAACAGCCTCATCACTCAATTGCTCACCAATCTAGTAATTTTAGGCGACTTTCAGTACGCACACAAACTGTTCGATGAAATGCACAAACCAAGAGTTTTCTTGTGGAACACCCTGTTCCGGGGATATGTGAAGAATGACATGCCCATGGAGTCGGTTTCGCTCTATGGAAAGATGAGTTGTCTCGGTGTTTGCCCTGACGGATTTACTTTTCCATTTGTGGTGAAGGCATCCACCGAGCTGCCTGAGTGCTGGGTTGCTTTGACTATCCATGCCCACGTGGTAAAATATGGGCTTGAGTATAATACCATGGTGAGAAATGAATTGATGATAATGTACGTGAAGTTTGGGGACGTGGGATTGGCTGATTACTTGTTTGAGACTATGATAGAGAGAGATCTAGTGGCTTGGAATTCTTTCATAGCAGCGTGCGTGCAGATGGGGTACGCTAGTAAGGCCCTCGCACTATTCCATCAGATGGGCTTGGCCAGGATCAAGCCTGATGCTGTGACTATTGTAAGTGCCCTATCGGCATGCGGTCAGTTGGGATGTTTAAACATTGGCAATAAGATTTATGAGTCTGCCGTAAATGACGGGATGGAGAGCAATATTATTGTTGAGAATGCACGGCTTGACATGTGCATGAAATGTGGTAGTACTCATATGGCAAGAACTTTATTTGATGAAATGCATCTTAGAAATGTTGTTTCATGGAGCGCGATGATTTTAGGCTATGCAGTTAATGGGAAGAGTGAAGAAGCTTTGGTTCTGTTCTCTACAATGCAGAATGAAGGGCCAAAACCAAATTATGTCACTTATCTTGGAGTTTTATCTGCTTGTAGCCATGCTGGACTTGTAAGTCAAGGTCGGGCTTATTTTAACTACATTGTGGATTCAAATGATCAGAATGTTCGGCCTAGAAGAGAGCATTATTCTTGTATGGTCGATCTCCTTGGCCGCTCAGGACATATTGAGGAGGCTTATAGCTTTATAATGGGTATGCCCATTGAGCCAGATGCAGGAGTTTGGGGTGCTTTACTGGGTGCCTGTGCAATACACAAGAATGTTAAAGTGGGTCAGGTTGCGGCTGATAAGCTTTTTGAGTTAGCAGCTGATATTGCTTCATATCATGTTCTGTTATCTAACATGTACGCTTCTGCTGGGAGGTGGGACTACGTTGATAAAATGAGACTAAGGATGAGAAAGAAGTGCATCAAGAAGGTAGCTGCATATAGCTCTATTGAGTTCAACAGCAAAGTACATGTATTTTACAGTGGAGACAATTCCCATCCACAGTCGTCAAGCATATATCAGAAGTTGGAGGACTTGTATATGCAAATCAGGAGTTTGGGTTACATCTCAGAAGTTGGTTCCATTCACCATGACATAGAAATGGAGGAGAAGGAAGCCATGCTGCGTGTTCACAGCGAAAAGCTTGCTGCTGCATTCGGTCTAATTAATGTAGAACCTGAATCCCCCATTAGGGTTATAAAGAATCTGAGGACTTGTGATGACTGCCATAATTTCTTTAAGTTTATTTCAAGAATTAGCATGAGGGATATTATCATGAGAGATAAGAGCAGATTCCATCATTTTAGAAACGGTACATGTTCCTGCAAGGACTTCTACTGATTATCGGAGAGAGCAGCTATTGGAGAGCATATTAATTTTGTAAAATCTTTAGGCTCTCATTTATTAACGGGGCAGGGACCTGCCGCTTTTGGGGTGGGAGAAAGTTTTCTCAATGTATCAATATCTCAAAGTTGACAGTCGTTTTACACAGAATCAACTAATTTTAGTTCTGGATATTCTAGTAAATATACAAAATGTCAATTGTAAATTGCATATCAAAATTTTTGATAGAGAAAGTTATAGAATGATAGATTTGTCATTCCATTTCCCTTGTGATTTTTCTTATTAAAATAAATGAAGTTAAATGGACTGTCACGTTAAAAAATGTAAAGAATGTTAGACATTAGCTACATAAGAGAATATTGGGAGTTTGTTTTCTGATTGGTTATTGCAATGGCTACATTATCATTTGCTTTTACGTCCTTGAGCATGAAATTTATTCTAATTTATCCCATTTCGGATCTCGGTGCATTTTGCCAATTAAACTTGAATTGTTTTCTAGGCTTTGGGGGAAACAAGGTAGAATTGAGGTGTGTGAGTGTGAAAGTGGTATATTTGCCAAATGATGAAATGTTTTGATTGGACATTGAAGAATGGACCTTGGTATATAACAGCTAGGATTATGTCTAAACAGACTCCAGTGAGTCCAATCCTTGACGATTGGTACTTGTTGAACACCTACTTGGATTCGATTGAAAAAGTTTGATGGAGCTTATGACAAACTGGAGTAGCTATTTCCAGGTGCTATAGATATTGGACTAAGCAAATGGACAACAGAGCACGGTTTTTAGGTTGATACTGCAACTCTTTGTGCTGGATTTGATGTTAGATTAGGTTTTCTTAGATTAGAAAATGTGGATCCAGGAACAGAGCTTGGAATCTCAAAGAACACTCTTGATATTATAAATTCTTCTGACTGTCACAAGGATGAAGCGTTTCCTGACGAGGTTGCAGTTAGGATCAAAATTTGATGCTCTTCCTGAAGATTGTTTCAGTTTTATTGTCGGAGGTGAGTGTAAACTATCAGTTGCAAGTTATACTGTTGAACAGTTGTTTCTAAGGGAGCCACTTTATCTGCAGGGCATGCCTCATGAAAGAAATCTTGTGGGCAGCTATTGAGGCTAATTTGCATTGGAAAAATGTTCTCCAAAATCACAATAGAAAGACAATTGAAGGAGTTTGTATCGGTTTCATCAACAGTTATATCTTTCTGGTCTAAGATATCTTGATGGTCGCGGTCCTGATCTTAGTGGGGAATATAAGTGGTTTTAATAAGCCCTATAGGCATGTAGAAGTAAAAAAACTGAGTACTTTCTTGCATTTCGTTGTTTGCTTTACTTGATACTGAAGTGATTGAAACAAATATGGATGGGAATGCGAAAAAGATGGTTTTCTGGATGGAGTTCTTGCCACAGTCATCAAGTTATCAGCTTTGTGGAATTGGTTAAAGAAACGTCACTTTTCTCCTATTCTGCGCATGTGCTGAACTTTTGTGACGAGAGAGCTTCTTCGTGGGGCAAGTTGAACTTTATTTTCAGATTCTAGTCTTGATTCTTGTTGGATGATTGCTTGAGACTACAACGCTATCAGAAGTTTTCAGGAAGGAGTAATGGGTTGGGATGTTTTTATCAGGACATTTCTTCATTTCAGCAGATTCTTGATGCAGTTGATCTGAATGGTGTCATTTATGCATCGATCACACAGCTCATATGACCTCACCTGAGTCTTCTGACTGGGTTGTTGCAGGAGAAGGAAAAGAGGTTCCACTGAGCCATCTCATAAGCAACTGGCTAGCCCTATTTTTATTGATTTTGTGGAGAAGGTGTTAACCGAACTTCTGTCAACGTCGTTGTCACATCTTATGACATTAGTTTTCCTAGAGTAACCTAGGACTATGCTACTGGCCCAAAAAAAAAAACTAGAACTATCTGAACCTTGGATTGCCCCCATGTGTCGGCAATCAGACATTGGACAAAAGACGGGCACTAGGAATTTCTTAAGATAAATGTTAAATTATTTGATATCATCTAAATTGAAAAATGTGATTTGCACCATTCCGTAAGAGCTTTAGCTTCCAAAACAGGCTTACTTAAAAAATTCTCTCTTGAGCATAACCAGCATTTTACACTGGAATATAAAATGTGGATGTAACCATGTCAAACAGATAGATAAAACAGCAAAATGGAAACCGGAAAACACGAAGAATAGCAATAAGAGAGATAACGAGAACTAGAATTCTTGGTATGTCACCTGGAAGTGTTCTTCTTGGCCTTCGCATGTCATGTTCAAATTAAGTACTCGACCATTTTTTTTTTCTTTTTAATCCTAGAATTGTAGTTGTTATGAGGAAGTGGAAAATAAGGCTAGCAATGCGAAATCATTTTAAATCCCCTTGAACGTGTAAAACAAAATGAAATAGTATCAATATGAGCTAACAAAATTCAAATGGGTGCTTTGTTTTACACCCGATACAACTGACCTAGAGAAGATTAGCATGGTCCCAGCACAAGATGACATCTACAAATCAAGAAACTCGAATGGAATGTGATAAAAAGATACTAAACTTAATTGGTTACTCAATTGGATAAATCAATTAAGAAGTTTAAACTGTTGGAGGGTGCCTGATTGTTGAATTTTTCTAACTGATAGAATAGGCTAAGGAAAGATCATTCTTGATCAATTAGTTACATATTTTATTTCATTCGGTGGATGACTAGATACGATAGAGAGCATGAGCATACGATTGGTAGGGTAAGAATTATGGATATTACTCACCCACATACAATCTTAATGAAAAAATAGATATGTGTAATGTCCATTATTATAAGTTTATAACCCATCTCAATATAAAATGCTTAGAAAAAGTTTCCTCCGATTACAAATGAAAGTAAACACGGCCCTCTCTTAAAAAATGGACAACCATGATACAAAAATATAAAACACATGTACAGATGTGGGTAAGTTCTCAGGAAACACAACAAACTACAAGTTTAAACAAGAAAACAAGCACATAAAGATAAATTCTAAATTCTTCCATATATATATATGTGTGTGTGTTTATATCTTAAACTGATCAAATACCTATTCAAAATGAGTAAATAAAATCATCTAAGTGGAGTTATCTAAATTAAATGTATAAGAAAATAAATAATACGATAATTTAGGAAATAACTTGCTCTAGCGTTAGCTTAAGTTAGATATTGGTCCACTCTTACATGCCAAGGTGATTCATAGCCCTCTTGAGGCAGGGGAAAGCAAAGTCGAATGAAGGCCTGCCAAACTCAAGGATGGCAAAAGGACATCAGGAGTACCATAAGTTTTGTACGGAGATTACTTGAGTGCCATAACTTTTTTTTGACTCACTTGAGTGCCACGTCGGAGTAAAAACGCTCACCTGAATGCTAGTTTCGACAAGTCGTCCTACGTGAAATTTTTTTTATGAGTTTTTGAATTTCTGACCCTTTTTTTAAAATTTTTTTCTGTGTCGACGAGGGTCACCGGCAACCCTCATCAGCCTCCTCCCTCATCCGCAGCCGCTGGCGAAGGCCTTCGCTAGATCTGGGCAAGGGCACCTCGCCCACAGCCGACAAGACCGCGATGGCCTCGCCCAGGGCCTTGCGACACTATCGGCCACAAGCAAGGGCAGGCGGGGTCGGGACAACCCTCACCAAATCTAAGTGAGGTCACATCGCCTACAACTAGAGAGGCCGCAAAAGCCTTGCCGGCCACGGGCGAGGCGGCCCTCGCCCAGTCTGGGCAAGGCATTTGAGTTCAGCAAGGAAAAGAAAAAGCAAAAAAACAAATTAAAATAAGAAAATTTTACTTTCTGGCGAGCTAAATCATCGATGGCACTTAAGTGGTTGTTTTTTCAAAGTTATGGCACTCAAGTAAGCAAAAAAAAAAAAAAAATCATGACATTCAAGTGATCTCCGTACAAAACTTATGACACTCCTGGTGTCTTTTTGCCCTCAAGTATCATTACCAAACAAATGATACTTGCCCTAGTCATGTAGATTCTCGTGATGAGCCTTGTGAGTTTTAAAAGTAATAAAATAGACTCGAAGACGTGTTTTATTAATTAAATATTTTGATACTTGTTTTTAATAATGTTTAAATTAGGATAGTCTAGAAAACATTGTGTTTGAATTGATAAAATTGACTAGGCCGAAGATGTTATACCCATGGAGATAGCCAACTCATATATACTCTTCCTTTCTAGTTCGCCATATCTACTCCATATCGTCTATCATTTCAAAACTTGAATCATTTTTAGTCCTCCCGTAGTACGTAGAAATCACTATCTTCTAGACAATATCGATACGCCTTACCCACAAATCTCATCTATTTATTTGAATCCCCACGACACATTCTACATATAAAAGCTTTTTAACATCATCCCTGGCCTTAGATGGCCGTAGTAGTAAAAGTTTTTTCTTTTCCTTCATTTTGTGGTCGAAATAAAATTGTATTCATTGCTGAAAAGAATACATGAGAAGTACATAAACTTCATAACAAAACAAATCGAAATAGAGCAGAGTCCATAATACTACAAAACAATGTCAAATCTAGAAAACTAGGAGGATGAACTGTGACGCCCCAAGCACGCCACAGTGCTAAGCGCGACATAATTTCAATCTTTATTACATCTATAGATTGGTGCAAGCGGAAGACAAAGAATTAAACTCAAGATAATGCGAACGCAAAAGACATAGAAACATCATACCATCTCCATTTCTTACATAGCAGGTTCGGTCACTTACATATATCATAACTACACTAACTTCACTTGCCAAAAGACCACATGATATGCCACAAAAGACCATACTTTAAGCACATAAGTCAGCTTCATCTACGCCTGGGAGGGGGTCCAAAAAGTTGCCTACCCTTCTATGTGCCAGCATACTAAAATCAAAAGCATGTCTTACTACATATATATATGTACGCATAAGGCACGACACCTCCCTACACATCCTATCCATTAAGCTCATTGGGATTAGAGTGCTCCTTGGGGCTGTTACTACCATCATCATTGTCAGCACGGCTCGAACTCAAATCATCCATGCTAACGATTTGGAAAAACAAGGGCGAGCAAAGCCCAGTAAGAGAAATACCTAAATTTTACTTTACACGATCCTAATGTCCCTCAATAAAGACTTCGTTCAAGTCAAGCAACTTAAATGAGCTAGGGCACTAGGCAAGGTCATGGCATACACAAGTAAGATGATCATATATATATTTGAATCAAACATTATAGAACAACAAACATTACTTGTTACATGAGATATGCTATGCTTGCACATACCACACGTAGTTTTAAGACATGTTTCTTTAATCTTTTTAGCATCCGTTATCGCGGTATATACTGTCATACTAACCAGCCCGCACGTAGTATACGCCGTCCCACTGATCGGCCCGCACGGATCACTTCCAGCTCGCTACCTAGCTTGCTTGCAGTATATGCTGGTTCGCTATCTAGCCCGCTCGCAATATCCACCGATTCGCTACTCAGACTTCCAAGACTTACTCACTTGGGCATCTCAACTGCTAAGGCATCCCATGACCACATAGCAGGGGTATCCCATGATCACACAATAGGGGCATCCCAAACACCTGGGGCATCATCGGGTCGCTGGTCGATAGGTATCTTTCACATCTCTTAATTCCACACTTTTGCATTCATGTTCTTATATGATATGCAATGTAGTCATTCTACACATCTTATCATGCAAGGATATTTCAAATTAGCATGCACAACGCTAATTCTCATTGAACCATAAGCAACTGAAATCTTAAATTCTGACTAACATATGACAACCAGGCAGATTCGACTTCCTAACCTTTTGGCATCTATTAAATTTCCAATCAAATAGGTAAAATCATAAAAATTTACAGGTCAATAGTTTAAAGTGTGAGAATTAACTTTCATCAAGGATGTATTTCAGAATAACACATAGAAATGGGAGTTTCTCTCACAACTCGAAAATCTGCTCATACAGGGACAGTTTCGGGCATCAATCAAATTCACTGTCATTACCCAAGTAGGTCAACTCAAAAATTCACGAAAATTTAGTATGTTATAGACAAGATCATGATCAAAAACTTTCATGTGGGGTACTAAGTCTAGATCAATTTTTATGAGTTGTAGTAAATCAATCAAACAGGATGAAATTTTGGCCTCCAGTGACTAGGATGAATCATTCAAAGAAAAATCGTTTCACAGACCCAAAAGATCCAAAATATTTGGAAACTTTTATATGTTATATTGCCAAGTGTCTTTTAAAACTTTCATGAAGTAAGTCTTTCAAAATTATTTTTGAGAAAAATCAAGGAAATTCAAGAACAGGTAAAGGTCGCTGTAAATTCTAGGAAGTCCACACAGAAATTGTGAGAGTTTCAGGTCATTAAGCGTATCATTTGAACTTCAAAAATTTCTGAAATTAAATTATGTTGTATTTAAAGATGTCATGAACAACTCTTATGAAGAAGACTTTGTGAAATTCTCAACGTAGAAAGCCAAACAAAAATAATAAATAATGGGGATCAGACTGATCCGAACCCATAAACAGTGTATAATTGTGTCCATTTCAAGCACTCTTTCACCAATATCCAATACATGCAGCACCATTCATCCACAAGGAACTCCATTCTCAGCATAGAACCGAATCATCTAAGCCACGAGTCCCAAACTCAACTCTAAACCAAGAAACACAAAGATCAAACAAAGTAATATCTAGAGATTTCCACTTGCCTTTCAACTTGAACTTTGCTCATTTGAGGAAAAGCTTGAAAGGAAAATTTTGCATGCAAATGGAGGAGAGTGTGGTGCGGCCAAGAGGGGGAGGGAAGAGAGAGAGTGAGCAACCAAGAGGGAAGGGAGAGGAAAAATGAGAGGCTTCTTGCTTATTACTCTCAATTTGGATGGCAAAAATGACAAATGTCGTGGCCTTCTTGCCACTTGTCTTTAGAGAGTTTCCATGTGGCTTACATGAAGGAAAAAGCCATGCAAAGGTGAGGATGGGGGAGGGGTCGGCTGATCATGAAGGAGAGATATATATTTTGCTTCTCATTGCATGAGTTGCAACAAGTGTCATTAGGCTTGTTGACAAATGGCTTAAGCAACTTGCCACCTTTCAAGCATGCTAGAGTGGTAAAAATGGAAGCAAAGTGTGGTAATGTTGGTGAAGGGTGGTGTGGCCGGCCAAAGTAGAGAGAAATGGGATATTGGTCTCTCACATTGTACATGTCTCACAATATTTAAAATAATTAGACACATATCTAATTTCATAACATTTAACCCTTAAATTTTCGAAAATCATTCATTGTAGTCCTAAATTTTTCTGTCATGACAAAGAGTTGACGTCGAGCTCCATAATCCGTATGTGACCATATGTGATCAAATAACACGTGACAATGTTATTCTTAACTTTCCCCAAGGCCACGAAACTTAGAAACATTTGTCGAATAAAACCTTACTAGTATAGGTTAACTCTAATTCCATGACAATCAAAGGTAACTTGAGGTTATCAACGGCTAAGGGAAAAATCGGGATATCACATCAACAGAGCACCAGTAGGCGCACACTCATTCCATAAAAAGGATCTGTTAACCAAAATAATTGGTGGCCAATCACTAGATTTCGTATCATCGTCTATGATGAGCACATACTGAAAACTCCTTTTTCAGTAACTACAACATTGCTAATTGGAGGTGTGTGCCTAGGTTCGGCTTCATCTACACCATCGTCGTATGGAGACAACCAAAACAGGTTGAACAAACACAGATATAACATTTGAAAAATCAATTCTTCATGGTTTGAGGAGATGCTAGAGCTCTTGCGATCACTATTGAAATCGGAGGCAGATGACATGTACATGGACAGAGTAGAGGGGAATCCCGAAAACATATTTATTAAACTTTCGGATTTAGATCGGGAGTTATAGCTTTTAAATAAGATTTGGGATAGTTCAAACTCTCAGATTTAGAACTAGATCGAGAGAAAAGTGTAAGCCACGAAAACGGCACCCCAATCTCTATATCCAAAATCTAGAACATAATAATGGTGAAAAGAGAATTTGCGTACCTGACTTGGAATCCATCATTTTTTATGTGGAATAGCGACGACCTCTCAAGTGCTTATCCTCTATTGCCCTCTTGATCACTAGCTCAATAAGACTGCATCTCACGTCATACTTCTATAACTACTCATTATGTGAAGGTATTTGTGTATCAAGGTTAGAGGAGAGATTTAGGCACTATTTATAGAGTTTTAAGCCACAGACCCTCTAATTATAGGTCGGGCTTTATTTGGTCCACACAAGCCAATCCTATATTAGAGTAATTAAAAATATTTATATTTTTTTTTATTAGACTAATATCATAAAACGGTAAATTACAATTTCACTTAATGTAGCCCATATAAAAAAAACTATTACAAAGAGAGCTCCTAGATCTAGATGGAGAGAGAAGAAAAAATAAAACAAGAACAAGAAAACTTATACAAAATCAACAAGAGAGGAAGAGGAGGGTGGGATCTCAAACCCTCCTCCATAGCTGAAGGTTGAAGAAGACGATGGAGAGAGAGAAAAGAGATGAAGAGAAAAAGGCTTTTCGGTTGTAATAGTAAACCTTTACCATGTTAGATGATATGCTAATGGTGCCAAAATTATAATCTTGCACGCTTTCAATTACATGGAGATAAGTGGGTGCGCATTGGGAGAAAGTTAGCTATCGAAAGTGGGAGCAGGTTACAATTTGACAGCTTGAACTCCGATTTAGTGTCGTGATTTATCAGTTTTGGCTTTCCAAGGGAGATGAGATAGGGATATGCTGAGAGTTACCTAATTGAGTTAATCAAATTAATCACTCTCGTTAGAGAGGTAATCAAGGTGTTGTTATCACTTACTACACTTAAATGAGATTTGGTTGGTGGGAGCAGTGATTCTATTTTCAGTCTTTGGTTAAATATACAATACAGAATAGCTATTCCATAGCGATTGTGGCTGGTGATAATTTATTGTCAGATTTACCTGAGAAAGTTTACATTATTACATATTGTGCTTACATAATTGAATAATGACAATCAGAAAAATCAATTAACTATATTTATATTATTAAATTATTATTTGAAGTTACAATTCACTAAAATTATGATTAATTGCTTAATGAATTGAACTATTCAATTTAGTTTCTAATAATTGATTATCACGTATTAAATATCCTATAATTGTATTTAGTTCATAATCATGTTGTATAACTTATAGTTACTATGACTCATATTAATCATACCTTCATAACATTACTGTTGATATCTAAATTTTGACCCTCATTTAGTTTTTATTTAGAATTGATTAAATTGCACAAAAAAAGGGACCGACCTTGGCCCCTACAAAAAATATTTAATTTGATTACATTTAGTTTGCATTTAGACTTAGGAGCATTTTTCTTTAATTTTCAGCATAATTAAAATATGCATTTTGCATTTAAATCGGACCGGCGATAGAATTGGAGCTACTTTGATGCGATTTGACCCTAGGGATCCAATTGAGAAGACAATTAAATTTGGGGTCGAATTTGCAAATAATAGAAAGTTGAGGCCCCTGACTTGACCTAATATTGTCTATATAAACACCGCTATGCCTCAAGGTTTAGGGTCGGCAATCTTATTCAGAAAATTCAAAGCACAAGAGTGAAACACGTGAGGGAAAGAGAGGATCCGGAGAAGAAGTTTCGCAGCTATGTTTTCCTCCATGGCTGCTGCCTCACCGGTGCCGTCCACCACCACTAGCCGTACTGACGAGGCTTCTCTTAGCTGTTCTTAGTCGAACCCTCTTGCAACCAGAAAAAGTCCCTACAGTGTCTTCAACGGACCGTGATATTTCTTTCGTTCGCGTGCGTTCAAAGAGGAACAATTGACACAAGGAGACAAAACCGAAAAGAATTGGTCCACGCCCTCAAATTCTCCTCCAAGCCTTGCTGCTAGATTTCCGCGAAGTTGCAAAGAAGAAGACAAAAAGAGAAGGGAGGACAAGCCCAAAGCGCCCACGTTGGAGATCACTACAAAAAAACAAGGATTTAGCGACGGACAATTAGCGATGAAAATTCATTCGTCGCTAAATTGCGACGGAAATAGCGACGAACAACAATTTGCGACGGAAACTTCCGACGAACAATAATTCGTCGCCGATTTCCGACGGAAATAGGGACGAACATTTATTCGTCGCTAAATTGCGACGGAAATAGCGACAAACAAAAATTCGTTGCTAAATTGCGATGGAAATAGCGACAAACAACAATTCGTCGCTAAATTGTGACGTAAATAGCAACAAATAACTTTTTGTCGCTAAATAGCGACGGAAATAGCGACAAACCACAATTCGTCGCTAAATTGCGACGTAAATAGCAACAAATTGTGGTTGTCCACATAATCCCTTAAGTATTAAGTTTCAATTGTTCTTGTATTCTCGTAGTGATATTTTTATCTATAAGTTTATATTTTTTAGATTCCTTCATGTCCACAATTCTTTCCATATGTGGCATCTCATTCTTCAGTTTCAAGTCCATTCTTCGATATGGTTTTTGTACGTACTTTAATTGGCGGAGTTTTGTGACATCACAAGTCCCACAACAAACGGGAGATATTTTCTCGAGTGATTCATAAATAAATAAATACTCATCCATAGATATGGAGAATATCTTAAATGGTGATCCCCCATTGATGGTTAGTGTTAGGATTTTTTAGGTGTATGTTGTTAAGTTAGAGAACAAAATTATATGAATTAAAATTATATCTCACATCACTTGAATAAGGGATTACAATGGACCTTAGATGGAATCTTGCAATAAGTACAGAAATCATATACCATTTCCACTTTTATAACCCACAAAATTAAATCTTGGATCTTCCGTTTAAATGATATGAGACCTTTCGTTTCTATGGGAATAGTTCCTAAATAGAATAGCATGTCAACTAAACAAAAGTGGAGTGTCTTGGATTTTTGAATTTCCAACGGCGAATCCCGCGCTTCCAAAGTTCCAATGCAAACGTGAACCATGCAAACAAATTCTAGTCCTTTCTGTTCAAAGAGCTAATGGAAAATAAAAATCAGTCACCTTATTTTTAAAACTATTTACTTCGTGATGATTCCAATCGGACATGTGGACGACCAACCACGTGAAAATGTCCAACAATATGCTTAATGAGTTTTAGCTGAATCAAGCACTAGATGGACAATCCGCCTCTTTGTAGCATGATGGTTGGCATTTGCATGCGACTTTATGTCTGTTGAAATATTCTCATGGCAAAATTCGTCAGTAATTTATTCGTTGCAAAATTCGTCGCTAATTAGCGACAAAAAATGTTGGTCGCAAATATATTCGTCGAAAAATTCGTCGGTAATTTATTGGTTGCAAAATTCATTTATTCATTGCAAAATTCGTCGCTAATTAGCGACAAAAAATGTTCGTCGCAAAATTCGTCGGTAATTTATTCGTGGCAAAATTCATCGCTAATTTGTGACAAAAAAATGTTCGTCGCAAACATATTCGTCGCAAAATTCGTCGGTAATTTATTCGTCGCTAAATTCGTCGCTAATTAGCGACAAAACAATGTTCGTCGCAAACTATTCGTGGCAAAATTCGTCGGTAATTTATTCATGGCAACATTCGTCGCTAATTTGCGACAAAAAATGTTCGTCGCTAATGTAGTCATCGCAAAATTCGTCGGTAATTTATTCGTCGCTAAGTTCGTCGCTAATTTGCGACAAAAAATATTCGTCGCAAATGAATTCGTCTCAAAATTCGTCGGTAATGGGAGAGAAAAAATGTTTTCGCATATGGATTCGTGGCTAAATTCGTCGGTAATTAGCACCAAAAAATGTACGCCCCCAAATGGAGTCGTCGCAAAATTCGTCGGTAATCTATTCGTGGCTAAATTCGTTGCGAATTAGCGACAAACAATGTTCGTCGCAAAATTCGTCGGTAATTTATTCGTGGCAAAATTCGTCGCTAATTTGCGACAAAAAATGTTCGTCGCAAACCTATTCGTCGCAAAATTCATCGGTAATTTATTCGTGGCAAAATTCATCGTTAATTTGCGACAAAAAATGTTCGTCGCTAATGTAGTCATCGCTAAGTTCGTCGGTAATTTATTCGTCGCTAAGTTCGTCGCTAATTTGTGACAAAAAATGTTGGTGGCAAATGAATTCGTCGCAAAGTTCGTCGGTAATGGGCAAGCAAAAATGTTTTCGCATATTGATTTGTCGCTAATTTGCGACAAAAAATGTTCATCGCAAATGAATCCGTCGCAAAATTCGTCGGTAATGGGAAGAAAAAATGTTTTCGCATATGGATTCGTGGCTAAATTCGTCGGTAATGGGCAAGAAAAAACATCGGTAATGTGCAAGAAAAAATGTTTTCGCATATGGATTCGTGGCTAAATTCGTCTGTAAGTAGCACCAAAAATGTACGCCCCAAATGGAGTCGTTGCTAATTAGCAACAAATTTTTTGTCGCAAATGGATTCGTCGCTAAATTCGTCGGTAATTTATTCGTTGCAAAATTCGTCGCAAATTAGCGACGAAAAATGTTCGTCGCAAAAATATTCGTCGCAAAATTCGTCGGTAATTTATTCGTTGCAAAATTCGTCGCTAATTAGCGACAAAAAATGTTCGTCGCAAACCTATTCGTCGGTAATTTGTTCGTTGCAAAATTCGTCGCTAATTTGCGACAAAAAATGTTCGTCGCAAATGAATCCGTCGCAAAATTCGTCGGTAATGGGAAGAAAAAATGTTTTCGCATATGGATTCGTGGCTAAATTCATCGGTAATGGGCAAGAAAAAACATCGGTAATGTGCAAGAAAAAATGTTTCGCATATGGATTCGTGGCTAAATTCGTCGGTAAGTAGCACCAAAAATGTACGCCCCAAATGGAGTCGTCGCTAAATTCGTCGCTAATTAGCAACAAAAATTTTTTGTCGCAAATGGATTCGTCGCTAAATTCGTCGGTAATTTATTCGTTGCAAAATTCGTCTCAAATTAGCGACGAAAAATGTTCGTCGCAAAATTCGTCGGTAATTTATTCGTTGCAAAATTCGTCGTTAATTAGCGACAAAAAATTTTCGTCGCAAACCTATTCGTCGCAAAATTCGTCGGTAATTTATTCGTTGCAAAATTCGTCGCTAATTTGCGACAAAAAATGTTCGTCGCAAACCTATTCGTTGCAAAATTCGTCGCTAATTAGCGACAAAAAATGTTCGTCGGTAATGAAATTTCGTCGCTAATTAGCAAGAAAAATGTTTGTCGCAAATGGATTCGTCGCTAAATTCGTCGCTAATTAAAGTCTGTGGCTAAATTCGTCGTGAATTAAAGTCCGTTGCTAAATTCGTCGCTAATTAGCGACAAACAATTTTCATGGCAAAATTCGTCGCTAACGTTTTCTGTCCCGCCCCTTTCTTTCTTAGTTTGCGTGTGGTCAGACCTAAATTTTTGCGTGTGGTCAGACCTGAATTTTTCCACTCCGCCCCTTTCTTTCTCTTTTTAGCACAGAACTACTTCTCTGAAGCGCCAAAGAACCGCCCCTCTCTCTCGTCGGCTCGCTGCTTCAAGGTCAGGTCGAGATCGAAACAGCCGTCGCTGAAGTGCCCAGCGGCTCCGTGACGGCGGCTCCCTAAATCTGGTGTGACAACGAACGGCAGCTGTTCTCGTCGGCTCCCGCTGCTTCTAGGTTGTGATGGCGGCTCCCTGAGTCTGGTGCGACGACGAACGGCGGCTGTTCTCGTCGGCTCTTGCTGCTTCTAGGTTGTGACGGCGGCTCCCTGATGTGCCCAGTAGCTCCGTGACGGCGGCTCCCTGAATCTGGTGCGACAACGAACAACGGCTGTTCTCGTCGGCTGTCGCTGCTTCTAGGTCCGTAACAGCGGCTGCCTAAATCTGGTGGGACAACGAACGTCGGCTGTTCTCGTCGGTTGTCGCTGCTTCTAGGTTGTGACGGCGGCTCCGTGAAGTGCCCACCGGCTCCGTGACTACGGCTCCCTGAATCTGGTGCGACAACGAACGCCGTACCGACGACATTCATCACAAGGTGCGTTGAACTCGTGAGGTTCTCTTGTCCGTTCGAATTTTCTCCATTTCCACCGGTCACTGAGTCAACTCGCTCGTCCTTTTCCCACTGAGGCAGCAGGTCCCCGACGCGGGCGAAATTTCGTCATCCACGAACGCCGATCTCCGCGACGAACCCAGGTAATGCTTCCACGAAATTGACGTCCTTTCAGATTACAGGACGAAATTTTGTCCTTTGTTAACGCTGATTACCGGCAAGTTTATTTGTCAAATTAGTGGGAATTGTCTTGTAATATGAAAATGTGGGGTAAGAATGTCGAGACAATATGAAGCCGAATACATGAATTTCTACTTTACTCTCATTAATTGTGTGTGTGACAGATATTGGGCTATCTTTAGAAAGAAGCCGAATGCGACAGCGTTAAGATTGTTATTTGCTTCTCTCACGTAACTAATTATTTATGAAAACAGAGGAATGCCGATGCACAAAAAGCAGCCACAATAGCAAGTAATTATTTATAAATATATATTGGAAGAAATAGCTAGTAAAAAAAAATACATTCTTTCGTATATGCTCAAAGCTTAACATAACTATAAACTTAAATACATTCTTTGGTTCGAACAATGACAAAGAATGGAACAAGTACTATAACTGAAACTCGTAAAGAAAAGTGGATTTCAATTCAGTCATTTTGGGTTGGCAAACTTGGGTCAGCAAATTCGGAATGGAGTCGTCCCAAATGGAGTCGTCGCTGTTCTCGGGTCCTTTGGAGGCCACGTGTACATATGTATCATTGTTTAAGAGTCCATTTACAATGGACCCTCATGTGATCCGAATTTGATCACTATAAATCCCAGGCTTTTGCGTGTTGTTTGAGTTTGCTTTGGTGCCATTAATGACGAGGCAAGGTCGAGTGGCATCTCATGAATAAGTTACGGTATGTTACACTTGATTTGATAGTAAGTTGTGATTGAATTTTATCCTGCTTATGGCTTGTCGTTGTTTATTATGTATTGGTGGCATATCATGAATTTTATCCTGCTTATGGATTGAATTCAAATGGGTTTCTCAGTACATTAAGTAGCTTATTGATCCACAAGATGCAATACAACCCCCTTTGAAAAAAATATATGTTTTCAGCATTCAGCATTCAGCATTCACCCTCGTTGTTATCTCTCTAGTATTGTAGTTTGTTGATCGAAGTTCTCCCTGTCTTGCTTTATTTGGAACAGATGGTTCTATTTTTTTATTGCCAAATATGATCCCCTTTATTTATATCTAGGTTTGAAAATTGAAACCAACAAAAAATAGGCAAGTATATTATGTCATGTAATATGCTCATGTAATATGCGTCGCTAATTTTTTCGTGAAATCTAATGTGGACAAGATTTCAATAGGTTCCTTTGATGCCAAAGATTGCTATTTATCAGAGGCAGTGATAGCAAGTTTGTTTCATTTTCTAAAGTTTATCTCTTGCTCTCTGAAACAAAATGGTAAGCTTTGTGATGTACGTCATTGTGTGTCCCTAAGACATGTTCATATTTTTTAAGATATTTGTCTAACCTTCCTATTTGTCAGTATAAACGTGGAGGTCACATGCGTGGTGCAGTTTCACAAAAAAGACTAGCCCCTTCCGCTTCCCCTTCCCCTTCCTCGTCCTCGTCCCTTTCCTCTTCCCCTTCCCTTTCATCTAACCCTCGACAACTACATGTTGATGGACAACATGGACACATTGGCCCTTCCTCTAACCTTCAAGAACATATTAGGGGACAACATGGACACATTGGCCCTTCCTCTGACCCTCAAGAACATATTAGGGGACAACTTGGACACATGCGAACTGAATCTCCTTTAGTTCCACCTTCTCCAATGCAACACTCGAATGATGAGGGAAACACAAGTGAAGAAGATAGCCGATTCATGATATGCCCATATGGAGATTCGTAAGTACTTCTTCATTTTTTTTTTAAGTATATGTAATATTTACGGTCATCTCTTCCTTTGGGTTTTAGATATGGATGTCAACTGAATTGTCCATGTTGCAAATTATCCATATGCATTTACTTACATCTCATTTTCATTTCACTATTTCATTATCTATATCGTTCTAACCTGTTTGCAGATTTACGGATGCTACGTATGTTGTGAGGCAACTTAATAAAATAGTCAATAACTATTGGAGGGGGCAGTGGATTAGTTACAGTGGCGCTTCAAAAGAAGCAAAGAATTTGTGGTGGAATGAGTTCAAGGTAAGTTTTATCCTTCCATTTTCTCACAAACTAAGTTCGATGTAAATAAAGTCAGTTATTTTTCTATTGATTGCAGCGAAAGTTCAGGTGGGATGAAACGGAAGATGACGAAGTTAAAAGAATTGTTAAGAAGAAAGCTGGTGATCACATACGGAATGTCATGAATAAAGCAAAGAGAAGTCAAGTAAAGCCAGATTTTATTACAGACGACAATTGGATAGAAATAATGAGAACTTGGGAAACTGAAAAGAATAAGCAAAGGAGTGAATAGAATAAGAAGAATCGAGCTTCTAGTTCTAGTGAAGGGTCTGCCACATATGTTGGGGCCTCTATCAACATCGGGGAGCATAAAAAAAGAATGGTAAATCTATTAAACATGTTGTAAGTTAATTTAATTCAATTACTCATTTATGTTTATATTTTGTAGGCAGAGGAATTGGGGATGGAACTGACATATACAGCTACATTTGAACGCACATTTAAAAAAAAAAGATAAGACTTGGACTGGCAATCGAGCAAAAGCTATTAAGGTATGTAAGGTTATACTTTCGACTTTATGAAAACTAAAATGAGAACCATGAATGCTTTTAATATTTATGGTAGTTATATATATGAAGTTATTTTATTTTCATCTATATTGTTAATGTAGGAAAAATATGATGAACTCTTAATGAGTGCTGCTAGTGGTGGTGATGGTGATGGTGTTGCTGCGTCTGAGCCATTAGTTGACAATATGGCATTATGGGTGGAGGCATCGGGTGGGATGAAAAAAGGAAAAATATTTGGGATGGGATCTTTGTCAAGGGTATACACAACAAAGGCTGCTACAACTTCATCCTCCAATGCGGCTGTTTCAAGGAGGACACGACTTGAGGAGCAAATGGCTCAAGAATTGAGTCAATTGAAACATTTACTTGTAGAGAAAGATGAAGAAATCAGACAAGTCAATGAGCGATATAATTCTCTAGAGTCTCAAACGCAATTGATCTTGCGACACCTCAACCTCAATCAAGATCAGTTCCTCCTGTACCTCCCACTAATCAAATAGGTGATGGGCACAATGATGAGCGACACAATGATGATGAGATTGCTAATGATGATGATGATGATTTTGTTAGTCGTTTCATTGATTAAACATCATGCTTGATGATGAGCGCACTCGTCTTGTAAACTTTAGAGAGATGGTAACTATTCAGGAACAATATGACTAATCTTTTTATGTGATATTAGCCAATCTTTAGACTTTTGTTGTGAGTTTTATGCTATCCTTGTTAATGTCATGGCATATCGGTGGCTGTGTGGATGGATAAATTCGTTCCTAAACAACGTTCGTGGCAAGTACATTGCAAAAGACATTATCAAGCACATTGTGAAAAAAAAGTCTCTGCTATCATTGCTAATAGGCGATGATTTTTTCGCTAAATTATTTTAAATTTCATCACTACTGTCGTTGCTAATTGGCGATGATTTTTTTTACGAATAGCGTTCGTGGAAAATTAGCGAAGTATTTATTTTCGTCGCTAAATTTTGTGACTCGAGTTGGAGATGAAATTCTTTTCGTTGTTATTTTTCAT
>BCNH02000009.1:5500597-5521947 GCA_001662345.2 Metrosideros polymorpha var. glaberrima
ATGGCATATCGGTGGCTGTGTGGATGGATAAATTCGTTCCTAAACAATGTTCGTGGCAAGTACATTGCAAAAGACATTATCAAGCACATTGTGAAAAAAAAGTCGCTGCTATCGTTGCTAATAGGCGATGATTTTTTCGCTAAATTATTTTAAATTTCATCACTGCTGTCGTTGCTAATTGGCGATGATTTTTTTTACGAATAGCGTTCGTGGAAAATTAGCGAAGTATTTATTTTCGTCGCTAAAATTTGTGACTCGAGTTGGAGATGAAATTCTTTTCGTTGTTATTTTTCATCGCAACTTTCGTGGGAAATGTCGTTCGCAAACCTTTGTCGCAAATTTGCCACGAAGTTTGTCACGAATTGACTTCGTCGCAAATTTGAGACAAAATTTGCCACAAATTTAGAAATTTTTCGTCGCTAAATTTGCAACGCCGAATTAGCGACGAACTTTTTTTCGTTGCACTATTTGTCTCAAATTCATTTAGCGATGAACTCAATTCGTGACAAAATTCGTGGCAAATTTGCGACGAACGCATATCGTGGTAAATTTGCCATGAACTATATAGTCGTGGCACATTTCGTGGCAATTTTGCCACGAAATGTTCAAAGTGGCAAATTTCGTGGCAAATTTGCCACGAATTTAGAAATTTTTCGTCGCTATATTTGCAACGCCGAATTAGCAACGAACTTTTTTTCGTTATAATATTTGTCGCAAATTAATTTAGCGATGAACTCAATTTGCGACAAAATTCGTGGCAAATTTGCGACGAACTCATATCATTGCAAATTTGCCACGAATTTAGAAATTTTTTGTCGCTAATTTGCAACGCCGAATTAGCGACGAACTTTTTTTCGTTGCAATATTTGTCGCAAATTCATTTAGCGATGAACTCAATTCGTGACAAAATTCGTGGCAAATTTGCGACGAACTCATATCGTGGCAAATTTGCCACGAACTATAGTCGTGGCACCTTTCGTGGCAAATTTCATCGCAAATTTGCCACGAATTTAGAAATTTTAGCGACGACCTTTTTTTTCGTTGCAATATTCGTTGCAAATTTGCCACGAATTTAGAAATGTTTCGTTGCTAAATTTGGAACGCCAAATTAGCGACGAACTTTTTTTCGTTGCAATTTTGGTCGCAAATTCATTTAGCGACGAACTCAATTTGTGAGAAAATTCATGGCAAATTTGCGACGAACTCGTATCGTGGAAAATTTGCGACAAATTATATTCGTGGCACATTTCATGGCAAATTTGCCACGAATTTAGAAAATTTTCAAATTAGCGACGAACTTTGTTTCGTTGCAATATTCGTGGCAAATTTGTTTAGCGATGAACATAATTCGTGACAAAATTCGTGGCAAAGTTGCGACGAACTCATATCGTGGCAAATTTGCCACGAACTATTGTTGTGGCAAAGTTCGTTGCAAATTTGCGACGGGCTAAATTCGTCGCTAATTTGCCACGAATAGTGTTCATCGCAAATTTGCCACGAATTTAGAAATTTTTCGTCGCTAAATTTTGCGACGCCGAATTAGCAACGAAATTTTTTTCGTTGGAATTTTCGTCGCAAAATTCATTTAGCGACGAATTTTGCCAAATTTTTCGTGGCAAAGGTCATTGCTAAAACCTTGTTTTTTTTTGTAGTGGATGTAGTGCTCGAGAAACTCTGCCATATTAACATTCTTTTTGCAAGCTAATTCACACCAGCCGGGGGACTTCTCTAGTAGTAACTGCGGATCAGACGAGTTCTAGTGGCACTCAACATCGACAGCCGAACCAAACTGTCGACCTCCACCGTGAGCCCCAGTGATTCGCAAGTCCCGCCGCTCATCGAGCCGACGAACGGAGAAAGCCATGCCGACTACCATCCTTTGAGCCTCATTCGCAAGCTGTGATCCGGTCCGATTCTGATAAGATTAGGCTTGCTCAAATTAGGTAATGATCTTATCCGATTTGATTTGAATCGTTTAATTGCTATTTACGGATAGATTTCGTCATCTAATTGATTTAATTGAGATTTTAGGCATAATCCAATTAGGATATTATTGATAAGGGTTGATCTAATTACTAATTTGATCCATAAAGATACCGGGTCATTTTTTTAAATTATTTCAATTTTATACGGGATAATTGTGTTGCCTAAGATTGCTCAAATTAGGTTACCGTAATCTTCAATTTGAAATCTTTGTGGATTGCACGTGCAGATTAGGTAAGATTTTATTTTTAACATAGACAATTTCCATGTTTTAAAAAATATCAAAAACACAAAAAGATTGCATTGACTCATATTAGATACAACCTTTTTTGAATAAATTAACACCCTAAAATCCAAATTAGGAAAGATTCTTTTCTAATAGGCAACGATTTTCTTAAATTGAACAATTCTTCCCGTTGCCATTCGGGAACGATTCTCTGATTTAGAAAAAATTGGGAAAAAATAACCAACCCGATTTATTGCCATTTAGGTCCGGTTCGTTATTTTTCAAAAAGTTGATTTTGGATTTAGGGAGTATTTTTCTGAAAAATCAAAGAAGCTCTGCTTGTGATTTGCTTTGATTGATATCTTTGATTGACTGGAAATCATGATTATCTTGATCATATTTTATCTTGATGAGTTGTATGCTTTCCCTATTTGAATTATTCAATTGATTTTTTCATCTCTATTTATTATCTTTGCATGTTTAAAATTCTAAAAAATTTCATGTAGATTAGTTTGCATCATTTAGGATAGATTGAATCCTTAATTAGATTTTTCAGAATATTTTTTTTAGAAAATTTTCGGAATTATTTTTTAGCTAAATTTAGATTTTGAGATAATTTTCCTAGTTTAAATAGGATAGAATTTTTGGGTTATCTTGATTAGAATTTTAGAATATCTTAAGATGGGTTTCCTTGATAGGATAACATCTTGGGATATGATTAGAATTCTAAGATGGATTTTTCTTTCTTTTCCTTATTCTTTTATTTTTAGGAATATGATAGCTTTCTTTCCTAGTTTAAATAAGATAGATTATTTTTTTCAATAGTTAATGATTTTGCATATCATGCATTTTCATGTCATATACGATACTGTTCATGCATGTCATATAGTTTAGTAATGCCATATCATGTCATATAGTCTAGGCTCATTTAGTATCATGTTTAGGTGCATTCACGTTAGCCCGTCATTAGATTAGGTCGTGCATTTAGATTAATTTCATGCATTTCATATAGGTTAGTCTTTTTCCTAAAAAAGCGAAAATAAAAAAAGGAACTTAATTGTTTGGCGTGTACTCTGTGTCATTTATCACTTGATTTGTGAATTTTTATTTTATTGATTGCGTACATTTGTGATAATCTATGCTTAGTGCTTTAGGTTAAAATCCAATCAAGTTGCCTACCAATGATTTTTTTTCATAAAAATGAAAGGTACCGAAATGGCGTTAGATAAATGTTTAGCATAATCAAGTCCCCGGACTCATAATCTTTGGTTCGTAGAAATAAAGTAATTCTCCAATTACTTTATTTAGGTTTCTAATCAACCTATCAAGAAATGATTAGTGACGACTCCAAATTGAACATCTTTTGATTGAAAATTAAATGAACCTAAGTTGCGATTAGGTAGGACTTGGGAGAGTCCGAGATAGGTCAGTTAATTTTGGTTAATTAACTTAGTAATCCTTTAGCCCAGGTTTCGGCAAAATTTAGGTTGCGACAATTACTCCATAATTTTAAAAATTAATATAAATAATTAAAATAAGTTAATCATAACTGAAATGTATTATTCATACTCATAATTAAACGCAAGTAAATTATGAACCATAAGTGAGCTCATAGATAAAAATGGTTACTATGATTTATAATTGAAAGTAATAAATTAAATTATGCTTATAGGAAGTAATATAAATAGGCAATATTAGGTAATTAGCTTTAATTATACTGTAGATTAAAAAATGTAACAAGACTATTGGAGATATTCTGGAGCTATAAAGACATGTTATTCTTGATTTATTCCTCATGCAATTCTAGTGAGTCGAGCAAAGATGTAATCCTGGAATTATTTTTTCCTGCAAACCAATTTAAGAAATAATTATCTCCACCAAAAAAAGAAGAAATATTTACACCATTGCTGTTTTTGCTCTATTATATTCTCAAGGCCAAGAAATCACTATTTAGTTTTGCTTTATACCATTTCGCGAACTGAATGTACTAATACTTCGATACCTTTTCTTTTCCTCAATATAACAGAGAATGTAAAAGAGAAAAGTATACCAGAACTCCTAAACTCTTGTGCCAAATATAATCAAATCCTAAAATTTTTTAATTAATTTAATTAAGTCCCAAGCCTTTTAAATAAAAAGCAATAAAGTCCTTTTAATTAAAAAAAAATTGGACAATTTTTCCACCCACGATCCTTTCTAGTTTTAATTATAAGAGACCTCAAAGTGGATGTAAAAGAAAATAATGCAAAATTTGTCATGCCACCAAATTGCATGAAACCGAACTCATGCGGTACCCCCACGAGCCACGCTTCACGCCATATGGCGCGCGGCGAGAGATTTCGGTTGTATAATCGTTGTCTCAAGAGTCTAGAAGCCAGAGATAAATTTTGTCTCCATTTGTATGACTGAAGTACAGTGGTGGGCCGCCGGGTACCATAAAGTCCGGCTCGAGAAACAAGGGCAACCTCAAATTAAAGCTTTGTTCCGACAATTTACGTCTGATAAAATAAAAAATTGTAACGACATTTCACGTCATTTTCAGGGACGTCCGGACGAAGAAAAACTGAAAAAGCGTGTCGCGTTCTTTGGGGACCGTTTCCAATCATGGGGCTAATTATTGAATCGGTCGGTAGTGCGATCCAAGGATGATCTCTCCACTCACAAGAATAGATTAAGGGATGAAGGTCGATCGTGAATCCATCTTGGTCCGAATGTTGTAGACAAGATTCCATGTTGTTTCTAGTCTCAATTTGTCTGATCTAATGTTAGTTTATTCATTTATTACAATTAATGGTATTTGAACGAATATTTTAACTAGATCGTTTCACTTGTTTTGTTTGAGATGATGGGTAAATTCGTTACATTCTGACTGATTGGAGAATCAAAGGGAGAAAGTTACTTTCCTTGCAGCTGATTTGAAAGGGTTATAATCGAGTCTAGTCAAATTTGAAATTCATACTTTTTGAGACTGTGAAATATATATTGTGGACACTCTATTGTTTTCGTGATCTCATGCAGTCTCTCCATCTCATAGTATTGAGGATAATTATTAAAAAAAAAAAAATCATAAACCTATTATATGGAAGCCAATTTAGTCATAGACTTGGTTGGCGTCCGCATCAGCAATTTCAAGCCAAAATTGACCGAAAGAACTATATTGACAAATCGTCGAAAATTTTAGGATTAAATTAGTTAAATTAAAAGGTTTATGACTGAATTGACATTTGTACAGTAGGTTTAGAACTTCTTTTGTTAATTTTCCCCTCGCCCCACATTATTGGGTTGTTGCGCTTATCTGTGAGGAAGAGGCTATTGGAGTGGCCGAGAAAGTTAGCTTCATTACGGCTTTCATTGATGATTGCACTTTCTCAGATGCAACTTAATATTGAGTCTCGATCAACTCCGCTAACTCATTGAGTTTATGAAAAGCTATCCCATGACTGCCAATTTTCATAATTGATCGTACTTTAAAGGATCAACCACAAGTCATGTTCAATTTAATCGTAAGAGACACATGTAAATAATTCGATCCATGTGCATCAAGTCAGACTCCACTAATAAGATAGCATCGCGGTTGTGCTTGAAGTTAATTTGAATATAGGAGGCGGGATTCAAATAAAGAATTTATTGCAGCTAAACTAAGCATTTAACCGGTCTGACGCCTTTGTTGGTGATGAAAATATTTTTCATTAACTAATTATTTTAAATGACATAAACGATCATTTTCAAGAATATATTTTGCAAATTATTTACTTTCTGTAAAAACAAATGTAGAAGTGAAATTTTTGTGCTATGTCATGAATGATATAATGTGATAGTAATTCCTGAGGGTTTATACATTAAACTAATCATGGCTAATATTGAGATGTATTTATAAATTTTAAAAAATGAAAATTATTCTTAATTGAAGGTTCTTTTCCTTTTTTTTCTTCTTCGTTTCTATTATCTTTTCAACTTTACAAAATTTCGATAAAAGGAAAAAAAACACTTGAACTTATTTTCTTGTGAGATTCAATGGAACTTTCCATTTCATTTTATTACACTTTTCAATGTTTGTATATCATAGAAGTTCGTTTTTCCTATAGTTCTTTGGGAAAAAGCCATCAAAAACCCCAAACTTTATCTTCTGTGACATATTTACCAAAAACGTTTTTTTGTGATACCAAAAATCCCAAACTTTGCCTTTATGACACATTTATCCCGGACTTTTTTTTTATGACACCAAAAACCTCAAACTTATATTTGTGTGACACATTTATCCCACTTGAAATAAAAAGGCACATTTACTCCCAAACTTTTTTATTAAATATTATATTTAAAATATTTTTTTAAAAAAAGAAAAAAAAAGGGGAGATATCAAGGGCAAGGGTGGTAGCCATCATTGCCGCTACCCCCTGCCAGTCCTCTTTGGCGACAGGGGCGGCGACGGCGCCACCCTTGCCCTGATCCCCTTTATTTTAAAAAATATTTTTAAATATTCTATTTAATAAAAAGGTAAAAGATGAAAATGCCCTTGGATTAGATAATTTTTGGGGTAAATGTGTCACATGAATAGAAGTTTGGGATTTTTTATGGAAAAAAAAAGAAGTTTTGGGTAAATTTGTCACACCGTATAAGTTTGGGGTAAATGTATCACAGAGTGCAAAATTTAGAGTTTTTGGTGTCATAAAAAAATGGGGTAAATGTGTCACAGAAAGTAAAGTTTTGAGTTTTTTGTGGCTTTTTCCCTAGTTATTTAAATAGGTAAAGATCCATCTAGGTTTATTTATTTGTTTTATATATAATTAAAGTAAGTTTGATTTTGGCTTTATTTAGATGGGTAAAGACATACATTGACAAGATAGGCCAAACCAAAAGTAAGAATAAAAAAAATAAATAACACAAGAAAGGATATTGTCTTTTAACACCTAGCACCAATTCTGGTGTATTTAAAAGATAAGGTAAAAAAATAAAAAGTAAGAGGTCAAGATAATTACAAAGAAGCAAAGAATAAAAAGAAGAAAGGGAAGGACAAATCGTTCTTTGACACTTGGCACTCATCCATACAAAGGTAACCTCGTAGGTTGCATCTAGGTAATACTTTTTCTCACTTCATGAGTTCGGATTGTTGAGAAAATCCTCTCTAATATGTTTTGAAGATAAAAAAATAATTGAAAGCTAATAATGTGTATTTAATTGTGTAGAATGAACAACTTCGAGATAAATACACTACAAGTTTTATAATTTTTGTAAGGCACTTACTTGAGTGCCATAACTTTTTTTTTCTCACCACTTAAGTGTCATGACTTCTAAAAAATGTTTATTTAAGTGTCGAAAGTTTCAATTGATCACTTGAATGCTATAACATTTTAAAAAATTCACCCAAGTGATAAAAATTCAACGTGATATAACATTTGTGATGAATGTTTTAAAAAAGTTAAGGAACTCAAGTGATCGATTGAAAAGTTATATAACACTCAAATAATTGAAAAAAAAAAGGTTGTGCCCCTCAAGTGAGCGTCATACTCATTTTAGAGTCGTATGAAAGTTATGATACTTATAGTGTTCTTTTCTTGAACAATTTCTATACACATAAAGCATATGTAGATAGTGTTAACAACAAGATGTCTAAAGCATACAAATACTTTGACTCCACAAAAGGAAAATAAGCTATTGGATAGGAAATGTGTCTACGTCTCAAAGGACGTTTGTAAAAGAAGAGCAACTGTAGAATGAGAGTTCATTAAAACTTGGATGGACCAATAGGATGTGAATAGTCTACAGATCCTAAGGACGTCAATGTGCTTAGAATAGCCATCTCGCAAAAGGTGAACAAACTGTAGAATAAGATTTCATGAAAAGTCTAGAAGGACCACTTTTGCAGAAGCAACACATGCTATAGGCAAAGTGGACATATGAGCTTCTACAATCCTAGTGGGTAGACCCAACTCTTTCTTAATTTGAATTGGACTCAAGTTTGGGTTTTACAACTGTCTTCAAGTGTTGGAATTCGCTAAAAGCAACTAGTAGTAAATCAGACCTGTTTTGCCATTTCTGGATAAGCAAAAGAGATATCTGGTAGATTGCGGAAGTAAGAGTGGTCGACTTGGAGGAATGACCTTTAATGTTCCATAGAAGGACGTTTCGATGGTCAAAGAAGCCAGACCAATGGCTACTTGATTAGATAAAGCCAGACCAATCAGACGCGTTTAGTGTTGGAATTTGAAACTTGGAAATGTTTAAAAACGCATGTTGGTGGCATTTAAGAAGCTCGTGAACAGCTCTCCCTCTTTGTTGCATTGAATTCTCTTTCGTTCTTTTGGGCAAAATTGATTGATTTTGTATTATAAATCTCTGTAGAAGTGTGAATATTTGTAATCTGGAAATAATGTGATATGGTGTTTTGAGAGGTGCTCGAGCCTCTAGAACTAACTCCTGAAGCTTCAGGTAGAAGCAGAACATTTTGCACAAACTTAATATTCCAAGCATTACTTAGTGAATTTCAGCCATGTTGGATTGTAAGAGTTTGGAAAGTGGAATAGGTCAAGTGGATAGCCGAATCATTATAAGTTTAGTCACATTTTGTTCTATCCCTTAAACTTTTTCAATTTATGTTCAATAGAAAATTGGGATCCTTCAAAAGTGTATATGATTCTACAAAACCAATTCACCTTCTATATAATGTTTATGTAATTTTGTGGGACCACTGCTAACTGGTCTAAAAACTTAAACTATAAGATGAATGCGTGATTTAATATTTAATTACTAACGCTTCGCCTCACGCTTAATATGATTTGTCTAGTATTAAGTGTGAAAATATTTTATTGGAAAGTCAAATATGAGCCTGAAAAGATTTGAACTCAGGACCTCCTGCTCTGATACCATGTGAGATTTTATAGGAGCATTGCCAACTATTCCAAAAGCTTAAATTGTTAGATAAATGCATAATTTAATATTTAATTACTCTAACAAAGTCCATCATGTATTCATGAAAAAGTTTCAAGTTTTCTTAAACAACCAAATTCACCATCTTCTTAGTGGCCATGCCTAGTACATTTCAAAGATTACTCGGAGGAAACCATACTCGTACACATCCGCTGGTGATTGGTAAAAACTTCGGGACTATGCAAGTCATCGCGTCCTTACGCCCATTGCTTCAAATAGGGCACGGATGATGGACAGGAATGAAAACTTTTGGGTGCACGGATTACGAGTTGGCTGACGAACTTTGTTAGTAAAATTCCTCATTATTGTCATTTAATGTGCCTGTAGAAAATTTTCTGATGAACAACTTCAACTCGCTTATTTGACCAATTGATTAAATAGTTAAACTCTTATTAACAAGTGTATATGAACAATTCTCATATAGATCATTTCCATTGATGTAATGATGTACCTTTAAAAGAACGAGTAAAAGCAACAAGTTCTCAAATCACAACGTTTTCTAAGGCCGAATTCCCTAAAAAACCTCCAATTTTAGGTCAAGTCCCAAAAATACCCCGAACTTTTTTTTGTCTCGGAAAAAACCCCAAATTTTAGGTCAAATCCCAAATCTGCCCCAAACTTTTCTTTTGTCTTAGAAAAAACCCTAAACTTTAAGTCCAGTTCCAAATCTACCCCGGATTTTGTTTTGTCCCAAAAAAAATCACAAAATTTCAAAAATTCTCAAATCTACGCCCATGATCCAACCCCAACTTGACACAGTACTTCCACGTCGATAAAATCCACATCAATAAAGTAACATGTTTTTTTTTACAAAGAAAAGTTTGAAGAAATTTTGGACTGAACCTAAAGTTTTGGGTTCTTTTTGGATCAAAATTTTTTTTATTTGTTATCGTCTCTAACTTTCGTATCCAAACCAAAACCGTTCTAGGATACGAAAGTTAGAGACGATAACAAATAAAAAAAAAATTGATCCAAAAAGAACCCTAAACTTTAGGTTCAGTTCAAAATTTCTTCAAACTTTTCTTTGTAAAAAAAAACATGTTACTTTATTGATGTGGATTTTATCGACGTGGAAGTGCCGTGTCAAGTTGGGGTTGGATCATGGGCGTAGATTTGAGAATTGTTGAAATTTTGTGATTTTTTTTTTGGACAAAACAAAATTCGGGGTAGATTTGGGACTGAACTTAAAGTTTAGGATTTTTTCCGAGACAAAAGAAAAGTTTGGGGCAGATTTGGGACTTGACCTAAAGTTTGAGGTTTTTTCTGAGATAAAAAAAAGTTCGGGGTATTTTTGGGACTGAACCTAAAGTTTGGGATTTTTTATGGAATTTGGCCCGTTTTCTAAGCATACAAACGCGGAGGCCCGGTTACCTCAATCCATTTACCATTGATGTAATGTACTTTGGAAAGAATGAGTAAAAGCAATAAATTTCTAAATCAAAAAGTTTTCTTTAGCTGATTTTGTTTTGACAGTCTAAGGATTCAAACACAAAGACTCGAGTATTTAGAGAGTTTATGAAATACTTTACCAATTCCATGACTTGATAAAGTCTAGATATTTGAGCTGTGCAGGTGAAACTGACCCAACATGGCTGGTTAAAAGATTATTGTATTCACGCGAGGGTGGGAACATAATTTCCAAACATTAAGTCCCAATTAGGGGTGTAGTTGAGCTAATCGAGTTGATACTTTGCCAAGAACAAGCTCGCCTCGACTCGTAGATATACTGCACAAAACTCGACTCAAGCTCGATCGAGTATCAATCTTATCCTATTGAACTTGACTTGTCTCGACTCGATTATGATCAACTTACAGCCTATTTGGTAACATTTATGATTCTCTATTTTTAAGTTCCTTTGTTCCTCGGAAAAGAAAAAGAACAGAAATTCGTTTGTATACATTAATTAATTTTTCTATTTCCCGAAATAGATCAATCTCTTGGGAATAGATTTGGAGTAGAAACAAGAAGTAAAAAAAGTAGCTTTTGTATTCCCAAGAACAAAAGGGGAAATAATGTCATTTTAGAAAAACAAGCTTAGTGTAAGTTAATACTCGTCTTTATACCCACGAGTCTATCATCGGTCATCGCCCACTGCCAGTTGTCCTTTGCCGGTCACCGCTCGCCACCACCACAGGTCAACACTGTCGGTATATCTTTTTGAATTTAAAAGCATGAGTTTAGGATTCCAATTTTACCTTCCTCTTTAAAAAACATTATATAATCAACTATTGTCTTTAGTTAAGTCCTAAAAATCCAATTTTATCTAAACATAAATTGTTAAGTCTCCATTGACATTTTTATAATTTTAATAAAAAAAATTGGGAATACAAATTTTGAGGATTGTACCAAACACATTTATGTTCTTTTTCTATTATGGGAATAGAAATTTTGTACAATTACCAAACACGTTCTTCTGCTAAAAAATTCGTCCAGAAAATAGAAATAGAAAAAACTATTTCTAAGTAGAAATTATTTCTGAGAACAGATACCATATGCACCTTTAGTAATACTCAATCTCAAACCTCAAATGTTACATAATTTTAAGTATATTGTCCATGTTTATAAATATTAATTTTTTTTAAAACAAAAATGATGAAAACTCGTTTAGACTTATGAGCCTATGGAGTTGAGTACTGATGGAAATCTCGAATTCGACTTGATAAGATATTTGAGGAGCCCATATTCGTGCTTGACTCAAAATTAAATGAGTCACAATCAAGTAGTCACCGAATGGGACCCAAATTATTTGTGAGTAGCTTGACTCGATTTTGTCCTCGATTGTTATAGAGGCATGTGGCATTTTCATTTTATAGATAGGAAGACTTTTCCTTTTCAAACACCACATTTATAATCTGCCAAAAAAAAAAATTTACCACATTCATAAAAAGGAAAAAAAAGTTATTACATTGGCATAAAACAAAAATATCACACGTCTTATGGTGCAAATAGTAATTCCTTTCTAATGCACATATAAATATGAATTTCATCTCATTAATGGTTCATGTTATTTATATTGTTTATTATAAGTGCATTAATTGAGCTCTGTTGCATTTAGTTCTACTATAATCAGTACATCACCTAGTTCCCTTAAAAATACTACATTCTGTTAAAGGAAAAGGGAAAAAAGCACGCGTTTAGTCCATATAATTTCACTTTTTCTTGTGATATTTGAATTTGTAGTTTGTGCAATTAACTCCAACTTATGAATTTTTTTTTTTCAATCAAGTCTCTTGATTTCTAATTCCAACAAATTGAATCTCACTTATCCACCAATACCAATCAGAAGCGTGATGTGGAAAAACTGGATGTCATTATAGGCAATTTCATTTACACCGTCCAAACTAATAGGAACAATGACCTTGCGCAATCGAGCAAATCACAATAGTATTTCATTCTCGTGGTGGCATCGATTGTCTCAACATCAGGCTTTTGGCCAGCACAATGATGTACACATTCACTTTAATTTGCTGAAATCGGCGATGGAAGGAGTTGAAGGTATATAAGTTTGAAGAACTTGATCGAATAAATTACAAGTTTAATGACCGCATTAAAAGAGCAGCGCAACTTCATGATCGGATACTGTTGTAAGATTTATTTTCTTTTGCGTTGGTCGAATCACGCCAACTGTAGTTTCGCAAGCGTTCAAACGGATGTCGGCATTTTGCAAATGAAATCTTCAATATTAAGCAAGCTGTATCCAAACAAATAGATGGAAAAAACACTAATTAAAGATTAAGACTTTGTTTCGACCAAAAAAAAAATTAAGACTTTGTCAAAGCACACCGTGTTACGCATTAAATGAAGGGATTTATGGAATCTTTGGCAATTTCATTAAATTCACCAGTGTTCAATGGTCCCCTAAAATTTCTGAATTAGTCAAGGCGAGAGACCGACTCTTCCTCTTTCCCTCCTCTATCTCTCTCTCTCTCTCTCTCTCTCTTTCTCTCACTTACATCGCCGTCGCGTTCGGCGACAGCACAAGCTACGCTAACGAGCACCCATCACTCCCAAATCGATCTTCATACCAAGCTTCATATCTCAACTCTCTCTCTCATCGCATTTCACTTCAACCCCATCACCGAAAGAACCGGAAAAATCGATACTTTAAGCTGACTGTTCATCTGTAATGGCGGTCGCGACGGCGATGGCGACGACAACGACGGCAGCGGTGCCGGTGGCAGCGCAGGCGCTGAGCTACCACTTCATGGCTAAAAGGGTCTGCTTCTCCTTCGCAGCCTACGCCAAGAGCCTCATCGACCACCTCGTCTCCTGCAACATCCCCGTCCTCGATGGCCTCACGGAGGCTGAATTCGCCTACCTGGAGTCCGGCTTCTCCTCCGCTTTCCCGCCCGACCTCCGGTCGATCCTCCGGGAAGGCCTCCCCGTCGGTCCCGGGTTCGTCAACTGGCGGTCGTCTTCCCCGCAACAGCTCCAGATTCTCGCGAGCCTCCCGAGCCGGAGCCTGATCAAGGAGGTGTCGCAGGGCGGTTTCTGGTGCGACGCGTGGGGCGAGAGGCCGAGCGATCGCGACGGAGCGGTCGAGTTAGCGAAGAGGTTGTTGGAGGAATCGCCGGTTCTGGTGCCGATATACCGGAGCTGCTACATCCCGGCGTCACCGAACGCCGCCGGCAATCCGGTGTTCTACATTGACGGCGGGGACGTCTGCGTGCTGAGCTTCGACCTCGCCGGATTCTTCCAGGAGTTCGAGTGGTTGCGAATCGGCATCTTCCGGCCGGCCCTGAAGGTGCCGCCGACGATCGGCAAGCCGGCGTGGGCCGCGACGGCGCCGCGGAGGATCGAGTTCTGGAGCGACGTGGCGGAGAGAGGCGGGAGGAGGGGGCCGGTGGCGGCGGCGGCGAGAGGGAGCACGCGCGGGTGGTGGTGCGGCGGCGGCGGCGGAGGAAGTGGAGGCGGAGGGGGAGGCAAGCTCGGGGCGTGCTTGGAGGAGGCGTTCTGGAGGCTGAGGGAAGGAGGGTGGAGGGAGGAGGAAGTGAGAGAGATGATGTGGATGGACGGCTGCGATGGGAGGGTGAAGGTGGGGGTTGACGTGGCGAGATCCCAGGACGGCGTTGCTTGGCACGTGAGAGCGTGCTCTCTGGAGTTATTGCGTGCGGGATGGAGCAGGGACGATGTGGTGGACTCGCTTGGGATCAACGTCGACGAGGAGAGCGAGGTTGGTCTCTGTGTCCGTGATGATCGGGGCTAAGGTCGCAAGACGGAGAGCATTTTATATTTAGCTGCACGTTGAGTGAATGGATGACGTGATAAATCTCTTAAAATCATGAGCGCTCCTCATTTTGCGACTTTTGTTCTTTATACTCATACATACAATTATACAGATTTAGGTAGAGATTATCATGTAAATCTTCTGTTTAGTTGTAAATACAAAACGTGTGGGAGAGATTATCATGTGGATGACAATGAGCAAATACACATTGCTTGTTGCATAATTAAGGCATTAAAGATTTCAATAGTCTTGGGTTCGTTTGCGCAATAATAGGTTTGTGCCAGGCAAATATACCAATGAACGAAACACTCATGAGAAAAAGTATCTAGCACTATTCCGAATTCGACCGTTAGGAACCAACGCCTGAGCGTCAAGGTCCCAAGCACATGTTCCTGTAGCTTGTGCCCGGCCTCGGGGGAGCTAGACTCACCTCAATTGACTTGGTCTTGGCCGTAGGGGTCTTGGACTTGAGGAGATCCAGGGTCTCAAGCTTGGCCACTTGGGACTCGGGTCTGCTTGCAAAGATCCTTGGCACTGGGGACCTAGGTCTAGCCTCAGGGGCCTCAAGCATGAGGGTCGGTGACGCAAGCATGGGAGTCGGGGTTACCCAGGCTTGGGCATCCAAGTCTTCGTTAGGATTGTATCTTGCCTCGTTTAGGTATGATAAAGATTAGTGAAACCCGTTATACTGTCTTCTTTCTTTAAGGACCCTGAAGCGTGGGATTTGTCAATCCCCATTTATCCGTGCTCGCATTTAAGAAGGATAGGGTTCCTCAATCCGTCACGTGATGTTCCATTGTTAAGGATTTTCTAAGCATAGGATTTGTCAATCCCTACTTATGTTGGAAATGACAGGTTTCGTCAATCCACCGTGTATAGTTTCTTCGGAAAGGATTATATGGGCATGAAATTTACCAATTCCTACTTGTTTATGGAGATGATAGGATTTGCCAATCCATCATGTTGCTTTCCTTCATCAAAGATCATTTGGGGCATGGGATTCATCAATCCCCATCCGTGTTTAAGAAAATAAGAGTCTATCAATGTTGAGGTGTGGTTCATACTTCCAATTGACAGGAAAGCACAGGAGTCCCACTTTTTGGTGAGCGGGTGGGGGTCCAGAGGGGTCACCTTGGCTAGGGTTGCGAGGGCAGTGCCCCCGAGCCGCTAGAAGGCTTTTATAATTTAAGTCCAAAATTTATTGATAGTGTAAGTTTGGACCTATGAATAGCTATTGTTTATATATACTCTATTTCTATTGTAATTAAGCAATGTAATTGAGAGGTGCGTTGTGCTAATTATAGTGGAATCCTTTACTGGATGTAGCTTTAGTTTAAGGGTGAATCGTGATAAAAATATTGTGCCCCGATTGTTCTCTCTCTCGACTTTTACTTTCTATTTCATGTGATAGTGCGCTAATTCTTAATAGTTAACCTTATCTTCATCAGGAATCAATCGAGGCACAGGGTTGTCAATACCATCCCCTGTTTAGTTAATTAACCTTATTTTCGAAACTTGATTAGATCGTCATTGCAATAAAATTGTTGGGGGATCCCACTAACACCTTCTTGCAAACACAAACGAGGGCATCCGTCTCGACTACTACATGTAATAAGCAGTTCCTTTAGAATTCACAAGTTTTCTCTCGTCTTTGAATGACTGCTTGAAAGATTCTGACCACGGAAAGTGTGTGAAGGAGGCAGCCGGATAAGCCGCCACCTTCCGTTGGGGGTTCGGTGAGTTTTAGGAATCGAAATTCCCTTAGTGAGCTTTAGGGATTGGTATTCCCTTAGTCAAGCAAGGCATTGTTATCCCCTTAGTGAGTTTTTGGGATCGTTAGTCCCTTAATTTGTTTTGGGAATCAGTATTGTCTTAAGAGAATTCAGAGATCGGTCCTCGAAGAGAATTTAGGGATTGTTATTCCTTGAGTGAGTTTTAGGGATCGTTATACCCTTAGAGAACTTGAGGATCAACACTCCCCTGGAGAATTTAGATTTTCTTAGCTAGTTTAAGGATAGGTGTTCCCTTTAACAAATTTAGGAATCGGCTTTCTTTCCGTGACTCTATGGATCAGAACTCTCTTAGAAAATACGGGATCCGAGATTCCTTTAGAAATTTAGGGATCGGAATCACCTTAGTGAGCTTTAGGAATCATGATTCCCTTAATGAAGTTTTATATAGTAATGTGTATGCATGTGTAATTGTTTATAGTGATAAGTGCACTGTAAGTCTTAAAATTTATCGTGAAAGTGCAATTGAATCATAAAACTTACAAAAAATGTAATCAAATCCTTCTGGTAATTCCTTCTAATCTGACTAACTGAAAATACTGACGTGGCCTTTATTTTATTTTATTTTCTCTCTTCTACGTGGCACTGACGTGGCTAAAACATTAAGGATAAGGCTAAAATGACATTGTTTTGGTCCAAATATGAAAATTTTAATATTTAATTAGACTAAAAAAAACTAAATTGAAATAAAAAGAAGGAAGAAGGCAAAAAATTGAAATAAAAGGAAGTAAGAAGGCAAAACGGCGAGGCAGACCCTCGCCACCACCAGCATACCATCGACGGAAAGGCTTTCTTGGTGGGGGATGGAAGGCTAGTGGTCGGCGCCGCCCTTGTTCAGATTTGGTCGAGGGTTGCCATTGCAGGATCTTTGCTTGCGGTTGATAACCATCCCCCACCATCGTTGGCCCTTTCTGGCGATGGTGGGGAGGCGGTGGCGAGGGCTTGCACGTTTTCCCTTCTTCCTTCCTTTTTCTTAACTAGTTTATTTTTTTTAATTTAATCTAAATATTTAGATTACAAAATCATATTTGGACTAAAACGACATTTGACATGACTAAAACGAGAAGGATAAACCTAAAACGAGAAGCTTATTCTTTATGTTTTAGCCACGTTAGTGCCATGTAGAAGAGAGAATATAATAATAAAAAAAGCTATGTCAGAATTTTTTGTTAGCCAAATTAAAAGGAATTAATGAAAGGACTTGATTGCACAAATTTGACAAGTTTTAGGACTTATTGTATTGTTTGTAAGTTTTAAAACTCATTTGTACTTTCATAACAAGTTTAAGAACTTTTAGTGCACTTATTTCTTGTTTATATGACGTTTCATTTAGTGATGCATGATTAGTTTTCAAATTGACGAATTCATGTTATTATAGGGCGTGCTTTGACATGGATATTTTCATCCTTTCGACCATATAATATTAAGGGTTTTGAAAGATGAAAATAATTTTTAACGAAAATAACTATAATGTTTTAAAACATTTTAAAAATTCATGACATGCATAATAACGACCTAAAGAGAAATTTGCAATTTTCAAGGTTTATTTCAATGAAGTAATGATCATAAGAGCATACATTTTTGTTGAATTTTGAGAAGACAATTATTTTCCGCATTGTGACAACCTATGTTTTTTATTTTTATGGAAAATCTATTTTTTATCCAATAGAATAACGGTAGTATTATTTAATTTTCTAGCCAAATTCTAGCATCTTTTTTTTAGAGGGTTTACAAATCTTACCCGACGGCTCCCCGGCATTCTTCATATATACGTGCCTGGGATCGCCAGACTCGTCAAGCTTGAATTCCATCGAAATTTCCCTACAAAGAGAAAGATCAAGTTAGTAAATTGAGTTTAAGAGCATAAAATAAAAGAAAGAGTTTTATAGTTGATTCACTTGAGAAAAAAAGAGCAAACGAACCCCCTATTTAAAAGGAAATTCTTCAGATTAAGGGGAACCTTGGACAAGGTTACTATGGCCTTGCAAAAGATTCTTGCAAAAGGCTCAAATGGCCTTGCGAAGGGCAAAAATGCCTGGCAAGAGGCCAAAATTGTAACGGTCGGCCTCTTTTTCTGGAAAAATGTTGAAAAATTTATAAATACATGTATATAATTCAACTCAAATTTGACTATATTTTGACTTGACGTCTGATTGACACTATATTTGCGGCCATGGAAAGTGCGTAACCTGAATTTTTTTTTGAAAATGCGATTTAATTGATAAAATTCTCGACATCACGGAATTTTGGGCATCGAATCAAAGGGATAGCCTGGATGAACTTTACAAAATTTTCTTTGTCAAAAATCCGATCATCGTAATTCTTGCAGCATCGGAAAGCTTATGACTTGATGTTTAAGATGGAATTGATTGATCGGTTCAAATGATAAATTCCCGACACCTCACTATGCTAGTAATTTAAAAGTATGATATCATAAGATACGGTTGTCCTATTTGGGCAAATTGGTTATTTGTAGAAAGTTCTTGATGAGCATGGCCCAGTCGTACCTTTCAACCGAACTTCACGTCTAAGTAATGTCTTCGGTCAATTTTGGTCAAATCTTAGGTATGTTCACACTAGTTTTCAATACGGGCTACATGCACGAAGCTACTTTTGAGATGAAATTATAAATTTTATTTGCAAAGTGTTTTTTTTTTTTGGGCGGTATTTGCTAAGTGTATATAGTCATATCATTCTCAAGATAAGATGAAAATCGTCAAGTTATACGCTAAAAACTAATATGAAGATGATAGTGTCCTTAAATCATATTAGCACTTGTAAAAAATGAGATGAAAATGTAGTTATTTGTATGTATAGAAAGAAAGTAGTTGGCTACTCAATTAGAAGGTAATATAAATAGTAAGGGTAACGTTGGAAAGTAAAAAGGTAAGACGAATGATACTTTTGGCTTAAATATATAGAAGATATTACAGATGTGTTATTAATTAACTGAAATAATGCATGAATGTTTTTCAGTCTAATAAAGAAATAAAAGCTAAAGCCGGGAAACTGATAAGATATAGGTTTCACGATAGCTCCAAAATAAGTTCTAAATTCCTATTGGAAGACATGTTAGACTTCAGATGAGGGGAGTTGCGATTTCAATTCATCTTACCTAATATAGTCGAGTTCTGAGGACTTTGATTTGAATGTTTTACCTCTTTACAGGTGGTGGGCTGATATGTCTCATCGTCCTCTCTAGGTGAGGGCAAATTCTTATCTGCACCTGTACTAGTACCATCATAATTATTGATTGTGCGTGACTCATATGATCAACGGCTGCGATTATTTTGGGTTCTTTATATTCAAGTTGAGCCAAGACATTCACTTAGGTGAAACCACCATTTTTGTTGCTACAATTGATCTCCTTTTCTAACCAACAGCTGGTAAAATGACTTTTTGCACTCTTAAAGTTGGTGGTTATGTTCCGACCAAAAAAAAAAAAAAGGTTGGTGGTCATGTTATGTGCATGGTTGCGCCAATATCACGTTGGCAACTTGGCATGAGCTCAGACAATTTCATTGGATCACCAAGGTCTATAGTCAGTTCTGATGTTTTGTCGTAAGTGATCTGTATAGCAACACAGCTTCGCGAGTGAAAAGGTTAGTTCTTGATGGAGGCCGAGTTTGTATAGGCATAGTTAGCTCTGAATCTCATTGTAACTTACTTCAGCAGGGACACAATTGCACGGCGTCTCCAAAAAGGAGTATTATCGGCTCGACTGTTAGGGTAAAGAGCTTTTTACGAATTCACCATTCGATGGACACGTGTATTAAAAGATACTACTCATATAATCACATTCATCCATATATTAACTTCAAACAATGAGAGTGGACCTAATTAGTTCCGTCCCGATAAGAATAAGGAAAGAGGGAAGTGTGTACGTAATGAGCTTTCATTATAGTTTTTCAATAACCTTAGGTATGAGTACTGGAATTTTCTGCTCGACTAATACCCATGGAATTTTATTTTCATTTGATACATCTTGCCAAATCTCGTCCACGTAAATTAGATAAGACTGTACCACTAGATGATGGGTACGCCCCCGAAATTACTCTAAATGGATGATGTGTCACGTGTGATTCATATGATAGATATCTCCGTCATCCAACTTATGTGACATCCTAGTTTTTGGTTCACTTGTGCTTAAGCGCAGATAATAACATTTGATGTTATTGTTTTGCTTTATCTAATAAAAGGAAGAACTATAGTGCCTAGGGCATTAGTGTCTGTGTTAGAAAGAATTGTGGTGCATGTGGTAGTTTAATTGTGGTTTATAAAACATCATTTTCATTGAGGTGATCAATTGATTTGAGTATTGCGACGAGTCCAAATAAATTCGGTCCCTTAGTGTAAATTGAAATCGAAGGAATATAGTAGAAGTACTCATTGATAAGTGAATGTACTTATTATATTGATAAGTTAGTCTGCCTACTGCTTATCGATAAGCAAGTACAATTCTTAAGATAACAAGTTGTTTTGCTTATCTTGATAACCTATCAATAAGCAAGTCTACTTATCCTACAAAATTTGGATAAGCACGTGTACATATCTTGATAAGTCACTTGAATTATCGAGCTATGGGCTAGGGGTGAGCATGGTTCTCGGGTAAAATCCGGAACCGAGGAATCGGAACCGGAACCGGACCGCGGTTCCAGGTTCTAATGCTTGAGGGTCCGGTTCTCGGTTCTATTTTTTAGGAATCGCCGGAACCGGAACCGGAACCGGAACCGAGAACCGAACACTAAAAAGAAAAAAATAAAAATCCTAATTCAACTTTTTCTTCTCACTTTTAGACTTTTAGTCTCTCTTGCAATGTCTATTATATTTGTTCTTGATTACTCCACACATGTTAGGGGTGAAGTCATATAGTTGTTAAATTCCCCTGCTTTACTTATCTGTTTAGTAATTATTTTTTTTATATCTTTCTGTTGTTGTTTAGTCTTTTACATATTGTGCTTAGCTAGTCATTTAGTACTGAGCATGCAAATTAGGATAAGAAGACTTCAAATGTATGAAGCATCTTCCATGCTAGCTCTATATGGCTGCATTATTTGTTTTGCTAATATATAAATGTTTCATCTTTATTTTGAAATTTCTAATTATTATGTTCTTATTATGTATGTGTGAATTGATTAACAACATCATAGTTGTAAATTAAGTTCTGCATTTGGCTAGGAGAGATTGATGAGAAAAGAA
>BCNH02000009.1:5527065-5549704 GCA_001662345.2 Metrosideros polymorpha var. glaberrima
TCTTCAATCAAAGAACCATAATTTCGTCACTACTTTATTTTCTCTTCAAAGGATTGGAAAAACTCTAAGAACGATGAAAGAACAATATGAAAAATTGTCCCTCTAGCTCTCAATATCATCCTATTTATAGGATAATAGCCAAGACTTTAAAAATAAGGCAATTGCTTATCTAAAACTTAAAATTAGGGAACAAATCCCAAAATTCTTGATTTGGCTCTATCTTCTAATACTTCTGTGGATGGCATATTCCTTTCCTTGGGTGGCATATTCCTTTCCTTCTTTTTGCCCTTTTTTTCCTTATTCCCTTTTTTTCCTTATTTTCTTCATGTCTCATTATGCTGCATAAACAAGGAAAATTTGAATAATTAGAAGGAAATCCAAATATTTTCTCATGAATATCACATTAATTGTTGCCTAAAATAAGTGAAATAATTCTATTTTTATAGACTTATCAGTAAGTGATCAATCTAAGAATGGGGTGAAGCTTGAGGAAATTGCAGTGATTCAAGAATTTCTTGAAGAATTGCCAGGATTACCACCTGAGCGGGAGATTGAATTTGTAATTGAACTCGCTCTAGAAACAGAACCCATCTCAAAGGCTCCTTATCGAATGGCCCCAACCGAATTAAAGGAGTTGAAGGTTCAATTGCAAGAACTGCTTGATAGAGGGTTCATTCGACCAAGTGCATTGCCTTGGGGAGCCCTGGTGCTATTCGTTAAGAAAAAGAATGGATCTATGCGCCTTTGCATAGATTATAGGCAACTGAACCAAGTTACGGTTAAGAATAAGTATCTGTTGCCTAGGATCGATGATTTATTCGATCAGTTACAAGGGGCATTCATGTTCTCGAAAATTGATCTAAAGTTGGGATATCATTAGTTAAGGATTAAAAAGGAGGATATTCCCAAGACAGCCTTTCGAACTCGATATGGGCATTACGAGTTCTTAGTTATCCCTTTTGGATTGACAAACGCACTAGTAGCATTCATAGACCTAATGAATAGGGTGCTTAAGCCGTTCTTGGACTAGTTTGTAATAGTGTTCATTGATGATATCCTAATTTATTCGAAGGGACCTGAAGAGCATGAGAGGCACTCAAGAATTGTGCTTCAAATTCTTTGAGAACATGTGCTGTATGCAAAGTTTAGTAAGTGTGAATTCTAGTTGAATTGAGTGATATTTTTGGGTCATGTAGTAACCGGTGAAGGAATCTCGGTAGACCCAGCGATTGAAGCAGTGAGTAATTGGCCACAACCAAAGATGGTGATCGAAATTCGAAGTTTCCTAGGGTTGGCAGGATACTATCAGAGATTTGTAGCAGGATTTTCCCATCTTGCTGGCCCGTTAACTTAGTTAACAAGGAAAGGCGTTAAGTTCGAATGGAATGAGGAATGTGAACATAGCTTTTGAGAACTCAAAAGGAAGTTGACGACGGCACCGGTCTTAACTATATCGTCGGGAAGTGGAGGATTCGTAATCTACAGTGATGCCTCTCATAAGGGACTCGGGTGTGTTCTAATGCAACGTGGGAAGGTGGTTGCATATGCGTCAAGACAATTAAAACCATACGAGTTGGATTATCCGACGCAGGATCTAGAACTTGCATCAATTGTCTTTGTGTTGAAAATATGGAGATATTATTTGCATGGGGAAAAGTTTAAAATTTATACAGACTGTAAAAGTTTAAAGTATTTGTTCTCACAGAAAGAGTTGAACATGAGACAGAGAAGATGGATGGAGTTACTAAAGAATTATGATCGCGAAATCTTGTACCATCCAGGGAAAGCAAATAAGGTTGTAGACGCCCTTAGTCAGAAGTCTGCAATAATGGCAAGTCTAATAGTTAAGGAATGGAACCTAATGGAACAAGTTGCAAGCTCTGAATTCAGAATTGAGGTGAATGAGTGTTCTGGCATTTTAGCTACTCTTAAAATTGAGCATGAAATTTTACAAAGGGTCAAGGCTCTGCAACATTCGGACCCTAAGTTGGTAAAGATTGTGAAGAAATGTTAAATGGTAGGAAACCGGGCTTTCAAGTATTAGATGACGAGATCATCAAGTTTTGCGGGCGCCTATGCGTGTCCAACAATGGAGAATTGAAGAAAGAGCTATTGAGGGAAGCGCATCGAAGTACTTACAGTATACATCCAGGTAATATGAAGATGTATTTCGTGGACATTATTGGTGGAACGGATTGAAGGCCGACATTGCTAAGTATGTCGCAAGCTGCTTGACATGCCAACAAGTGAAAGCAGAACATCAAAGACTTGTAGGGATGCTAAAGCCCTTAGAAATTCCCGAGCGGAAATGAGAATATATAACAATGGATTTCGTGTAAGGTTTGCCAAGAACATTCAGAGGTCACGATTCTATTTGGGTGATAGTAGATTGTCTGACTAAGTTGACTCATTTCTTGGTTGTGCGTATAGATTACATCCTAGATAGATATGCAAATTTGTATGTTAAGGAGATAATAAGATTGCATGGAGTGTCAGTTATTATTACATCGGATCGGGACTTGAGGTTTACATTAAAGTTTTGGAAGAGTCTTCAGACTGCTTTAGGAACAAAACTTGAATATAGTACGGCCTTCCATCCGCAGATTGACAGACAATCAGAAAGGGTCATACAAGTGCTGGAAGATATGCTACAAGCTTGTAGCATAGACTTTAAAGGTAGTTGGGATGAAAAGTTACAATTGGTAGAATTTGCTTATAACAACAGTTTTCAAGCAAGCATTGGTATGGCACTGTTCGAGGCTTTGTATGGGAGAACCTATAGAACTCCTATATGTTGGGACAAGGTTGGCAAACGAAGCTTAACGAGACCAAAATTGATTCAAATTACGATCAATACAGTAAAGATTGTACGAGACAGGCTAAAGACCACTCAGAGTCGCCAAAAGAGCTATGTAGATAAACGTCAAAGACCTTTAGAATTCCAAATGGGCGACCATGTATTCCTAAAAGTATCGCCAGTGAAAGGTGTGTCAAGGTTCGGGAAAAAGGGTAAATTTAGTCCGAGATTCATAGGACCGTTTGAAATATTAGAGAAGATTGGAGATTTGGCATATTGATTGGTGTTGCCGCCAAAACTAACCAAGATACATGATGTCTTTCATGTGTCGATGTTACGAAAGTATTATCTTGACCTTACTCATCTGCTGGATTATGAGATGATAGACGTGGATGAAAGGGTCAAGTATGTAGAAAGGCCGGTACGAATATTAGATAAGAAAGAACAAGTCCTTAGGAGCAAGGTGGTTCATTTAGTTAAAGTACTATGGCAACACCATGATACCCAAGAAGCAACTTGGGAAAGCGAGGAGATTATGAGACTTCAGTATCCTCATCTCTTTGAATGATCAGGTATGATTTAAATTTCGATGACAAAATTTCCTAAGGTGGGGAGATTTGTGACATCCTAGTTTTTGGTTTACCTGTGCTTAAGCTCTGAGAATAACATTTGATGTTATTGTTTTGCTTTATCTAATAAAAGGAAGAACTATAGTGCCTAGGGCATTAGTGACCATGTTAGAAAGAATTGTGGTGCATGTGGTAGTTTAATTGTGGTTTATAAAACATCATTTTCATTGAGGTGATCAATTGATTTGAGTATTACGATGAGTCCAAATAAATTCGGTCCATTAGTGTAAATTGAAATCGAAGGGAGTATAGTAGAAGTACTCATTGATAAGTGAATGTACTTATTATATTGATAAGTTAGTCAGCCTATTGCTTATCGATAAGCGAGTACAATACTTAAGATAATAAGTTGTTTCACCTATCTTGATAACCTATCAATAAGCAAGTCAACTTATCCTACAAAATCTGGATAAGCACATGTACATATCTTGATAAGTCACCTGAATTATCGAGCTATGGGCGCCACCTGCATATTCACGGCCATATGGCCAATTTATTCTAGTCCTTGCCAATTTTTCATAAAACCCATCATTCCTTCCTTTCTTCTCTTATGGACGACCAGCCTTGTTTCTTTCCCTTCAGCCGACCAAGTTCACTCAATTTTCCCTCATCATTAACTCAAGTCCCATTAGAACTCATCATTACTCATGTCACTTGCTCCCAATTAGATTACATGCAATTTCTCTCTCTTTTCTCTCTTTAACGGCCAGCGACACTCCTCTGTCTCTCTCTCTCATTTCCCCCAGCTTCACTTCAAGTTGATACTCAAGCTCTCTTCTCTTCTCTTCGTTGCTACTGCAGCCGAATCCTCTCCTCCCTCCACGCAATCTCTTTGCTGATCATTTAGGAATATCGGCTCAGTTCCTCTTCGTTTCTTGTTCAAGGCAAGTGGAACTTTAATCCTTCGTCTCTTAATCTTGTTTCCACCTCCATTTTCCCTGTTACCTCACGCAAGCTCAGCTCATTTTCTTGCTCGTTTCAGCTCATTCCGCTAGCACGAGCAAGGAAGAGCTTCGGCGTTGATTGTTCTGTGCAAAGGCGAGTAGAATCCTCTATCTCTATTATAGTTGTTTTGTGGTGTCATGGTTGGGTGAACAGAATAATAGGTGGGGTTCGATTTTGGCAAAATTTTGGAATTAGCGTGGTTTGATTTTGTGCTAAAGTGTGTGAAATATTGAATTTAAGCCTGGAAATTCACATGCCTGTTAGAAATGATGGAGAATTTGACTCATACTTGTGAGTGTAGTTCATGAATCGATGATGTGATCAACTATTGTTTCGAGGATTGGAAACGGTATTTTGGAGGTGGAAATCGGTGAGAGACTATTTTGTGGTGCCTAGGTGTGATAGAACCGATTCTGCTCTTGAGGAAATGAGTAAGTCGTGGACTATGAGAGGATTGTGATTGAGGTAGTCATGTAGTCTCGATATATATAAGTGTTGAAAGATATGAACTGAGCAATGGAAATGAATTTTGATGAACTCGAATAGAATTTTTGGGGGCTGCTGAATATGGACTCGCAAGTTGTGTTGTGATACTTTGGTTGGAATTGTGATCATGTGTTGAGATTTTCAGTTCAAAGCAACAAAATTAAATTGATGCGTTTGTAATTGAAATACGTCAATGATATGAGTTTATGTAAATGTTGCCGTGAAGATATGTGATAGGCTCGACCGAGTAAGAGTAATGGTTGATTTGTAGATGGAAATTCACGTAATGAATTAGTGTCAAATTACAATTTAGACTGATGGTGCATGTGTTCTTAAATCACTCCATGGCTTAGACTTGCGGAACTAGAATTGGTAGAAGAAATGTTGAACTGAATTGTGACTGTATTTATTTAGTAGTGGATTTCTTGCATTGCATAAACATATGCATTACCGCATTGGTGAGAAATTCATACGGGGAGGACCATTGGTCGACAAACTGATGACGTCCCGTGGGAGCCTATCGGGAAATTAGAAAATCGTGACGGCTGTAGCGCAAAGTAAGATGCGAGGACCTTGGAGTAGGAGCAAGATGCCTGTGGTCGGCAAACCACGGCAGTCAAGTTGGCAAATCGGAAGTTGTAATAATGAGAGAGTTCAAGTGAGAGTACATTTGCATTTCCGTCCATATTCATGAGACATTATATGCTTAGGAATGTTATGTGTCGGATCTTTAGTGTCAACCAATCGATAAAGAACCTTAACGTTGAGATTGGCTTACTAAAAATGGTATATGTTATTCTTGTGAAATGTTTACCTTAACTATGATACTTATGAACCAAGTAGACTAGAAATAGATGATTTTTACTTGCTGAGTTTATCTTAGTCTCGTTGGTTTACATGTTTTCATATGCTTAGCCATGTTTGCCATACCTGCTATCCCCCTTGCTATCTACGATGCCCCGGTGGACCTTGAATGATCCATCTCGGAGCACACTGACCCGGACTTCCCTGATATGATTTTTGTTAAGTTGACTGTAACTCTACACGTTGATACAGGTTCGGCGGCTGGTCTGACCCCTTTAGCTTTGTGGCGGTGTATGCCAAGATAGATGGAAGGTTGGTTGGTCCAATCCCTTATCCCTCTAGTGGTGGCGATGGTGCAAATGGTGGCAGTGGTGGTGTGGCTGGTGTTGTGTGACGGGTAAGGCGATATTGGATGGAACTTTTTGGCTAGTCATGTTATGTGACTAGAAGTGGACAAGAGCAGCTTAACGTGGCGGTTGAATTTCTTTTTGGTGCACCGCAAGCTATGGAGGATGGTGGTATTGTAGAGGCGGATCGACATGTAGGTTGGGAATAGGCTGTACGCTACTTTTTTTTCCCGATTTTTTTTTATTGCCTCATTAACGTTTGTGTGCTATTGCCATACTACCTTCTGTAAATATACAAACCTTCTTAATATGGTAAATAATACGAGCTGCCTTGATGTTTTTACTAGGGGACAAAATGTCCAATGTGTTGTCAATATTAAATATTTAGTCTTCCGTTTGCATGATGAATTAAAATACTTAAATGAGTCGATTTTATATGTGACTACTTGCGATGTCACGGCTCAATCCCGAAAAGGGGATGCTACAACTTAAGCATGTTGTTCAGCCAAGGCCTTAGGAGTTAAAATCATAGTAAATTTTTCTTCTTCACCAAAATTCGCCAAATGGATGCCAGCCCCCTCAAGGAAGACTCCCTAATGAAGACTAAGCTCAAAATTTGGCATATGAAAAAGCATGGAGCTAATGCCGCTCTCTTGTTGAGGTCATTGTGATATCCCGAAATTTCGACGTTAGGAATTAATCAAAGGACAATTGTCGATTTAATTCGGAAAAGTATACAATCGAATTGTCGGATGTTTTCACGTGGTCAAGGCAATGAAATGGAATTCGATGGATTGTTATCACGAATTCCAAGCCGATGAAAAGTTTAGGACGTTTGGTTATCGATATCTCAAATTTTATCGGTAAACTCTAAATTGTCATAAAAGATACGGTAAGCCGAAAATTAAGGATCAAAGAGATGTTTCGGACATGGCACGAACCAACAGGTCTATTTTATATTATTTTCGGATTTCAAGAGGGCATATATTGGGAAATGACCGTTTTGCCCCGGAAAGCCCATTTTAGGCCCAAACGAAGAACCCATTGGATATCAATCCCATTAGACCCATTAAAATTCAAGCCCAAGCCATGTGAATAGTGCCAAGCCCATGTGAATAGTGCCAAGCTCGTATGAATAGTGCCGATGGTGGAATTGACAAAAATACCCCTTCTAGAAGAGAGATATTTTTGGAGAAAGAGACAAAATAGGATTAGAGTTTTCTTTTTGGCAATCTTGGAAGAGAAGACAACTTGATGAAGAAGAATGCTTCTTGGCCACCCATTCTCTCTCTCTCTCTTCTTTCTTTCTCTTCAATTAATTGGCTCAAGTTGTCTTGATTTGCAAGAAGCCAAATTGGATATTTTGGGGTTGCATTATTAAAGAGGCAATGGTGTCTTAGAACTTCAAGAGCAAGCAAGACACTCTCTCTCTTTCACTCACTCACTCTCTCTTGCTTTCTCTTTCTCAAAATTCGTAGCTCCCCTCCCTCTCCTCCATTTTCATCCATTTTCCTTCTTGTTTCACCCCCCTCACCTTGCCACTGCATTACCCAAGACGTGCCTTGAAGCCGTGCCCTTGTCGCCGACGTTTAGGCCGCTGTCGCCAAGCCGTGCCGCCGTCGTCACCGCCCAAGCCACCACCACCACCGCCTTCGCGTCGTCATTGCCGTCGCCGCCGCCGTTAAACGGTGAGTTAACTCCATAATCCTTGAATAGGTTGTTAATTGCACTTAGGGTAGTTTAATTGACTATGGTTAGATTAGCTAACTAGGGTTGGTTTAGATGACCATGGTTAGGTTAGTTAACCCTGATTAGGTTAATTAACCATGGTTGGGTTAGTTAACCACGATTGAGTTAATTATCTGGCATATGGTTTTAAGATGAGAATTGCCTATGAAAGGTAATGGTTTCATGTTTGATGATTTTATAGTGGAAAAGAATGTATTTTGGCATGTAAATGTGATCGATGTGGTATCGTGCTTATATATTGAGTTTCATGCATTGAAATAATCTGGTGTGCTTGAAAAGTGAAGCACGGGAAGTTTGGGATGAAAAGCACGCTGGTTTGATCAGGTATGTCTTATTCATTGCATTTTTATGTGAGAAAATGGCAATATGTTTGCTGTATGAGCAAGATCATGGCATGGGCACGAATCATGTGGCATTGGCTAGAAAATAAGAAGAACTAAATTGGCATGCATGATTGAGGTGCTCATGTGATCACAAAAAGGGAATGGACCCTCAATGGATTTTGAGGATGATGCCTGATTAATCGTAGTCTCGGAAGGAGTCGAGATGATGATGATTTATCGAATGCCCGATGGATTTTGGATGACGAATCGTGGTGCCCTTTGAGGCCGGACCGACTCTCCTTATGGAATGCCGTCTACATCTGGGGAAGGTCGAGGTGTGGCCGTGCCTCAGTCTTTTGGGAGGAGATGACGCCGTGCCCGATGGGGCGGGACGATGCCCGGTCATGCTGAATGACTGCTAACCGTGTGTGGCGCAGTGGCCCAGAAAGGGCGTGGTCGCCACCTTTTAGGGTCGTGCGATGCCCGAGAGCGGGCATAATCACTAGGCATAAAACTGAACCATGCTTGATTGCATTGTGTGTGAGAAATGGTGTTACATGTTCTGATATTGTACTTAGTCTGATGCATTGTTTATAGAATGCTATAACTGTTAACATGTAGGGCGTGTGCATGTGCCAAGGCAAGGTAAGAATGCCTGTGATTTGCCTTTTGATTGAGTTGAGTCGACCGAACTTGATATAGGTTGTGTAGAGCGAGCGTTGCTCGCTATTGATCTGCCTTCGACGTTGAGTTGCATGTTTAGGCTCTAAGTGAATCAGCACCCTGCGCGGGGCTTAGGTTGTTACCTTACTGAGATTTTTATCTCACTCGTTGTTGTTAACCGCTTTTCAGGACCATAGATCGGAAGGTTGACAAGTGTGGTTCGAGGTGCTCTCGTGTAGAGAAGTTTAAGTTAACCTGACCCCCGGTATCTTTTTGTTGGTCTGGTTAGGATGTGGCCCGAAAGTGAGGGCTTGTAAAAATATACTTCCTAGGGTTAACATGTTTTTAAATAAAAGAAAGCGTGTTTTGGTAGCGCTGTTTGCTATGCTGTTTTTCCTACCATCCCTGCTGTCGGGTGTTGTTATTCGTTTCCGCATGCGTTAAGTGAAAGATAAAATAAATGGGTCATTGATGCGTCCTGGGACGTCGCATTTTTTTTTACCGATCCAAAGGATAAGTGATAAGGATGGTCGCGTGCCCGAGGGCCAGGGGTGTGACAGTCATGGCAGGCCGAAATAAGTTGTTGTGCCTAAAGTGTCCTGCGTGCCTCGCTCGTTGGACTGGATGCCCGAGCTTAGCTAGGCGTGGTGCGACCCGATACAAGGATGCTATTGGCAGTACTATTCTTGGGAACAACTATAGAAAGAAGGTTGGCTTAGCATGTCTCGGCTTGCCAAGCGCTGCACGGGTTATTCTGCGCTCAAGGATCTGTTGGTCCGTGACAAATGGTATTAGAGGAGGATCCATCTAGTAAGTGAGTTGTAGTTGGAGAAAAGATGTGGTCTACCCGGTCCTACAAGGGCGGAGAGTGAAACGCCGAGGCAAAATGTGTTCGTACAAAGTGTGGCTTTTGACATTCTTCTAAGATGACAATGGGGGGCAAAGGAAAAAAATCGATTCCTCATTGAATAGGGATAATGTTCTTGGATCAATAGGCGAATCTCAAGATAGGTCTACTACCACATTTTCAACAAGGAGAAGAACATTCATTGGTCTGTTCAGATAATGAGAAGCTGAGTAGGCAAAAAAAGGTGCTACCAAAAGGTGTAGTTAGCTCTAAATGCTACACTTGCGAGGGAAAGGTCCAAGTGACCAAAGGTACCCGAAAGGCTTTGATCGGAAGAAGCTACCAGTGCAGAGGAGTTGTTTTGTTGGGTGAGCGTCCACCATCCATATAAGTCCCGAGCAAGCGACATTGATGGTGCCAAAGTGACGCATGGAAGGGACAGAACAGCTCGCAATGAGGACGTTGCGGAATTGAGTGGAGGAGAATATCACGAGCCGAAAGAATGCCTAATTCTCAAGTACTCGTGTACCCTTATGAGTGGAGCTAGTGGCGTCGTCATGAAGAGTTTGAGATGCAGAGGGGATGAATACAACTGGTTCCTGGGATTAGGGTCAGAGTGGTTGGCTTATGAAAAAGCATGTAGTCCTTGTATGACTGATCGGACAGTTACAGCCTTGAATGGAACATGAACTAGGCTCACAAATGACTTAGAGCTAAAAACCGATAGCTCAAAACAAATTCATAAGAGCAAGAATTTGGTATAATAATTGAACGAAAAAAGAAATAAGTGAGAAAAAATTACCATAAAAGTTTTAAATCTATTGCACTTGTGCCAATTGAGTCCTATACATTTTAATTTGGCCAATTTAGTACTAAACTTTTTGAGAATTTGCCGATGTAGTCCATCCAGTCAATTTTGACTAGAAATTGATGACGTGGATGCTAACCGTCCTAAGTGGCAAGGCTGATATTGACATGGAATTTTTTTTTATTGTTAAGGGTTGGCCCTCGTCGGCCACCAATCAAGGCCCGACTACCCCTGCAGGCTACCGATCGAGGCTTGATACCCGCGCTAGCCGTTAGGTGAGGATCACGGCTGGCAAGGACTCGCGGCCCTCGCTTATAGCCTTCACCTAAATCTCAGTGAGGGCCGCGACCATCGCTAGTGGCTGGGGAGGGCTAGTAGACCCTTGCCCAGTGGCCAGCGGGGGTCGCTGGTAGCTCCTTGTCAGCCCTTAACAACGAAAAGAAATGAAAATAAGAAAAGAAAAGAAAAGAATTAAAAATTAAAAATTAAAAATTCTCCATGTCAATGTCGGTCATGCCACGTAGGATGGCCATCGTTCACGTAAAAAAATTTGGCCAAAATTGGCTGGATGGTCTACATTTGCAAATTCTCAAAAGGTTCAGGATTAAATTGATCAAATTAAAAGGTTTAAGACTGAATTAACACAAATGCAATATGTTTGGGACTTTTTTGATAATTTTCCCAATAAGTGAAATATTGCGATTTGGTTGATAGTGTGTTCTTCTTCCTAAGATGTCCTTTTTATAATCACGAAACTCTAGGATCTTACTTCCATGTTTTAAGACTTGTTCCCCGATTTCCAGATATCTTCCCCAAGTTCTGGACGTACTCCGCACGTTTTGGGCATGGGACCAACGGGCTGGTATCAGCTTCATGTAACAGGCTTGACTTCATGCCAATTGCCTCTTCATGTTTGCCAATCGGATTCTGTGTCGTTTCTAGCCATGAACTCCATCACTCCTATACTTCATGTGTTACTTTGGCTTTTCACACACGTTTACCCTGTTCGGGCTCATACCAGCACTTTTACCATGTGTGCCTGCCGCCTGTGCAGCATGTCTAGCCATGATCCACACATTCCGAGATTCCGAGGTCGTGGCCTAATAGTCTTTACTTTTTTTTTTTTCATGGGAAAATCGTCACTGATGGCTAATGCCAATCTCACGCATGCCAAACATCTTGCCGACCAATGGCAATCACAGTATGATTGGCATAGTTTCCATGACATCGTATAATTATAAAGTGAATATCTTGATTGATATTGTTGATACCTCACAAAGTCGATGTCTTTCTCAAAATGGGCAATACTCCATCTGGCATTTGTAAGTTTTAACGGAACTTTCTATAAGTAGGCATCTGTATAGGCACACGCATATATAGTCTTTACTTGTGATAAATATATTCTTCAATTCGTCGATCAATCTTCTTACGTGTCAACTCTTTGTAAATTCCTTTGGCTACAAACAACATCCGGAGAATGATTAAAGAGATGATTTTGACAGTAACACATGAGCGAAGCAGTTTAAAAATCACATCCAATTCAACTACCCCTCCCTCAACACCGGATCCAGTTCATTTCTAGTGCGAAGTCAATTTATTATATATGCCCTGGTCAACATTTCACGATTGGCAGATGGAGTATAAGGGATATGAAGGTGAGGTTGATCGAAGAAGATATGAGCTGAAATGACAACTTGTTCAACCCCTGCATGATTGAAATTTTTTCTGCAAATGTAGGCGAAAACAAAATTTTGTCTCTAGTGAAGTTAGGTGACGAATCTGGTCAGATGGACTCTTCAATGCTCAGAGGGCCGATTCCTGGTTCCTTATACCTTGTTTCTGATGATTTTTCTTTATTTATTTGTCAGGAAAGATACTTAAAATAAACCTCACTTTTCACCTATAACCATTTACATAACTCTATTTTTGAAAACAAAGACATACCTGAGTTTTACCTTTGGAGACCAATATACACATTTCCATCAATTATCGTTGTATTCCTACTTACGGAAATGTCATTTATTTTTTTAAAAAAAATTATCCTTGAATCGTAAATTCCCATACCTATCTGAAACAATCAAAACCAACTAAAAATTAAAGGGAAAATGACATAAATGGCCCCTGAATTTTGGTTTAATGTACAATATAATCCTTAAACTTTTAATTTATTCAATATGGTCCATGAACTTTTAATTTATTCAATGTGGTTTCTAGACCTTTGGTACGCGTTCAATTTAGTCCATAGACTATATGAAAATATTCAATATTGTCCCTAAATTTGATTAAGGGAAAGACAACATTGAACATTGTCATATATTCCATGGACTAAATTGAATATTTACCAAAAGTTTAAGGATCACATTGCATATCAAGTTAAAGTTCAAGGACCACATTGAACAAATTAAAAGTTCAGGAACCACATTGCACAATAGGCCAAAGTTTAGGGATCATTTGTGTAATTATTCCAAAATCAAACCAGCCGCACCCATGAGATACTAAAATAAGTTTGCAAGAACAGGTAATTTGGTATTTTCATTGGGAGGGTTTACTTAAAGACATGTGAATGATATTTGCGATGCTAAAAGTGTGAAAGTGGATATTGACTTTAAAGCGAGGCATGCTTTTGGTTTTTGTTTTTTTATAATCTTTTTAGTAACATCATGTGGCATTCTGGCTTAATTTTTGCTTACTAAAATACGCCTATCTCCTTAATATGACCAGATGGTGGCCATTACTGTTTTTTTCCTCAGCAAATATTAATTATATTCAGAACCAGAGAAGTACATAACTGGTGACCATTACTTGAACCCACACCGATGAGGCCATTTTAGTATTGTTGCTGTTAACGTTTATTTGGAGAAATCCAGATTCTAAAAACAAGTAAAAAGATGCAGAATCACAATCAATCGGATCGACAAGAAAATGTTGCATCAATATATGCAATTAGATTCACCTTGGATTAGAGGCGGCAAATTGATAGGTTGAACTTACTTGGTGTGTGTGGGACTGGGGAACTGTCACACTTGATAAGCATTAATCGGGTGCTCAAAAAGCGTCGTACACTCTTATGAAATTGAAAAAAAAAATGGTTAGCGTGGGCGCTTTCGTTACTGAGTGGGGAGAGTAGGAGCTTATTGTTTTGAGGCTAGTTGGAGAGGAATGTAATAATTCAGACTGTTATATTTCGATGGTTCACCCACGAAGGAATGTGTTCGTCCATGATGGGGTGTGTTAGAGGTACTCTTTGAGAGGTGGGAACGATTATCAATAAATAACTTCCATCGTCTCCTTATTTAGAGATAACGTACAAAAAAGAATGTACATGGGAAACGACACTCTCCTCTCTATCAGAAATGCACACTAAAGGTTTTCCTTGTTATTTTGAGAAGACAATCGGCATTTACGTTGTAAAACAATAATATTTTCCTTGTGATTATATTTTGACCTTTGTGGGATTGAAGACTTGCCGATGATGAGCTAGTGATTCAATTGATATTCCTGAGTAACTCTTGTTGTGCATCGGTAAAGGTCAGTTGATTTCTCCATCATATTTATTCTAACATTGGTATCAGAGCCTTGCTAAGATCTTTGCCTTGTTTTCCTATTGAGTTTTGGCTTGTTACTTAATATGAAGATGATTTGGAAATCAATTTCCAAACCTTATGTATATTTATTGCATTTGGATGGTTAAAAACTTATCGGGTGCAGAAGACCCCTCTAGAGGTTGAAGAAGACCCTATTGTTTGGTATTTTCTCGAAATTTTTGTCTATTGAAAATTGGTTTTGATCACACAGTGTGATAGATCTTGTCGAGACGAGCAAAACCATAGGTGGTACGCCTCCGGGGGGCACTGCATGCGTCTCCACGCGTGGCCAGAAGCTGCTGGCTATGAGACATGCGCCGGCCATGCATTGGGATTGCCAACGCATGTACCACATGTGCCTTACGCACGGGTCGACCGGTGCAATGAGAAGGCACGTGGATTCGCATGCGACGCGTGCACGGGCCTCTAGAGCTGATGTCAGCAGTGACATCATTGACCTGAATTCGATACCCGACAGGTGACTCGACTCGTTGACTCAACCTAAGAACCCGTTCTGTTGACCGATCAACCAAGTGGATTGGTGTAGCGGTTGGATCGGTCACCAGTTGGACCAATATCCAGTTGATTCGGTCGGATCGAGATCCAGGTCGATTAGACGCACACACGTATGCGTTGCACGTGTCACACACTTAGGCGAGGCACGTGCGAGCTCCATTTGGAGTGTTCTTGGTACCAGCATTCTCATATCGTTGTGCTCTACATTGTGGTCTATTCATTTTACATGTTTGATTCTGTTAAGGATGTGAAAATGTGTATAAAACCCTATATATGTGTATTTTAAAGGTATTTATGCATTTTCTCATGTATTTCCCTATGGTTTTGGAAATACATAATCTAGTTAACATGTAAATGACCACATACAAATTTTGTAGAGCATGGTCTATTGATAGCATGTATAAGATTTAATGTGCTTGCAATTTTAGTTCCGAGCAAACTCGAACAATGGTAAGAGATTACTTAACTATTTATATATTGTATTCTGTATTTGATTAGAATTGATGCGTGTATAATTTGTACATTGAGATTACATCATGCTATGCCTTTATGAATACAAGAGAGCGTGATCATTGCATGATGTCCTATTTGATTATCTTTTCTAGTGAGAGTTCATAGGTTGGTAGAATTTGAAGGAATTCTCACCTAGAACATAATTTTTGCGCAAATTAAACAAAATCCATGATAGTGAGACAATCGTAACACAAAGGTTGATTGAAAACATAGAGAACTTTCGTTTCAATGTCTTTTGTCGAATTATCATTGATTTAGTTTGTTTTTGCTGCAAAATAAATTTGTGTGTTAATGTGAGAAATGTGCTAGTATTAATTCTGTGAATAATATATCATTGATTATAGCTTCGGTATCTAAGACCATCGTGGCTGACCTCAACAAGGTGAGAACTTGAATGATGACAATTATGATACATGGCATCGAAAGGTTCAGTACATCCTTGAAAAGCAAGAGGTCTTGTAGACCCTCAACCACATGATGGTTGAACCTGAGTATGGAACTTTTGCTCAATACATAAGAGATTATAAAGAAAAGTAGCATTGCTCGCATCACTTTCTAAGTTGTATGCAGGATGATCTCATGTGTGAATTTGAAGTTTCCAATAACGCTAAAGAGGTTTAGGCTGCCATGAAAGATAAGTTTAGGGTTACTTCTACCACTAAATTGAGGAGACTCACTATAAAGTTTGACACCTATCGAAAATGCCAAAATCATACTATGAGACGGCATTTTCAGGAGATGTTAAACATGATGCGAGAGCTTAAGGTAGCAAGTCATACCCTAACTCATGAACAACTAGTTCAGGCTGTTATCAAGTCTCTTCCTAAATGTTGGGAGCATAAAAAAATCAACATGACACATAATGATAATATCATAACGTTTGACGATATATCATGTCATTTGGAGTTGGAGGATGAGCGCTTAGAGGTTGCGAGATCCTCTACATATGCTTATGTTGTTGAAAGTAGTTCGCACAAAGTTTTGGGCTTCAAACGTAAGAGGAATTATAATTTCAACAAAAAAGTGAAGGAGACTGATCAGGCACCCAAGAAAGCCAAAACCCTCCGACGCAAGAAGCGTGGTGGAAAGAAGGACAAAATCAAGATGAAAATGCTATAATTGTGGCAAGCTGTGTCACTTCTCTCATGACTGCACTGAGCCAAAAGAGGTACCAAATTACTCCATTACTTTGTTTAATGCTTTTGTCTCTAGTACCATGATGCTTACTGAATCTCATCTTAAGTGAACTATAGACTCAGGAGTAATAGACCATGTAACTAGAGATCGAGGAGCATTTGTGGAGTATCATCGAATACAACGTGGAAATAGATGGATATATATGTTGGGAATAATTCTAGAATTGAAGTGAAGGGTATCGGAACATGTAAATTAAACTTACGTGGTGGTCGAACTCTAATTCCTACATGATGTCATCTATGCTCCTGACATTCGGCGAAACTTGGTCTCTGTAGTTTTTCTTTTTAGCTTAGGTTATGTTTTGAATTTCCATGGTGGTTGTGTTGATGTTAAGTTTGGAACGGTTTATTATGGTTCATGTTATGTACTGAATGGTTTTATGATTTTAGACATTGACTATGATATGTTTAATGTTAATTTTGATGGTTGTTTTTCTTTAATTACATCTTCTAATAATGTGGAAATTGATACAAATTGTGATATCTCTAAATTTCGACAAATATACTAAAATTGAATTCGATAGATTTTAACCATGAATTTTAATTCGATGAAGAGATTGGACGTTACGAAATTGAGATATCAAAGTTTATCGGTAAACCCTAAATTTTCGGATAAGTAACAGTAAGTCGAAAATTAAGAACCAACGAGACGTTACAGACTTGGCATGAACCAACGGGCTTACTTCCTATGAAATTCGGCCAGCAAGGGACTGTATAAGAGGAAATTACAGTTTTACCCCCAAAAGCCTATTTTTGGCCTAAATAAAGAGCCCATTGGATATCTAGCCTATTAAGCCCTTTAAATTCAAGCCTAATGACTAAGTGTATCAGCCACCTTGTTGGCTTTACCAAGATGGTACAGAATGTCGCAATCGTAATCCTTAAGAAGCTCCATCCAACATCGTTATCTCATGTTTAACTCATTCTGAGAGAGCAGGTACTTGAGACTCTGATGGTCATTGTAAACTTGAAACTTTTCTCTACATAGATAACGTTTCCAAATCTTTAGGGCAAAGATGATTGCTACTAATTCCAAATCATGCATCGAGTAATTCAACTCATGAGGTCTTAACTGACAGGACGCATATGCAACCACTCTTCCATGTTGCATTAGAGTGCAGCCCAATCCTTTAAACGATGCATTGCTATAGATCTCATAACCTTCTAGACCAGACGGTATTGTCAAAACTGAAGCCATAGTTTGTTTGTGCTTAAGCTCTTGAAAACTACGCTCGCACTTAGTTGTCCATTCAAACTTATCATCCTTCTTTAGCAATCATGTTAAAGGCATACCTATCGTAGAAAACCTTTCTATGAATCGTCTATAGTAGCCTGCCAATCCTAAAAAACTAAGAATCTTCGTTACAGTCATTGGCCTTGGCCAATCCATAACCACTTCAATCTTGGTTGGATCTACGAAAATTCCTTCGCCAGAGATTACATATCCAGGAAAAGCTATACGAGCTAACCAAAACTCGCACTTACTAAACTTAGCATACAGTTTATGCTCTCGAAGGGTCTGCAGAATTGTCCTCAAGTGTTTGTTCATGTTCTTTTGAGCTTCTTGAATGCATTAGAATATCATCAATGAACACGATCATGAACCGGTCCAAATACTCCTTGAACACACGGTTCATTAGATCCATAAAAGCAGCAGGGGCATTTGTCAGACTAAACGGCATTACCGTAAACTCATAATGACCATAATGTGTATGAAATGCCGTCTTCGGTATATCCTCATTCTTGATCCTTAACTAGTGATAGCCCATCCTTAGGTCTATCTTGGAAAATATCGAAGCTTCTTGAAGTTGGTTAAACAAATTGTCTATCCTTGGCAACGGGTACTTGTTCTTGATTGTCACTTGATTCAGTTGCTGATAATCGATGCAAAGACGCAACGATCCATCTTTCTTTCTTACAAATAGAACTAGCGCTCCCCAAGGAGATGCACTAGGGCAGATGAATCCCTTATCCAATAATTCTTGCATCTTCACCTTTAATTCCTTTAGTTCCGACAGCGCTATGCGATATGGTGCTTTGGAAATCGGCTCTATTCTAGGGGCTAACTCAATCACAAATTCTATTTCCCTTTCTGGGGGTAAGCTAGGCAATTCCTTTGGAAAGACATCGAAAAAGTCCCGTACTACAGCAATGTCCTCCATCCTTGATTTCTCAACCAACGTATTAACCATGGTTGCCAAATAACCCTAGCAACCCTTATCCAGCAAGGTTGTCACCTCAAGTGATGAAATCAAAGGAATCGAAGGGGACTCTCTATTTCCAATGAACTCGAAACTAATCCTTCCTAATGGGTTAAACTTGATTATTGTATGATAGCAATCCATCGTAACTTGTTGCTTGGTGAGCCAATCCATTCCGATTATGACATCAAATTCATATATCGTCAGCACAATCAAATCTATACTTTCCTCTCGACCGCCTATGACTATTTTACAACCTGAACATCCTACCGCAGACAATACTTTATCCTTTAACAGGGTAGAGATACTAAGGACCGTTTTCAATGGTTTTGGACTTAACCCCACCAACTCCATAAACTGTTTAGCAGGAAACAAGTGTTCCTCAATGGTTGTCCTCCTTACAGCGGTGGTGTTGGTGCTCCAAGAGGTCTATGTAAACAGTTTCGCACTTGGTGGCCATACTAACCACATCCAAAATAAACTTCTATTATAGGGGACACAGGGTTGTTCCATGTCTTCTACTACAAAGTCGGCACACACCAACTGAGTTGTACGCCGACTTTCCAATGCCATTCTTTTGGTTGGGGGGAACATAATACATTCCTCCAGTCATTGGCTTCTTTTCAAATCGATGGTTGTCCCTATTAGGTGCAAACCGCGATCCAGATGTGGCTGCACGTTTTGCCATGTTCCTTTCAATGAGTTGGGTCCTTTCATACAGGTCATCATAGTCCTTCAGTTTCAGGGGTACCAACTAGTCTTTAATCTCCAATTTCAAACCATCCCGAAATCTCCTCGCTTTATCCACTAGGTCCTTAATCAATCTTCGTGCATATTTAGACAGCTCAGCGAACTTCGCTTCATATTAGTCTACTAATAGATGGTTCTAACGAAGTTGTTAAAATTCAGCCATCTTTTGTTCTCTTGCACAATCCGAGAAATACTTTTCGTTGAAAGCTCCAATGAAGGCATCCCACACTAGGACCGTACCTTTCGAAAAAACTCTTCCTCGAGTGGCTTCCCACCAAGAGCTAGCATTACCTTGCAGTTGGTACATAGCCATCATCACTTTGTCTTCTTCTGAGCATCTCAGCAATGCAAAAGCCTTAATCTAGAGGGTTGCAGCGTCGGGATCACCTACTCCGGTGAACTTTGGCGGCGTAAGCTTCAGAAACTGCTTAACCACCCTATGCATTGGTTGATCGCCATTCCCATTTCCAACCAATGGGACTTCATTAGGCATGGCAGTCACAACAGCAACATCAGCTTGATTCTGAGCTTGTTGTCCCATGAGATTTCCCATGGTTTCTAGAACTTGCAGAATTCTATCTATTCTGAGATCTTCTTGTGCCCTTCCTCGAGCATCTACTAGGCCTTGGGCTACCTTTTTTCTAGGGATCCTTGGGTCTGGATTACTCATATTGCAGGAATTTCATGAAATCCTACGTGTCAAATTTTGACACGAAATTAGAACTCAAGAAAAACGTTTATGAAAGTCAATCAGCAATTACAAGCATGGGGTGTTTTTCCTAACTAACTATCCCAAAACCCAATGCACCTTATCATTCCAGTTATGACCATGCTTTGATACCAATTTAGGCGAGGATGTCACACCTCGACCCTCGAGCACGCGATGATCCCTATTACTTCTCTTGGGTCATTAAAAATGTGACGTCTTAGGACGCGTTGTCGACCCATTCTTTTATCTTTTGGTTAACGCAAGTGGAAACGATTAATAACACTCGAACAATCACGACAACATGGATAGCAGGAAAAACAACAGAACTAATATCATTAGCAAAACTCACAATTTATTTACGTACTTGTTAACCCTAGGAAGTTATATGTATAAGCCCGCTTTCGGGCCACTTCCTATGAGACCAACAAAAAGATACCGAGGTCAGAGTTGACTTATTTTTGCTACTACAAGGTTACACCAAAAAGTCGGTCCTCTAAGCCTGACCTAGAGGTAGTACCCGAGAGGAGGTTTGAGATCACTCTCTGCATCTGGGTCGGACTCCGGATTTTCAACAGTGTCATTAGGAACCTCTAGGTCCATAGGATCACAAACTCCTTCGCTCGGAGTTCCACCTCCACCTAGTCCATCAAAACCTCTCAAAGGACTAAAGAGGGCATCACTGTGGCGAACAAACCACGCCTTAAAATGGTGAGGTATCAGATGCCTCAACCCTTCATAGACCCAGACCGTCGTAACGTGAAGCTCATAATGATAGTCTGCACCAGAAACCAGGTATGGCGTTATCTTGAGGCTTTGGTAGGAACCCCAAACCGCACAATTCTCATATTCATACTACAGGTTTGAAAAGTGGTTAACAACAACAAGTGAGATAAAATCTCAGTAAGTCATCAACCTAAGCCTTGTGTAGGGTGCTGATTCGCCTAGAGCATACCCTAGACATGCGACTTATTATTGATGACATATCAATAGGGAGCAATTCTCGCTCTACTTCATTTATAATAGGTTTGAGTGACTTAACTTAATCAATAGACAAACTGCAGGCATTCTTACCTTGCCTTGGTACATACCTTGCATGATATCAGTTATTGCATTCTATAAATAATGCAATCAGACAAGGCACACAATCAGAACACATATCACAATTTCTTATGCGCAATGCATCAAAGCGTGTTTCAATTTTATGCCTAGTGATTATGCCCACTTTAGGGCATGGCACAACCCCCGATTGGCGTTCTTCGGCATGACCGGGTATCATCCCGCCCCATCGAGCATGGCAACGTCACAACCTCCCCCGGAGATGGACGGCATTCCATAAAAGAGAATTGGTCCGGCCTCTACTACAATCCATCATCCAACCCTACTAGGCATATGATAAAATCATCATCATCCCCACCCTACCGAAAATCTGATAAATCGGGCATCATCCCCAAGCCTCTTGGGGGTCCGTACTCTTTGTGTGATCACATGAGTACACTAATCATGCATGCCATTCTCGTTTATTCTTTCTTTTAGCCAATGTAACCATAATACGTGCTCATGCCATGATTCGTGCTCATACGTCAAACTTATTGCCATTTCACCCATAAAAATGCAATAAATAAATCACACATGACCACACAGACATGTTTTTCCCATCAAACTTCACATGCTTCATTTTTCAAGCCTCCTAGATTATTCCAACATATAAAACTTGGTATCTGAGCATGACACCACACAAATCACCATTTATATGTAAAAAATTACATTATTTTCAACTAAGAAATGATAGTTCATATAACAATTACCTTTCTAAGGCAATCCTTGCCTTAAATCATACCAAAACATATATAGAAATATCACATATCACATATCACAGGCACAAAACATACTACTTAATAACTTATCAATTGAACCTCGATAGCTTATCGCCTATTTGACGATAGCTTATCGTCCATTTTTCGATAGCTTATATCCTAATCCTCGATAGCTTATGACCTCTTTGGTGATAGCTTATCACTAAAAAATTGATAGCTTATGACCCCTTTGGTGATAGCTTATCACTTACTTACCGATAGCTTATCATTCCTTTGATGATAGCTTATCACTTTTCCTTAATAACCTATCACTTCCACTTATCATTACATAATAACTTATCACCTAATCCAATCATAGTTAACTCTAAACTTTACTTAATCTAACCCTAAGTGCAATTAACAACCTAACTAAAGGATTAGGGAGTTAACTTACTATTTAATGGTAGCGGTTATGAACGACAACACAGCGCGGCTTTGCTTGGCGTGGCAATGACATGAGCGAATGGCACAGCGATGAACTCGGTGGCACGGCACGACGATGGACAGCAGTGCGGCGTGGCTTGGTGACGGCGGTATGGCATGACTTGGGTGGGTCGGTGGCAATGGCTCAGCGCAGCTACACGGAGGCAAGGATGCGGCTCTAGCTCAGCACAATAATGAATGGCGGTGGCATGGTGAACGGCAAGGTGAGGGGTGGCAGTGATGGTGGCCGAATCCAAGAGGAAAATGAAAGAGAGAAAGAGAGGAGAGAGAGAGAGAGAGAGAGAGAGAGGGGAAAGAGTGAAAGTGAGAATGAGAAAGAAAGAAAGAGTTGTCTTGCTAACTTCTTCACCAAGTTGCATTATTGCAACCCCAAAATTTTATCAAATCTTGCTCTTGAAATTCAAGACAACTTTAGACCAAATAATTGAGAAAAGAAGGAAGAAAGAGAGAGAGAGAGAGACAGAGAGACAAAGAG
>BCNH02000009.1:5549712-5598559 GCA_001662345.2 Metrosideros polymorpha var. glaberrima
GTAGCCACACTTGGGGACAAAGGAAGAAGACTTCCTTGCCCAACATCAATTCATCTTGTCTTAAGTCCATAATAAGTCCTTCAAAGTCAAGTTTTTTCTAAAAGGGGTATTTTGGTATTTTCCACCCATGGCACTATTCATACAGGCTTGCACTATTCACATGAGCTTGGCACTATTCACGAGGGCTTAGGCTTGAATTTAAAGGGCTTAATGGGCTCTTTATTTGGGCAAAAAATGGGCTTTTAGGGGCAAAATAGTAATTTCCTTCTATATGGCCTCTTGGTGGCCAAATTTCATAGGAAGTAGGCCCGTTGGTTTATGCCAAGTCTGTAACATCTCTTTGGTTCTCAATTTTCGGCTTATCATCACTTATCCAAAAATTTAAGGTTTACCGATAAACTTTGATATTTCGATTTCGTAATGTCCAATACTCTTCATTGGATTAGAATTCGTGGTTAAAACCTATCGAATTCGATCTTAGTACATCAGTTGAAATTTAGGGATATCACAATAGATATGCATCACGTAAAATCATCAACAACTTTAGTAAATATCATTAAGAATCATCAAGTTCCATCTAAAGATTTGCAACGAAAGTTAGAGGATAAACATGAAACTTTGATACTCTTACCTAAGATAGATGTTTAGCAAATACCATACCTCTGAATCTGATTTATATCATTCCTTACTTGAGATCATTCATTTATAGCTTTAGAATTGAAACAGGATCAGATTTGGTGATCTTCAATAGAAAACAGGCAGTGCATAAATCTACTTCTCTTTATATCCGAGCTAATTGCTGATATCAGCCGATCTTTAATCCGATTTGGTTAAAGCATTTTATTTCTAGATTTTCTTCCTCTTTCTAAGCTTCGGATACATGATATGATTGCCTTTGGGCTTCTTCTTGCTCCACAAGAACCTTACAAGTTCTTGAATCAACGAGGCCATATCATCATCATCATTGTGATCATCTTCATCATCGTTGTAGGAGAATGTTCCTTCGAGATCTATATGAAAAGAGTTAGCTTTATATGCAATATACATTTTACCTTTGGATTTTCTCAGCTCATTGTTGGACTTGATTTCATAAGCCATGAGAGTTCCAACAAGCTTATCCAATGTCAAGTGTCGAGATTTTTAAGCTTCATGAGTTGATTGCAAAGCCAAGATGGATAGTTCGTCAAATTTTTCAAAAGAGATCTTCAATACTTTAAAAATGGGACAAGGACAGCACGAGTGCCAAAACTTAGCACGGGTGGACACTTTAGTACCAAAAATTTCAAAAGGACACTTAAGTGCCAAAATCAAAGAATAAAGGAACACTTAAGTGCCAATGACGAGAAATTTCGGCTAGGCTCATTGGAATTGGTACTTAAGTGTCCTACTTTAAAAAAAAAAAAAAAGGCATTTAAGTGTACCTTTTGAAACAAGGTCCACTTTAGGCCATTATTTAAGACTATTTGGCTACTTCATGCCCTTATTTGAAACAAGGTCCACTTCAAGTCCTTATTTGAGAAAAGAGAAAATTTTAAATAAAGGCATAAAGTGTCATCATTTTCTCAAATAATGGCTTAAAGTGGATCTCATTTCAATTAAAGACATGAAATGACCAAATAGTTTCAAATAAGGGCCTAACCTAAGGGCATTTTCATCTTTTCAATTTTTGATTAAATAAAATAAAAACTTTTTAAAAAAAACACAAAAAAGGAAAAAAAAAAGAAAAGAAAGGGCAAGGGCTGCTACTCTTGTCGCCACCGCCTCCCTCACCGAAATGGGCTAGTGGAGGCTTGGCCAGGGTTGGAGGGGGTCACTGAGCCTCAGTGAGGATCAGTGACCCTCGTCAACTGCAAGTGAGGGTCGCGACCCTTCACCTAGAGTTGGGCGAGGGTCGTTGGCCCTCGTCTAATGGCGATGGCTCTCGACAAGGCTTGTGAACCTTGCCGAAGCTAACGCAAGGGCTAGTGAGCCTCATCGAGAGCCATTGCTGCTGGGCGAGGGCCGACAACCCTCGCTTAGCTTTGGTTGGCGAGGGTTGCTAGCCCTCGCCGAGGCCTGGTGACCCTACCCCAGCCCTCGCCGGCCCTTTTCGGCGACGAGGGCGGCAACAACCCTTGCCCTTCCTTTATTTTCATTTTTGTGTTTTTTAAAATATTTTTTATTTTATTTGATAAAAAAGTAAAAATATGAAAATGCTCTTGAGGTGAAGCCTTTATTTGAGATTATTTGGCCACTTCAAGCCATTATTTGAGAAAATGAAGGCACTTTAGACCCTTATTTGAAACAAAGTCTACTTCAAGCCCTTAATTGAGAAAAATGAGGGCACTTTCCCTTATTGGAAATTTCTCCTTTTTTTATGCTCAAGTTGGAAATTCTAGTTCATGTTTGAGTTGGAGCTTTTCTTGATTTGTGCTTAGTAATATTCTTCGAACTGTTGATCCAAGTTGAAATGAGGTTGAGTGTGTTGAATTATTATCCCCCCCAGTCAAGACTCTCGTGTGGGTAGGGGGAAGAAGAAAGGAAACCTTAATGACCCAAGGAAATCGGTATTGCACATGCTGAAGATTGCAAAATCCCACTTAAGTGCCAAAACTTGGCATGGGTGGACACTTTAGTGCCAAAACTTTCAAAAGGGACACTTAAGTGCCAATTCTGGCGAGTTTAGCCTGCATTTCTTGCCGTTGGCACTTAAGGGTTCCTTTCTGCTCCGATTTTGGCACTTAAGTGTCCCTTTTGAAAGTTTTGGCACTAAAGTGTCCACCCGTGCCAAGTTTTGGCACTCGCGCTGTCCTTTTCCCCTTTAAAAATACAAATCTGATAGACTTCAATTCAAAACAAAGAAATCATTGAAAACAATGCATTAATACCATAAATCTTGAGTTGAAAGAGTATATCATCACTAAATAGATTTTTGTAGAAACAAAACTACCTCTTGTAGGGTTAGCCAAAATAAGATCTTTATGCTTAGAAGAATACACTTCCAATAACAAGTAACAAGGCTCCGATACTAATTGTTGGGACTAACAATATAACCTAGAGGGAGGGTGAATAAGTTGTTTAAGAACTTATGAACAACATTTGCGGAATAAAACAAGTTCAACTTCAAACAGCAAGTGAAACATGTGCATATGCTATTGTTTAACATATAGTGTTGATGATAAATAGGCGATGATAAAAATGAAGAACTTAAAATATCAGGTCAAACAGCAGCTGAAACATTGGGTCAGACATGTGCATGTGTTGCTGTTTAATAGATAGTATTGATGATAAACAAGAGGTGCTAATAGAAAAGAGATAAGAAGATGTGCAACCAGATATATAGTAGTTTGGCTTATCCCCAAGCCTACTCTATTCTCAAGACCAACACCCTCAATGCAGACTGGACTACACTAGTAATTTGCTCAACAAGTTACAATTAGCAAGTGATGATCCTTTACACTTGATAGATCACACTATCAGGATATTGCTACTGTACTCTTACGTAGACTATCTAAAGAAGATCTTTCGAAGAAAAATAAGGAAACATTAACAGGAGGTAGTAGCTGCAAGCAAATATTTTAGATCTACATTGTGCTCTCTCTTCTCTCTCTCTAACTCACCCACATTTTGGCCTAGGATGTCTTCTCTTATATAGATATCTTCAATCTTCTGTTGGAGATGCTTCGGAGGACCAACTAATCGTTAGAGATCCATTGCTATTGTCTAGAGAACGGTCACTGCCCATACATCTGCTTTTCCTGAACATTCGCAGACTTTTCGAAAATAGCTACTACTCTCACGCTGACTGCTGTCAGTCGTTGTTTCTTGCTTACCGATGGATTTCTTGATCTTCTGTTGTGCAGCTCCAGTCTTCAACGGCTATATTCTTGAACAGCTTCATGAAATGTTCAGCGACCATCAGGAACCACATCCTACATCAACTCCGATAAATAGCAGGTCCACCTACTATATTGTTCGATGTTACTATTTCCATTTTCTGCTCAGGGACACTTCGCAATTCTTCACCTGATGGATCACACCATGGATATCGCCTAGTCCATAAGATCTTAAGGACACTTTATGATCTTCACTTAATGGATCACACCATGGATATCGCCTTGTCCTTAAAGATCACCATTACCATCCGCACCTACTTGATCTTTCCTCTAGTTCTAGTCCATCCAATAATATTGGCAATCTTGATTCTACCATGCTATTCATCTTCATAAGTGTGGTCCTTCTAAGCTTTAACTAGGCTTGTTCACCATCACCAAGGTCTATCCAACTGTTCACCTTATCTTGGTCCTTTTAAGCCATCACGAACATCCCCGTTCTTCTTGGCTTGTTCTGTTGGGATTAATTATGCAACCTAGAGGGGGGGTGAATAGGTTGATTAAACAAATTTGATTTTTCTTGCAAGAAAAAGACATTTAGAACAAGTTTCTTGAGCAGACGAATTTATCGGCTATATGTAAAGCACGTGCTATATAATAAAAACGAGCAGTAAGAAGAGATGTAGCAGCACATGAACAATTATAGTGGTTCGGCTATGACCAAGCCTCGTCTACTTATTGAGACTAATAGTCGCTAAGATTGGCTAGACTACACTAGCAGGAGCTCGACGAGTTACAACTTTGCAAGTGGTGATCCTTACACCGGATAGATCACATTATTTGGATTCACTCACTACACACACGCTTACACACGTATATCAAGGTCTCTTTACGGAAAGATTACACAAAATCTATCAAAGAGCAAGAAAGCAAGGTCAGCAGGTAGAATAGCTATAGCAACTTTTTGGTTCAATGAAGTGTATAGCTTGTAGCTCTGTCTGATTCTTTACTTAAGTGAGACTTCTTCTATATATATGGACACCTTCAAGTAGCTGTTGGAGATGCCTTAGGAAGAGTCCTAGTCGTTAGGTTACCATTAGCTCTACTGTCCTAGGATAATACTGCCCATAAAGCCTGTCCTGAACTTCTGCAATTTTACTAGAAAAGTACCGTCACTGTTTCTCCTTGAACTGACTGTTTCTGACAGAGTCAGTCACCTACTATCTCCTCGTGTGATGGATGTTCCAATCTTCCCATTGTGTATCCCCTATCTTCAACGACCATTAATCTCGACGATTCTTACCCTTGTACATTAGGAACAACGTCCTGCATCAGCTTCAAGCGTTCTTTGGTGTATAGCCGCTTCCAGCGGCTATATTGCTTTAAGGTGCTGTAAGCTTATTTTAGCGTATGTATGAACATCTGTGTGTATAGCTTGTAAGAGATAGTTTGGAAATCATCAAAACTTTTTGGGGCTGTTTCTCTAACAATCTTCCCCTCTTTGATAATGACAAAACGATCCCACAGATGTGATAGTTAGGACTTGATAAAAAATTTTCAGAGATAATGAAATATCATCAATAGTGATGATTTTCTAGTTGAAAACACACTTTTGCATTTTGTTCTAAATAACTTGATAAACAAGTAGTGTTTAGAACTTGATGAAAATAGTCGATTCAAGTGATATAATCAAGGGATGAAAAAAGTTAAGATTTAGCTTTAAGCTTTCAGCGCTTGTTTTAAAATTTTACTCCCTCTGTATATATTCATCACTCCCCCTATTTTAGTAATTTTCCTTCCCTTGCATGTAATCACATCTCATTTGCCCCCCATTTTGTCATTAGCAAAATAATTAAGACAAGTAAAGCACAGGAATGAAAGGAGAGGTTCATTAATTGCCATTGGTGGTTGAGATTAAACATGATAAAAAGAAATAAAGCACACAGGACATGAATAATATTATGCAGTACGTGTGCACTTGCGAGAGGATTTTGGATAGGATGTTTTGGGACAATTAGTGGCTATTTCCATGGGATCATAATGCTTCAGGCTAAGTATGGTTCTTTCCAATTTGACCAAATAGCGGGACATTGCCACAATAGTGCTCTTAATTTTCCTAACATTAGTACAAAGTTCAGCCAACACAGAGATTGAGGTAGCAGATAGATTGACCAAAGATTGGGATCTGTCAAGCCTTAGCGATTTGGGTTAGGCTGGACGGCAGAGCGGTGCTTTTCCTTTCTTCTTCTTCGATTCTTCTTCAGCAAATCTTTTCTTAAGAACAACGAAGGCTTTTTCATCATCTCCATGACCAATTGGAAAGACTTCTCCTTGCTTGTTCATCTATCCATGGTTAGATAACACCAGCTGCATTTTTGCGAATGTTTTCTTCCCAATTTCAAGATTGGGGTGGCTCTTGATGACGGCATCATAGAAGTTGATGTTCATGTGTAGACAAATGAGAGTGATGAGAGCATCGTATGGGACCTTGCCATGCTTCTATCAAATGGTTCGGTACATGTGAAGCAGAATCATGTGTTCGAGAGAGAAATTTTGATCTTTTCTGTGCCTGTTTAGAATAGCCCATATAACCCTTGCTTCATAATGGGAGATGTCGTTAAAAGAGGACGATTTAGGATGTAGGCAACGGGTTAAAATCTTTTGGACAAAGTTTCCTTTCAGAGGCAACAGACTAAGGGGAACAATTTCTTGGTTTCTTCTTGAAAAATTTTCTTCTTCAACAATGAAACTGTAGGCAGAGTCAGGATCAATTGGAAACATTATATTTAGCTTGAATAATTTCACAAAGTTGATCCAAAGTCATGGTAAAATTTTGCCTTCAAAATGTAAAAGTAAAGGAATCACGTTTGAAAATGCATGTTTGAGTAAAACAGGGCCACAAGAGTAGGATGAACTTCCTCTTGTATTGAACAAAAATGCTTAAGCTTCATTTCCTAGAATGTTTCAGATAGAAAAATCCCATGATCTTCTAGAAAGTCAAAGTTTATAAAGCTATGAGGGATGGCATTTTGAGCAGCAAAAGCATCAAAGGCATTTTAGTGATTTTGGCTTAAAAACATTTCGGAGTCAAAGGAGGGGTCATTTTCAAAACTTTTAGTTGGCTTAAAGATTTAAAATACTCGGTCATCATTGTCCTCTTGATGTTGATTGCTTGTGAATTCCTTAGGCTCAGGCTTTTCAGAGGTTGTTTCTATTGTGACTTCGGGATCATCTTGGACAGTCGGTGCAGGAGGAGAAGTGGCTATTTGATGAGTTGGATTATGCACTTGTTCTTTTTCTTCTCTTCCTTTTCCTTTTGAGGAAGATTTTGATTTTGGTGACTGCTTTTCTAGAGAGCCTATAAAGGTTGGAGTTTCACCTATTATAGTGACTAGTGCTGGGGGTAGTGTAGGTGTTGAAATTTTAGAAGAGCTTGATCTTATGGCTACGCCACTTGAGGAGACCTATTTAAGAAGTTGATCAAGGGCAAAAGTAAGTTTGACCTTTTGTTCTTCAGAGAATTGTGAGAGGGTCTGAGAATCAAATAGCTATAGTGGCTCAATAGCTTGGGCAGCCACAATGCTTCTTTCTTACTGACAGCGAGATTCAGGAGTTTGTGCTGAAGTTCCTATTAATTTTGTGGATGTAGGATCAGTAGCACTAGCTGTGGCAGAAATTCCTGGCTTTTCTGACCCTTGGATGCTTTGTGCATGAGTTGGTTCTTCTGAGATTTCGACTTGTTCAGTATGGTCAATTTCTGCCATTTCCTTTGAAACTCTCGATGCCATAGCAGTGGCACAAGTGGATTTACGAGTGGTTTTCTTTTGAGCTTTTGGGGCCATGTTTTAGGTTTGTGTATGGGAATGGAGGTGTGTGTATGAATGCAACAAGTATAGAATATATGCAAGCAGGAGGAGAGTGGTTACCTTGGAGAAGAATTGTCGTGCCCACATTTCCCTTATAAATAGGGGATGAACGTTCACGTTCAGGAGGTAGCCGTTGTAATAGTAACGATAACATATCCAATAATTCAAAAATAAAAGATATTTGCAAATAATGTGGCATGCTAAAAAATTGGTATGTAACTGTCAGGGCATAACGGACGAAGCAGCGGTAGATTGATGTGACAGACTGTCAATTTATAACAGTGTAACTGTAACTTTTTGAGTGATAAGACTTTCCTGCTGCATGCGATTTACCAACTGTTTCTCTGCCTGTTTTGAGTGACAATGAAATTTTGCCTTGGTATCATGACAGTCGTTAGTAGAAGGGATTGCATATCTCTAGTTCATGCCTTATATGTTCGAAGGCAACCTTATCCAGTGGCTTAGTGAAGACGTCTGCGAGCTGCGGTTCTGATTTAATAAGGAATATGCAAATCTTTCCATTACCTCAATATGTTTAGCACGAGAATGAAGAATAGGATTTTTAGTGAGATTAATAGCACTCGTACTAACGCAGAACATAGGAATTGTAGATCTTTCTTCCCAAAAGTCACATAGTTGCTGTTTCATCCAAATGAGCTGAGCACAGAAGCTGCCTAGTGCTATGTATTCAGCTTTAGTGGGTGAGAGATCAACTAAATTTTATTTCTTTGAGAACCAAGATATCAACATATTTCCTAGTAATTGACACGTACCTGATGTACTCTTTCTTATCATTCTTTTAACATAAGTTAGATGTGATTCTTTTGAATCGGATTGAAATCGAGCACATAGGCATACTCCAAACAGAATATCAGGTCTAGAAGCTGTCAAGTATAGTAGAGACCCAATCATGCTTCTATACAATTTTGAATCAACATACTTACTTTTTTCTTCCTTGTCAAGCTTAATGGTTAAAGACATAGGTATTTCGGTCTTTTTGCAACTTTCTAGGTCAAATTTCTTCACCAGCTCCTTCGCATATTTTTCTTGATGTATGAATGTGCCAAACCCTGTTTGTTTAACTTGGAGTTCGAGGAAAAGGTTAAGTTCACCAATTAAGCTCATCTCAAATTCGCTCTTCATAATTTCAGCGAATTCCTTGCACAAATCATCATTAGTAGATCCAAATATTATATCATCCACATAAATTTGAATAATCAGAAGATCTTTACCTTTCTTTTTGATAAAAAAAGTTATGTCAACTTTACCTTTGATGAAGTCTTGGTTGATGAGAAATGAGCTCAATCCTTCATACTAGGCACGAGGTGCATGTTTAAGACCATACAACGCCTTCTTCAAATGGTAGACATCATCAGCTCGATGTGGATCTTCAAAGTCTGCTGGTTGCTCAACATAGATTCTTTTTTATGTAACCATTAAGAAAAGTACTCTTCACATCCATTTGATAAAGGGTAAAGTTATAATAGCAAGCATAAATGAGCAACAAACGTATAGCCTCTATTCTAGCAACAAGAGCATACGTTTCATCATAATCAATACCTTCCTCTTGGCAGTATCGTTTTGCTACTAATTTGGCCTTGTTGCAAACAACTTTACCTTTGTTGTCTAGCTTGTTTTTGAATACCCACTTTGTTCCAACAACTAGATGCTCTTTTGGTCATGGAACTAGCTCACAAACTTCATCAATTTTGTTTTAATACAGCTCTTCCTACATAGCATTGATCTAGCTTTCATTTGCTAAAGCATCTTCGATTCCTTTGGGCAGTGTTTAGGAGATTAGAGTAAAGGAATTCATCATGTCTCTAAGTGATGATCTTATCTTGACTCCCTCATCAACTTTTCCATTGATTTGATCTTTTGGATGATCATATTTGAATTTCCAGTCTTTGAGCAAGGGTGCAGCCGGTATGGTATTTTATGCAGGCTGTGATGCTGTTGAGGCTGTACGACATTTGTTGGAGAAGATGTTTGCAAGATATCTTCCCTTTCATCAGCCTATACTCCCTTTTGTTCGTCTCTAAACTTTACGTTTATAGACTCTTCAACTACCTGCGAATCTTTATTGAACACAAAGTAAGCTTTACTAGTAGTTGAGTAGTCAAGAAAAATACCTTCACTTGCCTTTATGTCAAATTTTCTTGCGTTTTCGTTTGGATTTTTGAGGATGTAACATTTGCAACCAAACATCTGGAAGTATGCAACATTTGGCTTCTTCTCCTTGAAGATCTCGTAAGGAGTCTTTTCAGTCAAAGGTCTCAACAAAACTCTGTTTATAATGTAATAGGTGGTGGCAACAGCTTTTGCCCAGAAGTATGCAGGAGCTCCACTTTCTATTAGCATGGTTCTCGCCATTTCTTGAAGAGATCGATTCCTTCTTTCAGCAACGCCATTTTGTTGAGGGGTGTAGGGAGTTAAGAAGTTGTGTTCTACTCCATTTTCATTGCAATAGTTGGTGAAGCTTTGATTTTCGAACTCGCCACCATGATATGATCTTATGGTTGTGATGATGTAGCCTTTCTCATTATGGATCTTTCGTGCTAATTTCTCAAAAGATTGAAATGCTTCATGTTTGTGCGCCAGAAAGATCACCCAAGTGAACCGTGAGTTCATCAACAACCACTAGACAATATATTCTTCCACCAAGGCTTAACGATTTGGTTGGTCGAAATAAGTCCATGTGCAAGAGCTGCAAAGGTCTATTAGTGCAAATCAAATTTAAGGACTTAAAAGAAGATCTTACCTGTTTCCCTAGTAAACATGCATGGCATGCCTCACTTTTACTAAAGTTAATCTTGGGAATACCTCTAACAAGGCCTTTTGAGGAGATCTTTGAAATTTGTTTTGTGCTTATATGACCTAGCTTCTTGTGCCAGAGATCGCATTCCTCTTTGATGGTCATTAGGCACTAAATATCATCAAGATTTACATCAAGCAAATAAATATTTCCATACCTTTATCCTAAAAAGGATTGTGTTCCATTTTTGTTCAAGCCAAGCCCTTGGACAAGAGAGACGTCTTCAATTACCAGATTTCCTAATTTGATGTTCCCTTTTCCAGTGATCTTTCCTTTTCCTTTTCCTCCAAAGGTGACACTGCCTCCATCCAGGTGGATGAGACTCACAAATTTTGATTTATCTCTTGTCATGTGTTTGGAACAGCCATTGTCCAAGTACCATTTGTTCTTCTTCAAGATCACCTGCAATCAATAAAATCCTCATCTTTTGTTTGGTACCTATTTGAGAGTGGGTCCATTTTGGTTAGTGTTGAACCTCTAGTTAACCTTTTTAGGTTTACTAGGATAGTTTGATTTGAAATGATCAGTAGCATCACAAACAGAACATTTTTCAGCTGTTTTTCAAAACATTTTGCAAATTGTTTTTCAAAATGCATTTTTGTAAAAAGACATAGGTGGTTTGTTCTGTAACCTTTCCTTTACCTTGGGAAACATGTTTTCCTTCTCTACACTTTCCTCATACCCCAAACCATTTTTGTTGTAGTGAGGAATTTGAATAAACAGAATGTGTTTAAGAGTTTTTGAGCCAAGAGAAACTTTGTACAAAATTTTGAGATCTCATTTCGAAGATAATCATTTTCATCCCATAACCACAGGATCTCTAAAGTCTGCTTCTCTCTATCTCTATGTATCTCATCCGTGAGATTTCGATAAGACAAAATCTCAGACTCAAGATCAAAAATTCATTTTCTCGTTTCTCCAATCCACTTGCCAGCCTTCCTATACTCATCGAAAACTTTTTTAAAAAATTCTTGTAATTCTATATAGGAAAGTTCATAGTCAATTACCTCTTCCTGATCTTCTTGTTCAGAGTCAGCCATTAAACAAATGTTTGCTTCTTCGTTATCGCTGGACTCATATTCTAATTCACTCCAGGTTTCAGTCTTATGAGCATGTTTCTTTCTCTTTTCACTGTTGCCCTTCTTTTTCTTTAGAGTTGGACAATTTGGCTTGATATGTCCTGGTTTCCTACATTCAAAACTAACAATTTCTTTACCTCTACTTTCTTCTTTGTTTTTGAGAGTCTTTCTCTCCTCTTGATAGCTTTTCTGTGATTTGTTCCTGAAGTTCTTTCCTTTTCTCATGAAGTTCTTGAATCTTTTGTTTAAAAGGGCCATCTCATCATCTTCTTCCTCTTCGTCTGATCCTGTTTGACATCCTGCATCATCAAGGTTAGCTTTGAATGCAATAGGTTTCTTACATTTTGAAGATCTTTCCTCATTAAGGTGTTCTTGCTCGTAGGATAGCATGGTGCCAGCTAACTCATCCATTGTGATGGGTTGTATCCGTGCAACTTCTCCTATAGATGTTTTTATAGTGCTCCACTCCTTTGGTAGAGCTCTTAGCATCTTGCTTACATTTTCTGCATCAATGAATGTCTTTCCTTGATTTGCAAGACCATTTACTATCTCAATAAATCTGTTGAACATGTTTGAGACACATCCATCTGATTTCATCCTGAATAGCTCATAGTTCTCAAGCAGAATATTCATCTTGGTTTCCTCACACGATTCGTTCCTTCATATGTTAGGATAAGTCGACCCATATTTCTTTTGCTATAGCACAAGAGGAAATTATGTTTAATTCAAATGGTGGCAAAGCATGATAAAGAAGATGTTTGGCTTTAGAATTTAGAGCAGCTATTTTTCTTGTCTCCTATGCCAATGCAGTTGCATCAGTAGCTTAAGCAGCTGCTATTTGATTAGGAGTTGCTCCTCCTGGAATAGGAGTTGGTGCAGGGGGAACAACAATTGGCTCATCATGAATGATGTCCCACAGATTGAAGTCCACTGCTTCAATGTAGGTTTGCATTCTCGTCTTCCAGTAGATGAAGTTGGTGCTGTCAAAGTATGGTGCCTTGCTAGCAAATTGAGATTCACCAGAGAAGATGTTACCAAAGTTAGCTATAATTAGAATCTTTATGCTTTGAAGAATACACTTCGAAAATAGAGCAACCTACTTTGATACTAATTGTTGGAACTAACTATGCAACCTATAGGGGGTGAATAGGTTGATTAAACAAATTTGATTTTTCTTGCAAGAAAAAGACATTTAGAACAAGTTTCTCAAGTAGACGGATTTATCAAAAGTATGTAAAGCACGTGTTGTATAATAAAAATGAGTAGTAAGAAGAGATGCAACATCACACGAAGAATTATAGTGGTTCGGCTATGACCAAGCCTACTCCACTTGTCGAGACTAATAGCCGCTAAGATTGGCTGGACTACACTAGAGAGGAGCTCAACGAGTTACAATTTTCCAAGTGGTGATCCTAACACCAGATAGATCACACTATCTAGATTTACTCACTGCACACACGCTTACACTCGTATATCAAGGTCTCTTTATGGAAAGATTACACAAAAAATCTATCAAAGAGTAAGAAAGCAAGGTCAGCAAGTAGAATAGCTAGAGCAACTTTTTGGTTCAATGAAGTGTATAGCTTATAGCTCTCTCTAACCTTTTGCTTGAGTGAGACTTCTTCTATATATAAGGACACTTTCAAGTAGCCGTTGGAGATGCCTTGAGAAGAGTCCTAGCCATTGGGTTACCGTTGGCTCTGCTGTCATTCGATAAGACTACCTTTACAACCTTTGTCCTGAACTTCTATAGTTTTACCAAAAAAATACTGTCACTGTTCCTCCCCGAATTGATTGTTTCTAACAGAGTCAGTCACCTACTGTCTACTCGTCTGATGGATGTTCCAATCTTCCTGTTGTGTATCCCCTATCTTTAATGACCATGAGTCTCGACGATTCTTACCCTTAGCGTTCTTTGGCGTACAGCTACTTTCAACGGCTGTATTGCTTTGAGGTGCCATAAGCATGTTTCAGTGCATGTATGAACATCTATGCATATAGCCTGTAAAAGATAGTTTGGAAATCATCAAAACTTTTTGAGGCTGTTTCTCCAACATGTTCTCCCTTGATCAAGGTTCATTTAGCTTGTTCACATTTGTAGAGATCCTTCCAGCTTCTAGACATCTTCAATGCCCAATATCTTGTTTACCTCATACAATGGCTGATCAGACTTCAGGTGCTATTTATGACAGCATCTACATTTCGGCCTGTGTCTATCACCTAGTAATACTCAACCAATACACATGTTAGTAGCCTTTGATTGTCTTTGTCATCATCAAAACAACATAGGGATTTTCCCAATAATCACCACATTGGTGATTATCCCAACAATGGCAAAAGGCCATATTCAACAAGAGGGTATAGATTAGGAAACATTTTCATCAGTTGTAAGGTTTGCTTCTATATGCCTTATCCTAGCTATTGTCGCAAATTTGGACTTACAAATACATCAAATGGATGTAAAGACAATATTTCTTTATGGAGAATTAGATGAGGAAATCTATATGAAGCAATCGATAGGTTTCATAGTTAAAGGTCAAGAGCGCAAAGTTTGCAAGCTTCACCATTCAATATATGGCCTTAAGCAATCATCTAGAAAGCGGTACTTTCGTTTTCATTGAGCTATAACCTCTTTTAGGTTTACAATGATCGAAGAAAATCACTGTGTATGTCAAACGGTTTGAGGATAAATTTGTGATTTTATTACTTTATGTGGATGATATTCTATTAGCTAGGAATAATAAGGGTTTGGTTATCACAATAAAAGAATAGTTGTCATCTAATTTTGAAATGAAGGATATAGGAGAAACTGCTTATATATTGGGAGTTAAAATGGAAAGAGACCGTTCAAGGAAACTTCTTGTTCTGTCACAAGAAAGTAATATTAAGAAGTTTCTTGAACGCTTCAATTTGCAGCATTGCAATCCCATTGATACCCCTATCATACAAGGCGAATGTATGAATTCTGAGATGTGTCCTAAGACTCCAGAATAAAAGAAAGAAATGGAAATTGTTCCTTACTTTAGTGTAGTAAGAAGTTTGATGTATGCTATGATGTGTACTCAACCCGACATATGTTATGCAGTGGGATTAATCAGTCGATACCAATCAAATCTTGGTCAAGCACACTAGAAAGGCACAATGGACTATCGGTTTTGTTATCAAGGGAACGATTTATGCTTATTAGGTTACTCAGATTCTGATTGGGGTGGAGACTTAAATGAGCGTAAATCGACATCTAGCTATGCGTTCTTGCTTAATGAAGGTGCAATTTCTTGGAGTAGCAAGAAACAGACATGCACAACTCTATCTATAATGGAGGCTGAATTTATTGCATGCTCCGCTGCAGTGCAAGATGTAGTGTGGCTAAAACGTTTCTTGGAAAATTTAGCCATTGTCACTGATATTCCAAGACCAATGACAATTTATTGTGATAGTCAAGTAGCCATTGCCTATGTGAAAAATCCTAAGTATTATGGTAGTATGAAGCATATTGACATAAATAATAATTTCATCATAGCACGGAAGGATGTGATCCTACGATATATTTCTATAAACAGGATGGTTGCTGATCTATGCATAAGCCGATATGCTGGATGTGTCACAAACAGCACCAGATGTTTGATCTGTTGATGTTTAAGGTGACCAAGATATTGGGTGATGAAGATGTCTACAAGCTAGAAGGATCTCTACAAAAGTGAACAAGCTGGAAGGACCTTAATCGAGAGAGAACAAGCCGAGAAGAACGGGGATATTCGTGATAGCTTGGATGGACCAAGATAAGGTGAACAGTTGGATGGACCTTAGTGATGGTGAACAAGTTGCGCTAAAGCTTGGAAGGACCACACTTGTGAAGATGAACAGCTTGGTAGAATCAAGATTACTAATATGCCTAAATGGACTAAAACCAGAAGAAAGATAAGCATTGATATTAATGGCTGTATCAGATGCAATAGTTGTATCGAGTGCAACGGGTTATTATCAGAACAATAGCTTGTTGGCAAAGAGCAGCTACCTTATAAAAATAAGGTGGAAGATTGTGATGATATCAGTGACCTATGTGAGTTCAGCAAAGACTAAGTACAAGGATGAGGATCTTAACAAGGAAGAGAACAAGTCAAAGATGACGAAGTGTTCATGATGACTCGGAGGTACCAAAGTCAATCTTTCATCAAGGTGACGTCTTTGGAAGCTGAGATACTCGAGAGGATCATTGGATGATTGATCATAAGTCGTCCATAAGGTTTCAATGGAAACAGCACCTTAAAGCAATACAGCCGTTGGTAGCACTTGTTTATTGGAGTTGATGTAGGATGGGGTTCTTGATGTTTGCTAAACATCATGTGAAGATGTTCACTCAAGATTATAGCCGTTGAAGGTAGGAGCTGCATAGCAGAAGATCTAGAAGTCTATTAGGAAATAGGAGTAGGCGATTGACAGCAGTGTCAAAAGCAGTTAGCGTGGGAGCAATAACTGCAGTAGCTATTTTCGGAAAGTCTGCAAATGTTCAGGAAAAACATCTATATGGGTAGCAACTATTCTTTGGACAGCAACAACGGGTCTCTCACGGCTAGTTGGTCCTTTAAAACATCTCCAATGGGACGATTGAAGATGTCTATAAAAGAGAAGACCTTCTGGACCAAAATGTGGGCGAGTTAGAGAGAGATGAGTGAGGCATAATGTAGATTCGAAACAGCTGCTTGTAGCTGCTACCTCCTATTGATGTTTTCCTTATTTTCTTAGAAAGATCTTCTTGGGATAGTCTTGCCGTAGGGTAATAGTGAGAGAAATCAAGTGTACAAGAATAAGTATAGTAGTTGTATCCTGATAGTGTGATCTATCAAGTGTAAACAATCAATTCTTGTTAATTATAACTTGTTAAGCATATTACTAGTGCAGTCTAGCCTGTCTTTACGACTGTTACTCTCGAGAGTGGATGTAGGCTTAGGGATAAGCTGAACCACTATTTATCTAGTTGCACATCTTCTTATCTCTCCTCTATTAGCATTTCATGTTTATCATCAACACTATTTGTTAAACAGCAGCACGTGCACAAGTTTGTCCTAATGTTTCCCTTGCTATTTAACCGGTTGTTTGAAGTTCTTCATTTTTTTCATCACCTGTTTATCATCAACACTATATGTTAAATAGCCGCAATTGCATATGTTTGACCCGATGTTTCTACCGGCTATTTAACCTGCTATTTGAAATTGAACTTGTTATTTTCCACAAATGTTTTTTAGAGTTCTCAAACAACCTATTCTTGTGTGCAGCTGTTTCTCTTGCTCTTTATTTCATACAACACGTTACTACATTACAGGACCTGAAACAACTGCTTGACCTGATCTTTAATTACAGCACCACATCTTCGTAAGAAAAGTCAAAAGTTTTCAAATAACCTATTCACCCCCTCTCTAGGTTGTATTGTTAGCCCCAACATTAATTATCTCATTTTGTGCCCTATGTTATTTTTTAATATGTTCTTAAAGTAACGGATCAACATAGCTACTTTAGCATGTTACCGGCGGTCATGAAAAGATATGGTTTTATGGGACGTGTCTAGGAAAATAGTTGTTCTAAAATGGAGACAAATATGAGTGCGAAGGAAGACTATTGTTGTTTTACATCTATCACGTGTATTTGCCAGTCGATGAATTATATCACCTTGTGTGGCTTAAGATATAATTGTGAATACATTGTGATATAAAAATAGTCAAGTATAGCCTTTAGGAGATAGGTATAGTTAGACTGATGTAGCAAAATATGTCTGGGGTACTGTGAGCCATTATTTATTTTTGGGTTATAGCCATTATGTTATCCCTAATAGGTGCATAATATGAGCTCCTGAGTGTAGGTGTACTCACTGGTCGCATGCCATATTTGCCAGTACGAATTGTTTCTAAAGTAAACAAATGTTGAATGTTTTACATTCTTGATAGAGTATTATCAAGCCCATCATGTTCGAGTGGGAGATGTTGTATTTCGGCGGTTCACCCACGAAGGGGTGTGTTTATCCATGATGGGGTGTGTTAGAGAGGTACCCTTTGAGAGGTGGAAGTGGTTATTAATAGATAACTTCCACCGTCTCCTTAGTCAGAGATAACGTACTGAAAAGAACTTACTTAAGAAATGACGCTCTCCTCTCTATCAGAAATACACACCAAAGGTTTCTATCGTCACTTTGAGAAGACAATCGACATTTACGTTGTGGAACAAGAATATTTTCCTCGTGATTATATTCGGACCATTGTGGGATTGAAGACTAGTTGATTACACGCTGGTGATTCAATCGATATTCCTAAGTAATTCTTTTGTTGTACATCGGTAAAGGTCGGTCGATTTCTCCATCAGATTTATTCTAACACAGACTAAGGATGGTTCACTCTATCTTCACATGATATTGTCCAATTGAAGCGATGGAAGCCTTCGATTCCTGGACATCGGCTAGGAGTTGCACAAGAGCAAGAGAGGTAGGTAGGTCCACCAGAGATGGTGACCATTCCGGACGAGGTGGACGAGAAGCGGATTGCCTCGGCAAAGGCAAAGGCATAAGTGCCTTTGCCTTTCCTTTTCCTTCAGAACTGTCTTTCATTCTTTCATCATCACCTTGGCCATAGGAATCACCTCATTCCTAGGGCTGACCCATCCTTCCAGAGTCATCCTCAACATCATCTTCTTCAAGGTTCCTTCCCAATTTCCATATTGACCAAGCTTTGGTCAACGACATCAGCAAAGTATATACCCTTGGACCACATGATTTGAGTGATGAGCGTCATAGGGGAGCTTGCCGACCTTCTTTCTCACGCACTGGTACATGTGAATAATTATCAAGTGAGAAAGGAAGAAGGAAATCTTGTTGAGAATGGCCCAAGTAAGTCGTGCCTCGAAACAAGAAACATCATTAGCTGAGGAGGACTTGGGACGAAGGCACAAAATCAAGATTTTTTAAAATAAAATTCACTTTCATGGGCAGAATGCTCAACATAGCATGTTCTTTGTAACCATGGGTGAAATCAGGAATTTCCAAAACATAGCTATAGGCATCATTAGGGCTCATAGAAATCGGGACAAAATCACGCAAAGGGGCTTTTATAATCACTGACAATTCAACAACAATAACAGTGTAATCCTTCTTTTCAAAAGTGAACACAAACAAATCGCGGCTGGGAAAGTGTCCGATTGGAATAAAACAGGGCCATGAGTATAGGAAAAAGATCATCTTTCATGGAACAAAAGGATTTCAATTGATGATGTTCAAATAACTCGGAGATAAAAATGTCGTGAGTATCCTAATAATCAAAATCAACAAAGCGATAAGGAATGGGTCCGAGTTAGTAATGATTCAAAAGCAATTCCATGATCATGATTCAAAAATAGATTGGATTCACGAGTTTCATTGAGTTTAAATCCAATAGTGGATTCGAAATACTGAAATACCTGATCATCATCATCTTCCCCGCGCTTGTCGATGGAAATTTCTTCTGTCTCTATTGGAGGTTCACTTGGTTCAGTGGTTACATCAGGTTGGTCTGCAGTGGGTGTCTCTTGGGTTATTGGCATCACCAGTAGAGGTGGATCCTCAAGGAGTTGCTCACTGAGCATTTGTCGTTCCATTTCTTCGGTTTCTTCTTCAGGTTGTCAGTAGAGGATTCTTCAAGATTTTCCTTTTCCAGATCAGGGTGAGAAGATTCGCCTACTTCAGTAGGAGCGGGTGGTAGTGCTGGAATTGCAGGAGTTGCACTTTCCTGAGCAGTAGGAAGAGTAAAATTCTTCGCTTTCCAGAATTCTTCAAACAATTGCTACAAGGTAGCCATAGGTTAAGGTGGTAAAGGACTAACTTGAGCAGTTTCACTTAGGATCAGCATGGGAATAGCTAGTGCCGGGATGATTTCCCTTCCTTGTTGTAGACGCGATTAGGAGTTTTCACGGTTGGTGTCAGACTTTCAAAATGTGATGGTTGAGCAGTGCTGGCAGTTGCAGAATCACAATGTTCTCCAACAATTTGAGTAGCAGGGACACTTTGGCTCCCTGTTTCCTCATAAGTTCCTTTAGGCTCTTGAGCCAAGTTGATTTCTGAAGGGCCTTTAGGAGCTTGTGATAGAACAGTAGCGATTCTTGTGGATTTTCTAGTTCCAAAGAGTTGGCGAGATGTGCGAGATTTGGCAACCATTGAAGATTGAGATGAGAGAATGGGGGAGACGGAATGAGATTGAGGTTTTACAAACGAGAGAGAGAGAGAGAGAGAGAGAGAGAGAGAGAGAGAGAGAGAGAGAGAGAGAGAGAGAGAGAGGCGGTTAAGTAGTGAATATTCACAAGTAACCGACATGCCCACTATCTACTTATAAATAGGATCAGTAGCCACAATTGAAGATAGCTTCGCTATTTTACAATAACAGTAACCTCTTATTCGAATTAAATGATTTTAGGAAAGGGTTAATATCATGAAAAACCCCAAACTGGTAGGTCTGTGATAAATTTACCCAACACTATTTTTTGACCACAAAAAACCCCCAAACTGGTACACATGTGACAAATTTACCTCAATATAATTTTTTTGACCAAGAAAAACCTCAAATTTGTATATCTGTGACAAATTTATCCCAAACTGATACACATGTGACAAATTTACCTTCCGTTAGTTTTCGTTAAATTGGATTAATACCACGAAAAATCACAAACTGGCAAACCTGAGACAAACGGATGGTAAAACCCAAAACTACTATACCCCGTCAACTGTCATGTGTCATCAAACTTAGCAATTTGACTGTAAAATTTGATGGAAACTGACGAAGGGTAAATTTGTCACAAATGTACCAGTTTAGGGTTTTTCGTAATAAAAAAAATAGTTTGAGGTAAATTTGTCACGGGTATACCAGTTTGAGGTCTTTCGTGGTATTAACCCTTTAGGAAATTAAACTCAATTAAATCAAGTATAAATGCCATAGAAAGGTAACAATATCAATCAACGGTAAATACAATCAATCAGTGTCAGATTGGGCAAAATAGTGAGAGACAGATCATACAATAACGGTAAATTTTTTCAAAAATAATATGTACATGTTGTCCGTAACTTTTCCTAATTTCTAATCTTTGACCAAATTTCAGTAGCCTCTTGCCGATAATGAACTTGTCGATTTTGTTGGAAAATATCCCTATGATATTTTGATGATCACTAAACTAGTTTTAGTTTAATGTTTATAATGACAAGTGCGTGTGGTGAAATTGGTTACCATTATCAATGATCTCATATATTGTCAATGACGAGATGCTAGGGTCTGACATTTAGGAGAACAAGTTTTAATGAGGGGATATCATGATAACTTGGAAGGACCAGTCAAGTTGGTAATCTTGGAAGTTGTTGGTAATGATGGCAAGATCATTATCAATGATCCTATATGTCAGCAAAGAAGAAAAACTAGGCTTGGATGTTTAGATGAACAAGTACCAAAAGGGTATATTGTGGTAGTTTGGAAGGACTAGTCGAGCTAATGTTCTTGGACGTCTTTGGTATTGATGAAGGTGGAAAGGTCATTGGTCTCAACATCACGTGTCTCTCAGTTGGTATCGACACTAAAGATGGTCAGCCTGGTCATTGACAATCTGCACTAGTGATAGTGTGCGTTAGATTGTGGTAGTGATGTATCGGGTCTGATGATAGTGAGTTACACACTAAAGATGACCGTTGATGGTTCAGAAATATAGTCGTTGAAGCTCTAGATTCCATAGCTAAAAAACTGGGTTAGGTAGCAGAAAAGCAGCTGACAACTTGCTGAGACAAGACAGCTACAGCAATAGCCTTTTGGGGAAACCTACGATAGTCAGAGAAAGCGACTGCAGGCAATGCCGATTCTATCAAAGTTCTCCAATGACTCTCTAACGGCTAGCCATCATCCTTGAAGATCTCTAATGCATATATCAAATACTTCAATATATAAGGAGCAGTGATGCTATGAAGAGGGTTAGAAACACGAAATACCGCTAATATAGTATTACTTAGAAATTGTCTCTATTCTTGTTTAATCTATCTCTCTGTATCTAGTTTGGTATTGTAATAACAATGTAGTCAAGTGTACAAGCGTGAGTGCAAGTGTGTGTTCCGATATTGTGATTTATCTTGTAAGGGAACAACACTAGCCAGTTGTAATCTGCTTTGCTGATTACTAGTGGAATCCAACCATTGTTAAGGCTATTAGTATGGAGTATATGTAGGCTTCAGGATAAAGTCGAACCACTATATATCGTTGTGTGATCTTCTTACTTCACTCTAATTTACTTACTAGCATCATACACGCTGATATGTTTGCAACACTATTTGGTGTGAAGATGGTTTAGTGTTTCGCAAAAATTTATTTTTGTCTTCACTCAACCTATTTACCCCTCTCTAGGTTATATTGTTAGCCCCAATAGATTTAAATAAAAACTACTACTTGAAAGGATCACATATTCCCAGCTCATTTTATATGAACTCGAATGTGATTTTGATGAGTGCCTTAGTGAAAATATCAGCTAGTTGATGTTTAGAGTCAATAAAATAAATGCAAACATCACTACTGTTTACATAATCTCTAATAAAATGATGACGAACTTTAATATGCTTAGCTCGAGCATGTAGAATAGGATTCTTCATCAAATTGATCGCACTTGTGTTATCACACACAATAGGAATGAGTTGAGCATAGTTGTCACACCCCGGCCCTCGGGCGCATGACGATCCTAATACTTCTCTTTGGTCATTTTGAATGCGACGTCCCAAGACGCATCATCGATCCATTCATTTTATCTTTTGATTAACGCATGCGAAAACAATTAATAATCACATGAATAATAGCAATAATAGGGATAGTTGGAAAAACAGAACTATAATCGTTAGCAAAGCACACTTTATTTATATACTTGTTAACCCTATGAAGTTTATATATACAAGCCCTCACTACGGGCCGCTTCTTATCTGACCACAAAAAGATATACCGGGGGTCGGGGTTAACCCAACTCCTTTAAGTTGGGGTTACTCAAAAAGTCTCTACTCTAGGCTCGATCTAGATGATGTAGTAGTCAGGAGGAGGCTTAAGATCGCTCTCCTCATTCGAGTCAAATTTCGAATCTTCCACAGCACTATCAGGAGCCTTTATGTCCATCGGATCCCATACTTCCTCACCTGGAGCTCCACTTTCGCCAAGCCCATCGAAACCCCTCAGACGATCGGAAAGGGCGTCTCTGTGGCGAACAAACCACGCCTTGAATCGGTAGCGTACCGGGTATGTCAACCCCTCATCTACTTAAACCGCCATGACATGGAGTTCAAAACTGTGGTCTGAATCGGGGATCGGGTGCGGTGTTATAATGACGCTTTGGTCTATGGGAACCCCGAACTGCACGAGTCGCATATCCATACTACGGGTCTGAAAAGCGGTTAATAACAAAGTGTGAGATAAATCTCAGTAAGTTAATAACCTAAGCTTCGTGTAGGATGTCGATTTGCCTAGAGCCCAGCCTAAATATGCAGCTTATTGTCGATGGTAGTTCAATAGGGAGTAATTCTCACTCTACTTCAACTATAACAAGTTCGAGCGACTCAACTCATTATAGATCAATAGACAAACCGCATATATTCTTACCTCGCCTTGACACATGCCCTGCATAATATCAGTTATAGCATCCTATAAACAATACATTAGGCAAGGCATATAATCATAACACATAACACAATTTCTCATGTGCAATGCATCCATACGTGTTTCAATTTGTACTTTAATTATTATGACCACTCTTGGCCACAGCATAACCCGGAGGTTAGCGGTCTCGACCACTTTGGGCCACGGCACAACCCAAAAGTTGGTAGTCTTCCGGCATGACCGGGCATCGTCCCATCCTATTGGGCATGGCAACGTCTCGACCTCCCTCGGAGACAAACAACATTCCATAAGGAGCATTGGTCCAGCCTCTACCACGATCTGGCATCCGAACCCCACCGAGCATCGATAAAATCGAGTATTGTCCCTAAAACCTTTGGGGGTCCATTTCCTTTTGTGATCACACGAGCACACCAATCATGCATACCAATTTCTTTTTTTCTCATTTAGCCAATGCAGCCATAATTCGTGCTCATGTCATGATTCGTGCTCATACGTAAAACTTATTGCAATTTTCACACGTAATAATACAATAAAATAATCACACGTGATCACACGGACATGCTTATCCCGTCAAACTTTACATACTTCATTTTTCAAGTATCGTTGATTATTCTAACATGTAAAACTTGGCATCCAAGCATAACATCTCATGAATTACCATTTATATGCCAATAAATACATTCTTTTCAACTAGAAAACAATAGTTTTCAATAGGCAATCATCTTTTCAAGGCAATCCATACTTCAAACAACACAAAAACATGTATAGAAATACCACTTATCTCGAGCACAAAACATACTAATTAATAACTTATCACCCTAACAATGATAATTTATCAACCAAACTTTGATAGCTTATTGACCATTCCTTGATAGCTTATCGCCTATTTAATGATAGCTTATCATCCATTTTTCGATAGTTTATCACCCCTTTGGTGATAGCTTATCAACCTTTCCTTGATAGGTTATCACTTTCACTTATCACTTTCCTTAATAACCTATCACCATTACTTATCACTTTTATGATAACTTACCACCATTTTCTATTTCACTTATCAAGATAGCTTATCAACTAATCCACCAACAATTAGTTCTAAACATCACTTAATATAACCCTAAACGTAATTAACAACCTAATAAAAGATTAGGGAGTTAACTCACTAGTTTTACGGTGGTGACGAACGGCGGCGAACAGCAAGGGTGGTATGGCGCGGAGACAATGGCGGCAAGGACGCGGCAACGACGGTGGCAAAAGGTGCGGCTTGACTTGGTCATAATGGTGAATGGACGGCTTGGCACAACAGTAAGGGCACGACGATGGATAGAGGAAGGATGATGGCTATGGATGGCATGGACGGCGATCCAAACAGCAGCAGCAAGGTGAAGGGCGTGAAACAAGAAGGAAAAATGGAGAAAATGAAGGAGAGGGAGGGTGGCCGAATTTTGAGAGAGAGTATGTGTGTGTAATGGCCAAGAAGCCTTCCTTCTTCATCAAGTCTTCACTTTGCATTTATGACACAAAATATTGCCACTTTGCATTAATGACACAAACTATGTCTTTCAAAGCCTTAATTAAATTTGTCTCTTATCCATAAATGCTTCCTCTAAAGTCAAAGTTTCTAGAATGGGCATTTTGGTAATTTTCACTTTTGGCACTATTAATGTGGGCTTGGACTTAAATTTAATGGGCTTAGTGGGCTCGATATTCATTGGGCTCCTTATTTGGGCCATTAAAATGCAACTTTTCCAAAAATAGGCCAAAGATGGGCTTTTGAGGGCAAAACTGTAATTTTCTCTTATTGGGCAATTGTGGTCAATTTTGAAGAAAGTGAGGCCTATTGGGCCTTGCCAAACCCGTGGACTCTCTTTGGTTCTCAATTTTTGGCTTATCGTCACTTATCCGAAAATTGAGGGTTTACCGTTAAACTTTAGGATTTGATGAAGTAATGTTCAATAGTTATCTCTCAATCATCTAAAGTTCAATACTTTTAGTCCGATTAGAATTCATGGTTAAAATCTATCGAATTCGATTTTAGTACCTTCATCAAAATTTAGGGATATCATAACTCTTTTCCCCTTATAGAAATTTCGTCCTCGAAATTTAAATCATCATATGACATCCTCACAAAAATAGGGATATTGGCGCCTCATTATCTCTGCGCTTTCCCATGTTACTCCCTTTATTCCATGATGTTGCCAAATCACTTTAACCAAGGAAATCATCTTGTTCTATAACACTTGGTCTTTTCTGTCCTCTATCCGTATTGGTCACTCCACGTACGACACTCGATCGTCCACTACTATCCGTATTTAAGCACGTGAACCGGATCAAGCTCATACTTTCTCAATATAGATACATGAAAGATATCATATACTTGAGCAAGTCGTTGCCAGACAATAGGCCAAAATCCTAATTCGTTCTAAGATTTGAAAAGGTCTAACATACCTCGGACTCAGCTTTCCTTTCTTGCCGAATCATGAAGTACCTTGCATCGGTGACATATTGAGGAATAGATGATTACCTACCTAGATTTCCAATGGTCTACGCCGCTTATCTGCATAATTTTTCTAGCAATTTTGGGTTGTTTTAAGTGTTTATCTAATAACTTTGACAACGTCCAACGATTGTTATACCAACTCAAGGCCTGTGATCTTTCGCTCACCAACCTTGTCCCAATAAACTAGAGTCGTACAAGCCCTACCATACAATGCTTCAAATGGTGCCATTTTGATGCTATGTTGATAGCTATTATTGTAAGTAAACTCAATAAGATGAAGTTGTTCCTCCCAACTTCCCTTAAAATCCAAAATACATGCTCGCAACATATCTTTGAGCGTTTGAATCATCCTTTCTAACTGACTGTCAATCTACAAATGATAAGCTGTACTATATTGTAGCTTCGTTCCTAAGGCAGTCTGCAAGCTTTTCCAAAAAGTGGTAGTGAACTTGGGATCTCGATTTGATGTGATCATCACTGGCACTCCATGAAGACAAACAATTTGTCGTACGTACAAGTCATCATGTTTGTCTAATGTGAAATCCTTTCATATGGCGATAAAATGTGTGAAATTTGTTAGTCTATCAACCACAACCCAAATAGAGTCATTACCTCGTTGGCTCTTTGGTAATCCAATCACAAAATCCATTGTGATACACTCCTATTTCCATTCTGGGATCTCGAGAGGTTATAATAGTCCACTAGGCTTGCAATGCTGTGCTTTCACTTGTTGGCACGTTAAGCACTTAGCCACGTGTTTAGCGATATCAGCCTTCATGCCACTCTACCAATAATACTGCCTCAAATTCTGATACATCTCTGTGCTGCCTAGATGAATGCTATAGCTACTATGATGGGCTTCTGATGAGATTTCCTTCTTAAGCTCTATATCATTAGGTACGCATAATCGCCTACGGAATCTCAATATTCCATCCCTAGCTACTTGAAAATCGGCTTTCCTCTTCGTTAAATCCTCTTGCAGAATCTTTTGGATTACTTGATTTGTTGATTGCAATAATCTTTGCCTGCACTTTTGGCTCAATCCTTAGAGTAGCCATGAGACTCGATAGGTGGCTTTCGTCAAACCTAAAGTCTGAATCTCGCACCTTTTTTAGAAGAAGTCATTCTGGGACCATCATTTGCACAATCGTTGACTTTCGACTAAGTGCATTAGCCACCTTGTTGGCTTTACCATGATGGTATAGAATGTCACAATCGTAATCCTTGAGAAGCTCCATCCAATGTTGTTGTCTCATGTTCAACTCCTTCTGAGAGAACAGGTACTTAAGACTTTGATGGTCGGTGTAAACCTAAAAATTTTCTCCACATGGATAATATCTCCAAATCTTGAAGGCAAAGATGATTGCTGCTAATTCCAAATCATGCGCCGGATAGTTCAACTCATGAGGCCTTAACTGACGGGATGCGTATGCAACTACTCTTTCATGTTACATTAGAACACAGCCCAATCCCTTAAATGACGCATCACTATAGATCTCATAACCTCTTGGACAGGACGGTATTGTCAAAATTAGAGCCGTAGTTAGCTTGTGCTTAAGCTCTTGAAAACTACACTCGCACTTATCTGTTCATTCGAACTTCTCGTCCTTCTTTAGCAATCGTGTCTGAGGTATAGCTATTATAGAAACCTTTTTATGAGTCGTCTATAATAGCCTGCCAATTCAAAGAAACTCTGAATCTCCATTACAGTCGTTGGCCTTGGCCAATCCATAATTGCTTCAATCTTGGTCGGATCTATGGAAATTCCTTCACAAAAAATTACATGTCCAAGAAAAGCTACACGAGCTAACCAAAACTCGCACTTATTGAACTTAGCATACAATTTATGCTCTCGAAGGGTCTACAGAATTGTCCTTAAGTGTTGTTCATGTTCCTCATGACTTCTCGAGTACATAAGAATGTCATCAATGAACACAATCACAAACCAGTCCAAATATTCCTTGAACACCCAGTTCATGAGACCCATAAAAGCAACGTGGGCATTTGTTAGACTAAATGGCATTAGCATAAACTCATAATGACTATAACGTGTATGAAATGTCATCTTCGGTATATCCCCCTTCTTGATCCTCAACCAGTGATAGCCCGTCCTTATGTTTGTTGACACAAGAATTTTTCTGACGGTCGAAGTTAGAAGGGGGGAGGTTCCGCCTCCGTATTTTACGCTCAATCTCACGCACACCCCTTTCTTTAGCTGCTCTCCTCACCCTTGTCGTCCGACCACCATCGCTCGTCTAGCACCCATAGGCCGCCTCTCTCACATCCTCACGATTGCGCTCGTGTGCTCTATCCATAGACATACACACAGAACACACATGGGGGAAAAGAGCTGGATCGAAAGAATGAGAAGGAGGTAAGCAAAAAGACAAGCTCTCTCGCTCTTCCACCGGTTTGTTTGCATCATCGCTGCCTGATTCCTCAATATTCTCGACCTTCAGACACCCTGTTTTATCTGTTTGCCAAGTCCGAAGGCCTGAAAGAGATCAATTTCGAGTGAAGCCCCCCGTTGCCAACACTTGCTCTTGCCAATGACATTTCTTGAACCTTTCTTGTGTCATTGACCAGCGACTGTGACACATCCTTTTTGACGGACGAGGTAAGTTTCGATCCCCCGTTCACCCCTATTTTAACTAAGCCGTGGGACCGAGCCTTATTGTTTCTAGTTCATATGTGCATGGGGTTTTAATGAGTATTTTCCTGTTTGCTCTGAATGTTGCTTGCTGACTTCTTCGTTGATATGGTAATGGGTACGAGTCCTGATTGAGTCGATATCCTCCTCTTAATCCATGCTCACTACCTATTCGACAAAATGTTTTAACCAAGTTCATATACAATTCCCTCCGATTGTGACTTGCGTGGAATGTGTAGCATTAGGAGTCACTTGATACTAATCTTTCATTACCTCTGGTTCTTTGCTGCCTGTATGTCCAGCATTGGTCTACGACGGTGGATGGTGAGAATCTGGTCTGGAGTCATTAACTGGAGTTCTCGCCCTAGGTGATGTTCATGGACTGTGCCTATACAGTTTCAAACCTTGGTATTTTGCTGTTCTTGTGTACATGTACTTGTTGTGGACTAGCTATGTTGGTAATGACTGGAGTTGATCATCATATCGTATTGGCTAGAGCACGTTGATGGGTGTAGGTAGGTGGTGGTCCGGCAATTGAAATTGAAGGTGGTGGGTGTTGAGCTGGATCATTTTCGGTTCAACTTGTGTAAGTTTTTGGATTACGGGGCTATTAGGAAGAGGACACCAGAAGCAAGAATGGGTGATGAAGGAAAGTGAGTGAGAAGAATGGAAAATTAGGAGATGGGCTTGCTCGTGTGATCACAAAAGTGTATTGACCCTCAATGGTGATTGGGGATGATACTCGATTTTATTGATGATATTATCAAACGCCCGGCGGGGGTCCAAATGACGGATTGTGGCAGAGACCGGACCGATTCTCCTTTATGGAATGCCGTCTACCTGTGGGGGAGGTTGCGGTGTGGCCGCGCCCCGATCTTTCAAGAGGAGAAGTTGCCATGCCTGATGGTTTTGAGACGATGCCCAGTCATGCTGGATGACTATTAACTTTTGAGAGGTGCAGTGGCCTAGAGAGCTCAAGACCGCTACCCTTCGGGTGGTGCGGTGGCCGAGAGCGGTTGTAATCACTAGACATAAAATTGGAACACGCCTGGATGTATTGCGCATGAGAAATGGTGATGTGTTCTGATTACGTGCCTTGGCTGATGTATTGTTTATAGAATGCTATAACTGACAATACGCAAGGCGTGTGCATGTGCCAAGGCAAGGTAAAGATGCCTGTGGTTTGTTGGTTGATCGATATTGAGTTGAGTCACTCGAACCTGTTATAGATGAAGTAAAGCGAGAGTCGCTCACTATTGATCTGCCATTTATATGAAGCTGCATGTTTAGGGTATGCTCTAGGTGAATCAACACCCTACACGAGGCTTAGGTTGTTGACTTGCTGCAATTTTATCTCATTTGTTGTTGTTAACCGCTTTTCAAACTTGTACTATGGATAGACCTCCAATGCGGTTCGGGGTTCCTACGGACCAAAGCCTAGTTATAACACCGTATCTGGTTCATGGTAAAGACTACAGCTACGAGCTTCATGTTACGACGGTTTGGGTCGATGAGGGATTGATGCACCTGATGCCTCACCATTTTAGGGCATGGCTCATATGCCACGATGACGCCCTCTTCGGCCCATTGAGGGGTTTTGACGAGCCGGGTGGAGTTGGAACGAGTGAAGAAGTTTGGGATCCGATGGACGTCGAGATTCCCGATGGTGATGTGGAAGATCCGGAGACCGATCCGGATGAGGAGAGTGATCTCGAAACTCCTCCCGAGTACTACCTCTAGGTCGAGCTCGGAGAGCAGACTTTTGACGTAACCCCATAGTATAGCGGAGATTATGGACAGACATCCAGTGCGGTTCGGGGTTCCTACGAACCAAAGCCTCGTGATAACACTGTATCTAGTCCATGGTAAAGACTACAGCTATAAGCTTCATGTTACGATGGTTTGGGTCGATGAGGGATTGATGCACATGATGCCTCACCATTTTAGAGCATGGTTCATACGCTACGGTGATGCCCTCTTTGGCCGATTGAGGGCTTTTGACGGGCAGGGTGGAGGTGGAATGGGTGAAGAAGTTTGGGATTCGACAGACGTTGAGATTCTCAATGGCAATGTGGAAGATCCAAAAACCAATCCGGATGAGGAGAGTGATCCCGAGCCTCATCCCGAGTACTACTTCTAGGTCGAGCTTAGAGAGTCGACTTTTGACATAACCCCGTAGTATAGCAGAGATAAGTTAACCCGACCCCAGTATCTTTTTTATGGTCTCGATAGGAAGTTGCCGCAGTAAGGGCTTGTACATATATACTTCCTAAGGTTAACATGTTTATTAATAAAGTGTGTTCTGGTAATGATGTTTGTTATGCTATTTTTCCTGCTATCCTTGTTGTGATATTTGTGTGGGTGAATATTTATCATTTCCGCATGTGTTAATCAAAAGATAAAATGAACGGGTTGACGACGCGTCCTAAGACGTCGCATTTTTGATGACCCAAGAGACGATGTATCGGGATGCTCACACGCCTGAGGGCCGGGGCGTGACATCCCTATTTTGGTATTAGAGCGTGGTCATAATCTGGAGTGATAAGGTGTGTGGAGTTTTGGGATAGTTAGTTAGGAAAAACACCCCTTTGCTTGTGATTGTTAATTGATTTTTAGGAACGTTGTTCTTGAGTTCTAATTTCGTGTCGATATTTGACACGTAGGAATTCGTGGAATTCCTACAAAATAAGTAATCTAGACCCAAGGATCCCTAGAAGAAGGGTAGCCCAAGGCCAAGAAGGTGCTCGAGGAAGAAAACAAGAAGATCCCAGATTGGATAGGATTTTGCAAGCTTTGGAAGCCATAGGAAATCTCATGGGGCAACAAACTCAGAATCAAGTGGAAGCTACTACTACAGCTGCCATACCCAATGAAGTCCCGTTGGTTAGGAATGGGAATGGCGATCAACTAATGAGCAGTTTCTAAAGCTTAAGCCGCCAAAGTTCACTGGAGTGGGTAATCCTGAGTTTGCAACCCTTTGGATTAAAGAATTGGAAAAGGCCTTCGCATTGCTGAGATGCTCGGAGAAAGATAAAGTGATGCTGGCTATTTACCAACTACAAGGTAACGCTAGCTCTTGGTGGGAAACTACTCAAGGAAGAGTTTTTCCTAAAGGTATGGTCTCGGTGTGGGATGCCTTCATTAGAGCTTTCAACAGAAAGTATTTCTCTGACTGTGCGAGAGAATAGAAGATGATTGAATTTCAGCGACTTCGTCAGAACCATCTGTCCGTGGACCAATATGAGGCAAAGTTCACTAAGCTGCCTAGGTATATGCCGAGGTTGATTGAGGACCTGGTGGATAAAGCGAGGAGATTTCGAGATAGCCTGAAAACATAAATTAAGGACCAATTAGTGCCTCTGAACCTCAAGGACTACGATGAGCTGTATGAAAGGGCCCAGCTCATTGAAAGGAACATGGCAGAACGTGCAGCCGCATCTGGATCGCAATTTGCACCTAATAAGAATAACCATCGGTTGGGGAAGAGGCCAATGACCGAAGGAAAGTATTCTGTTCCTCCCAACTGAAAGTGTGGCATTGGAAAGTCGACGTACAACTCTTATGGGATATGCCGATTCTTTAATAGATAACACGGAACAAGCTCGTGTTATGTTAAGATGGGAGCCTGTTATAGATGTGGTCAATATGGCCACCAAGTGCGGAATTATCCCCTTAGACCTGTTAGAGCACTAGTATCACCGCTGCACAGAGGACAACTATTGAGGAACGCCCTGCAGAACAATCTGAATTGACCCCCGATGCAAGGAAGGGTTTATTCTATTACTAGGAAGGAGGCGAAGGATTCGCCGACCGTTACAGGTACAGTCTCCTTGCATGATCATATTGCTTATGCTTTGTTCGATTCGGGAGCTACAGATTCGTTTGTTGCTAAGCAAATTGTGGAATTAGTGGGGTTACATTCGAAATCATTGGAAACGGTCTTTAGTATTTCTACCCCATTAAAGGATAAAGTATTGTCTGCAGTAGGATGTTCAAGTTGTAAGATAGTCATAAGCAATCGGGAGGAAAGTATAGATTTGATTGTGCTGGCAATGTATGACTTTGATGTCATAATCAGAATGGATTGGCTCACCAAGCAACAAGCTACGATGGATTGCCATTGTAAAGCAATCAAGTTTAACCCATTAGGAAGTGTTAGTTTTGAGTTCATTAGAAATAGAGGATCCCCTTCGATTCCTTTGATTTCGTCGTTGGAAGCGACAACCTTGTGGATAAAGGTTGTCAGGGTTATTTGGCAACCATGGTCAATACGTTGGTTGAAGAACCAAGTATGGAGGACATTGTCGTAGTACGGGACTTTTCTGATGTCTTTCTAAAGGAATTGCCTGGATTACCCCTAGAAAGGGAAATGAAGTTTGTGATTGAGTTAGCCCCTGGAACAGAGCCAATTTCCAAAGCACCGTACCGCATGGTGCTGTCGAAACTAAAGGAATTAAAGGTGTAAATGCAAGAATTATTGGATAAGGGATTCATCCGCCCTAGTGCATCGCCTTGGGGAGCGCCAGTTTTGTTTGTGAGAAAGAAGGATGGATCATTGCGTCTTTGCATCAATTATCGATAACTCAATCAAGTAACGATTAAGAATAAGTACCCGTTACCAAGAATAGACGATTTGTTTGACCAACTTCAATGAGCTTCAGTATTTTCCAAGATAGACCTAAGGACGGGCTATCACCAATTGAGGATCAAGAAGGAGGATATACTGAAGACGGCATTTCATACACGCTATGGTCATTATGAGTTTACGGTAATGCCGTTTGGTTTGACAAATGCCCCTGCTACCTTTATGGATCTAATGAATCGTGTGTTCAAGGAGTATACGGACCGGTTTGTGATTGTGTTCATTGACGACATTCTGGTGTATTCAAGAAATCCAGAAGAACATGAACAACACTTGAGGAAAATTCTACAGACCCTTAAAGAGCATAAACTATATGCTAAGTTCTGTAAGTGTGAGTTTTGGTTAGCTCGTATAGCTTTTCTTGGATATGTAATCTCTGGCAAAGGAATTTTCATAGATCCAACCAAGATTGAAGCAGTTATGGATTGGCCAAGGCTAACGACTGTGATGGAGATTCAGAGTTTCTTGGGATTGGCAGCTATTATAGATGATTCGTGGAAAGGTTTTCTACAATAGCTATGCCTCTGACAGGATTGCTAAAGAAGGACGAGAAGTTTAAATGGACAAATAAGTGCGAGCATAGTTTTCAAAAGTTTAAGCACAAGCTAACTACAGCTCCAGTTTTGACAATACTGTCTGGTCCACGAGGTTACGAAATCTATAGTGATATGTCTTTTAAGAGATTGGGTTGTGTTCTAATGCAACATGGAAGAGTGGTTGCATACACGTCCCGTCAGTTAAGACCTCATGAGTTAAACAACCCGACGTATGATTTAGAATTAGCAACAATCGTCTTTGCCCTAAAGATTTGGAGACATTATTTATGCAGAGAAAAGTTTCAAGTTTACACTGACCATCAGAGTCTCAAGTACTTATTCTTGTACAAGGAGTTGAACATGAGACAACAACATTGGATGGAGCTTCTCAAGGATTACGATTGCGACATTCTGTACCATCTGGTAAAGCCAACAAGTTGGCTGATGCAGTTAGTCAAAAGTCAACGATTACGCAAATGATGGTTCAAGAATGGTTGCTTCTCGAAGAAGTGCGGGATTCAGATTTTAAGTTTAAGGAAAGCCATCTATCGAGTCTGATGGCTACTTTAAGGATTGAACCGGAAGTGCAGGCAAAGATTAAAGCCTTGCAATCCAAAAGATTTTGCATGAAGATTCAGCAAAGAGAAAAGCTAATTTTCAAGTAGCTAAGGATGGAATATTGACATTCCGCAAACGATTGTGCGTGCCCAATGATTTAGGGCTTAAGGAGGAAATTTTGTTAGAAGCCCATCATAGTAGCTACAGTATTCATTTGGGCAGCACAAAGATGTATCAGAACTTGAGGTGATATTATTGGTGGAGTGGCATGAAAGCTGATATCGCCAAACACGTGGCTAAATGCTTAACGTGCCAACAAGTGAAGGCACAGCATTGCAAGCCTAGTGGACTACTACAACCTCTCGAGATCCTAGAATGAAAATGGGAACATATCACAATGGATTTTGTGATGAGATTACCAAGGAGTCAACGAGGTAACGATTCCATTGGGTCATGGTTGATAGACTAACGAAGTCTGCACATTTTATCGCCATATGAAAGGATTTCGCATTAGATAGATATGCCGAACTGTATGTCTAACAAATTGTTCGTCTTCATGGAGTGCTAGTGACGATCACTTCATATTAAGATCCCAAGTTCACTGCAACGTTTTGGAAAAGCTTACGGACTGCCTTAGGGACGAAATTGCAATATAGCACAGCCTATCATCCGTAGACGGATGGCCAATCAGAGAGAACAATTCAAATGCTCGAGGACATGTTGCGAGCATGTGTTTTGAATTTTAAGGGAAGTTGGGAGGAACAACTCCATCTTGTTGAGTTTGCCTATAACAACAGCTATCAACAAAACATCAAAATGGCACCATTTGAAGTGTTGTATGGAAGAACCTGTAGGACTCTAGTTGTTGGGACGAAGTTGGTGAACGAAAGATCACAGGTCTTGAGTTGGTGCAACAGTCATTGGATGGTGTCAAGGTTATTAGAGAAAGACTTAAAATAGCCCAAAGCCGCTAGAAAAGTTATGCAGACAAGCGGCATAGACCATTGGAATTTCAAGTAGGTGACCATGTATTCCTCAAGGTGTCACCGATGCGAAGTACCTCACGATTCGGCAAGAAAGGGAAGTTGAGTCTAAGGTATGTCGGACCTTTTGAAATCTTGGAACGGATTGGAATTTTGGCCTATTGTCTCACGTTGCCACCGAAACTTGCTCAAGTGCATGATGTTTTTCACATATCTATGTTGAGGAAGTATGAGCCTGACCCAGCTCACGTGCTTAATTTTGAGGAAATAGAAGTGGACGATCGAGTGTTGTACGTGGAACGACCAGCGAGGATAAAGGACAAAAAAGAGCAAGTGCTGCGAAACAAGATGATTCCCTTGGTGAAGGTGATTTGGCAACATCACGGAACAGAGGGAGCAACGTGGGAAAGCGAAGAAATAATGAGACACCAATATCCCTATCCTTTTGAGGATGTCATGTAATGGTTTAAATTTCAAGGACGAAATTTCTATAAGAAGGGAAGAGTTGTGATATCCCGAAATTTTGACTTTATGAATTAATCAAAGGACGGTTGTCGATTTAATTTGAAAAAAGTGTATAATCAGATTTTCGAACGTTTTCGCACGGTCAAGGTAATAAAATGGAATTCGATCGATTTTAACCATAAATTCTAATCCGATAACGAGTATTGAACGTTACAAAACTAAGATATCAAAGTTTATTAATAAACCCTAAATTTTTAGAGAAGTGATGGTAAGCCGAAAATTGAGAACTAAATAGACGTTACGGACTTGGTACGAACCGACGAGCTTACTACCTACAAAATTCGGCCACCAAGAAGCCCTATTATGGGAAATTACCATTTTGCCATCGAAAGCCCATTTTAGGCCCAAATAAAGAACCCATTGGATATCAAGCCCATTAGGCCCATTAAAATTCAAGCCCAAGCCATGTGAATAGTGCAAGCCGTAGGAATAGTGTCGAGGGTAGAAATGACCATTTTGCCCTTTCTAGAATAACTTGGACTTTAAGAGGCATTAATGGATGCAAGACAAGATGGATTAATGTTGGTCTTCTCTTTCTCTCTCTCACTTTCCCCCTTGGCCGAACACCCGTTGCCCCTCTCTCTCTCTCTCTCTCTCTCTCTCTTTCCTCATTTTCTTTTTTTTTCCTTCTTGTTTCATCACCTTGCCGCTCATTTTGCCACCATCGGTCGCTGTACAGTGCCGAGCTTGAGCCGGATCTTTGCTGCCGTGGAACTATGACATCCATTGCTGTGTAGATGCACCCTCACTGCCCAAGCCGAGCCAAGCTACCACCGCACCGCACCAAGCCATCGTCCATACCCATTTTCTATCCACGTGCCGTTGCCGAGTCACGACGACCACCGCCTTTACGCTGTCGCCACCGTAGTTGCCACCGCCATTAAACGGTGAGTTAACTCCCTAATCCTTGATTAGGGTGTCAATTGCATTTAGGGTTAGATTAGTTAACTGTGGTTAGATTAGTTAACTATCGTTGAGTTGATTAAACTATGGTTGGGTTAGTTAACTATGGTTGGGTTAGTTAACTATAGTTGAGTTAGTTAACTATGGTTAAGTTAGTTAACTATGGTTGGGTTAGTTATTAATTAGTATGCTTTATGCTAGTAATGTGGGATATTTCTATATATGCTTTAGTGTGTTGTAAGAGGAGAATTTCCTTAGAAAGGTAATTATTTTTATGAACTATTATTTCTTATTTGAAATGATGTAAATTTTAACATTTAAATTGTGATTGGTGTGGTGTCGTGCTTAGATATTGAGTTTTATGCGGTGCAATAATCTATGAGGCTTGAAAAATGAAGCACGTGAAGTTTGACATGAAAAGCATGATGGTGTGATCACGTGTGGCTTATTTATTGCATTTTTATGTGTGAAAATGGCAATAAGTTTGATGTATGAGCACGATCATGGCATGAGCACGATTTATGATGGCATTGGTTAGAAAAAAAAATGAAGAATTGAATTGGCATGCATGATTGAGGTGCTCGTGTGATCACAAAAGTGTACTGATCCTCAATGGTGATTAGGGACAATGCCCGATTTTATCGATGATATTATCGGACGCCTAGCAGGGGTCTGGATGACGAATCGCGGTAGAGGCCGGACCAATTTTCCTTTATAGAATGTCGTTTACCTGCAGGGGAGGTTGCGGTGTGACAGTACCCCGATCTTCCAGGAGGAGATGTTGCCGTGCCTGATGGTTTTGGGATGATGCCCGGTCATGCCGGATGATTGTTAACCTTTGAGAGGTGCAGTGGCCTAGAGAGGTCAAGACCACTACCCTTCGGGTCGTGCGGTGGCCGAGAGTGGTCGTAATCACTAGGTGTAAAATTGGAACATGTCTAGATGCATTGCGCATGAGAAATGGTGATATGTGATTACATGCCTTGGCTAATGTATTGTTTATAGAATGTATAACTGACGATATGTAGGGCGTGTGCATGTGCCAAAGTAAGATAAAGATGCTTGTGGTTTATTGGTTGATCGATATTGAGTTGAGTCACTCGAACTTGTTATAGATGAAATAGAGTGAGAGTCGCTCACTATTAATCTGCCATCGTTATTAAGCCGCATGTTTAGGATATGCTCTAGGTAAATCAACACACTACACGAGGCTTAGGTTGTTGACTTGCTGAGATTTTATCTCGTTTGATGTTGTTAATTGCTTTTCAGACCTGTAGTATGGATAGACATCCAGTGCGATTCGAGGTTCCTATGGACCAAAGCCTCGTGACAACACTGTATCTGGTCCATGGTAAAAACTACAGCTACGAGATTCAAGTTACGACGGTTTGGGTTGATGAGGGATTGATGCACCTGATGCCTCACCGTTTTAAGGCATAGTTCATATGCCACGGTGACGCCCTCTTTGGGCCATTGAGGGGTTTTGACGAGTTGGGTGGAGGTGGAGCAGGCGAAGAAGTTTGGGATCCGATGGACGTCGAGATTCCCGATGGCGATGTGGAAGATCCGAAGACGAATCCGAATGAGGAAAGTGATCCCAAGTTTCCTCCCGAGTACTACCTCTAGGTCGAGCTCTGAGAGCCGACTTTTGATGTAACCCTGTAGTATAGCGGAGATAAGTTAACCTGATCTCAATATCTTTTTTATGGTCACGATAGGAAGTCGTCACAGTAAGAGCTTGTACATATACACTTCCTAGGGTTAACATGTTTATTAATAAAGTGTGTTTTGATAATGATGTTTGTTCTGTTATTTTTCATACTATCTCTGTTGTGATGTTTGTTTGGGTGAATATTTATCGTTTTCACATTCGTTAATCGAAAGATAAAATGAATGGGTCGATGATGCGTTTTGGGACGTCACATTTTTAATGACCAAAGAGAAGAGATGTATCGAGATGGTCGCGTGCTCGAGGGCCCGGGTGTGACAACTAAGATGGAGAATCAGCAGGCCCAGATGTTTTCTATGTTGACAAAGGTTACCCAGAAGCTCAAAGATGTTCCGACTTTGCCCGTTGTTGAGACTACTACCCCAACCTCCTCGACACATGCTCCTCCCGAACATGTCGAATCGCAAAATGTCAACCTATCCAAGGATGAGGATACTGGAGAAATCACGCCTATTGTTGTCAACTTCGATCCCACTCCGAAAGCAAGCACTTGTCTCTTGCTTAGGTGAGGAGAGTGCGAAACGCCTAGCCAAGCTGGTGGAACGTTTCTATGTTCTGCAAGGTTACAAAGTAAAAGGGGTTGATAAGTTGTCCCTATACGCTAAAGTAGATGTCCCTGACTTTTTCAAGGAGCTAGAGTTTACTCGAAAATATGACTGTACCGGATGCCCCTTGACACACCTCAAACAATATAGGTTCAACACTGAGATTCTCCCCACGAGAGAGGACCTAGTCCGAATGGAAAAGAAGATGAACGAATCTTTTATAGCTTTCGCCTAAAGGTGGAGGGCAGTGTCCACGCGAGTGAAACCTCCGCTAACCGAAAAGGAGATGAGATAGCTATTTCTTAAAACTCTTCCATCTTTGTATAATGGACTACTGACTTCAGGATGTCAAACATTTCCACAGCTAATGGAAGTAGGTGAGGGATTGGAATGGGCAATCCTTGATGGAAGGGTGGCTACTGGAAGCAATAAAAGGTTCCCGCTAAAGAAGGAGAAGGAAACTGCTATCGAAGTGACGTTTGTCCAAGATTCACCTATACCTAAGTCTTTTTCTGCACTTCCCCAGAAGCCTGCAGTTACATAGGGAGGCTTGTCTCAAGGGTATGACTAGAGCAAAAAGCCCCCTCGAAGGCAGTTCTCCCCTTTACCAAGGTCCTTATCAAAATTATTGCCTATGCTCCTCGAGAGAAGGATAGTGGCCAAAGAAGTACCTAGAGAGAACCCACCGAAGTTCATCGGCTTCAACATGACTAAGTCATGTGAATATCATATGGGGGAGAAGGGACACCATACCGATAATTGCCTAATGTTGAAGATTAGGGTCCAGAACCTTATTGACAAGGGCATCTTATCCTTCAAAGTAGTGTCACCCAATGTGCACAAGAATCCACTGCCTAACCATTTTGGGAATGTCAATATGATCTCGGAGGGGGTTTATAGAGGCAAATACGCCTTTTTGGCAGATGCAAACAAGTTACATGAAGTGTTAGTGTTGGCAGGATATTGTAGGGAAGGAAGCGACTTGACAAAGGAAAATAAGGTGGAGTGAATCTATAGGATGGTCAAGGCGGGCCTAGTCCGATGTGTGAGTGAGGAGAGAACGATTGCCATGATGGCGCCAGTTGTGATAGAATTATTTGACGAAGACTATGATAGTAACGTCGAGGTAGGAGATGTTGAACCATGGGTGATTGACCTTGCGGTTGAAGAATTCTCAACAATTGAAATTGTAGGAGATAACATAACACCAATGGTAATCGAATTACCACCCCTGGAAGAGGATGTGATTACAATTCTAGAGCCTCCTCTAGTTTTTACTACTAAAAAGGTCCCTTGGGATTATGGAACGAATGAAGTGGATATCGTCACTAGATCGAGTCGGTGCTATGCACCCGTCGGAGGAACTAAAAAAAAACCCGTGACCGAGGAAGATGCCAAACTGTTCTTGGCAGTTGTAAAAATGAGCGAGTTTAATGTGGTGGAACAATTGCAAAAAATGCCAGCCCAAATCTCTCTATTGGATCTTTTTAAATCCTCCGAGAAACACAAGCTTGCCTTGATAAAAGTTCTAAATGAGGTGCACGTCCCTGAAACGATCAATGATGCCCAACTAGAGGAGTTTGTAGGATCCATTCTTTTAAAAGATCAAATTGCTTTTTTGGACGAGGATTTCCCGCTAGAGGGCCGTAACCATACCAAAGCATTGCATATTTCGGTCAAGTGTCAAAACCTGATTGTTACAAGGGTGTTGATTGATAATGGCTCTGCATTGAACATATGCCCACTTTCTACTCTCCATAGCCTAGGAGTCAATATAGAAAGGATGCGCTTCGCTAAGAACCATGTACGTGCGCTTGATGGTACCAAGAAGGAAGTGTTGGGTGAAATAGAGCAGGAGCTCCTAATTGGTCCTGTGACATTTCTAGTTTCATTCCAAGTGGTGGATATCCCGAGTGCATTCAACTTTCTATTAGGAAGGCCATGGATCCATATTGTTGGTGCTGTGCCCTCTAGCCTCCATTAAAAGGTGCGATTTGTCGTAGATGGTAGACTTATTACTATGCATAGAGAGGCTGACTTCAAAGTCTACAACGAAACAGCTATCCCATGCGTGGAGCCCCTATCCAATGAGGAATTGAGTTATCATACTGTCGAGCTCGTGTCCATGATTCATGTTCTTGTCGGTTCTTCTATGAACGTTCCCGAGCTATCCAAGCCAAGAATGGCGATATGTAAGATTATGTTGGCAAGTGGATATAGCCCTGGAGATGGCCTTGGATTGTATGGACAGGGAATCCGTAAGCCTATCGAAGCTGGAAGAGATACAAAGAAGAGGGGCTTGGGTTACACTGAAAGCTACAAAAAGGGTAATAGCTAAGACGGCCGAGACGAGCAAAGTGGCCGGAGGGGCCGAGGCGAATGTGGAGGCCGAGGTGAGAGTGGAGGCCAAGGTGAACGTGCTGGCCAAGGTAGCCAAAGCGATCAAGATGGCCAAGGTGAACAAGACGGTTGCGACGACCAAAAGGACCTAGAGAGGAGTCCTAAAAGGTTTCTTCCCCCGCACATTAATGAGATATTCCCGGGACCCCTTAGGATGCTCCAAGAAGAGGAAGTTGTTATCGTAGGCATGGCTAAGTTATTTGAAGAAGGTATCATAGGCACCATTCTGGCACACAAAGAGGCGTGATCATTTGGGAGCTCCACCAACCCTTCAGAGCATGACATCATGCATATTCATGATAAGAACACATGTGACTTAGACTTATGCCAAAAGGATCTTTCAGAAACCGATAACGATGATGACGATCAGAAAGAGATTGAACTAGAATGGAACAACCATGAGGAATCAACACCACTAATAGCAGAACAGACAGTTACTGTAAATTTGGGTAATGTAGATGATATTAAGGAGGTGAAAATTGGGGCAAGCCTCCTCGAGGTAGAAGCAAAAAGGATGACTGACCTTTTGAAACAATATCAAGATGTGTTTTCTTGGTCTTACGCTGATATGCCTCGGTTAAATCCGGAGATTGTAGAGCATGCCTTATCGACTGATCCGAGTGTAACCCCTAGAAAACAAAGGCTTAGGAGGACAAAACCAGAATTATCAAAACAGATTGAGGAGGAAGTGATAAAATTGTTGAAAGTCAACTTCATTGAGGCGGTACATTACTCTGACTGGATAGCTAACATTGTCCCTGTGATGAAGAAAGATGGCAGAGTTAGGGTATGTGTTGATTATCGGGATTTAAACCGAGCTAGCCCAAAAGATGACTTTTCGCTTCCGCATATTGTTGGCTTGGTTGATAGTATGGCAGGGTTTGAGTTATTCTCTTTCATGGATGGGTTTTTCGGGTACAATCAAATTCGAATGAAGGAAGAAGATAGAGCTAAGACCTCCTTTATAACCCCATGGGGGACCTACTGTTACAAGGTAATGCCATTTGGTTTGAAGAACGCTAGGGCAACGTATCAAAGGGCTATGGTTGCGCTATTCCACGATATGATGCATAAGGAGATCGAGGTATATGTAGACGATATGATCGTGAAATCAAGATTTGGCAAAGATCATGTTAGGGTCTTGCGCAAATTATTTGACCATCTCCAAAAGTTCAAACTACACCTTAATCCCGTAAAATGCGTATTCGGGACAAAATCCGGCAAGTAGGGATTCATGGTTAGTAGCAGGGGCATCGAGATTGATTCAACCAAGGTCAAGGCTATTTGCGACTTGCGGCCGCCGTCTACTGTTAAAGAAATCCGAAGTTTGTCAGGGAGGCTGAATTATGTAGCAAGGTTCATATGCCAATTGTTAGAGATAGTAAGGCCATTTTTCAAACTGTTGAAGAAGAATGCAAAGATTGAATGGGATGTTGAATTTCAAAGTGCTTTCGAGAAGATAAAACATTATCTAACCCATCTGCCAGTCTTGGTCCCGCCAGTGGCAAGAATCCCTTTACTCATATACCTCACCATCCATGACGAGTCATTAGGAGCTATGCTAGCTCAGAAAAGGTCTAGTGACGGAAAGGAATGTGCGATATACTATCTCAGTAAAAAGCTTACCACATCTGAAATGAATTACTCAGAGGTTGAGAAGACATGCGTAGCCCTAGTATGGGTACTGCATAGGTTGTACTAGTACACTCTTCATCACCAAATTCTGCTAGTGACTGAGAATGATCCTATCAGATACCTTTTGGAAAAGACGGCCTTGGTTGGGAAAATAGCCAAATGGCAAATTTTGATTTCGAAGTTTGACATCCAAAGCCTGGTTCAAAAATCCATTAAGGGGCGAGCTATTGCAGACATATCAGCAGAAAATCCTGAACATTTTAAGGACCTTGATGGAGATGATAGTACGAATGAACGAATCTCGTTCATTTCCAATGACAAGTGGACTATGTACTTTGATGGTGCTGTCAATTTATCTGGTTCCGGCACTAGGGCAGTTCAAGTATCTCCCGATAATCAGCATTACCCCGTGGCCGCCAAACTAACATTTCCTTGTACAAATAACATTGCGGAATATGAGGCTTGTATCCTCGGTCTCCAAGTGGCCATCGAGATGGGTATCCGAAGATTGCAAGTCTACGGTGATTCGGCCCTTATCATTCTACAAACTCAAGGCGAGTGGCAAACTCGAGATTCAAAATTGATCCCATATCACAAATTTCTTGAAGAATTGATGTAGGAATTTGAAGAAATATCCTTTGAATACTTGCCGAGATCTCAAAACCAGTTTGCTACTGCATTGGCCACGTTATCCTCAATGTTGCATGTAACAGGAGGTTTAAACATTGAACCATTGAGGGTTGAGATTTTTAGACAGCTAGCCTATTGTATGATGATAAAAGAAGAGCCCGATAGAAAGCCATGGTACCATGACATTATGAATTATCTTAAACCTATTGTATGACGATAAAAGAAGAGCCCGACAGAAAGCCGTAATACCACGACATTATGAATTATCTTAAAAGAGGTGAATTCCCTTAGGGAGTGGAATTGTCTGATAGGAAATAGTTGACGAAGCTGGCATTGAAGTTTTTTGTTAGTGGTGAAGCACTTTACAAGAGATCACACGACTTGATTTTACTGAGGTGTATTGATGCTAATGAAGCCAATCATTTAATGAAAGAGATACATGAAGGAGAATGTGGCCCTCATATGAACGGCCATCTTTTAGCAAAGAAAATCATGCGACTCGGTTACTTCTGGTTGGCTATAGAAATTGATTATGTTCAACATGTCCATTGTTGTCACCGATGCTAGATTTACGGAGATAGAATCAATGCTCCACCTAATGAAGTGCAACAGATGTCACAGGCATGGCCTCTTTCTATGTGGGGGATCAATGTGATCGGGCCAATTAATCCTCAAGCTTCTAATGGACATCGTTTCATTCTAGTGGCCATTGACTACTTCACCAAGTGGATTAAAGCCAGTTCATATACCAATGTTACCGCTAAGAATGTGGCCAAATTAATCCGTCGTGATATTATTGCCCGATATGGAGTCCCAAAGGTTATAATCACTGACAATGGTTCGAAATTGAACAAAAAAATAGTGGACGGACTGCTCGATGAATTTCGAGTTTGACACCTAAACTCTTCGTCATATCGTCCGTGGATGAATGGGGCGATAGAAGCAGCAAACAAAAACATAAAGAAGATCTTGTAAAAAACGGTTGAAAACTACTATGATTAGCATAAGAGACTCCCATATGCACTAATGGCATATCGGACATCAATTCGTACTTCGACTAGGACAACTCCTTTTTCACTAGTGTACGGTATGGAAGCAATTTTACCCAAGGAGATGGAGATTCCTTCACTAAGGATTCTCTCGCAATCAAAACTCTCAAAAGCCCAATGGATTCAACAAAGGCATGAACAGTTGAACATGATTGATGAGAAAAGGCTACGAGCGATTAGTCGTGGCTAATGCTACCAAAAGCGAGTGGCGAAGTCCTTCAATCGAAAAGTCTACCCCAGGCTCTTCGAAATCAATGACTTGGTGTTAAGGAAAGTGTGGTCGACCAATCGTAACCCTCGCGGCAAGTTCACACCGAATTACGAGGGACCTTACGTCGTCAAGAAAGTTCTTCTAGGTGGTGCTTTAATTCTTGTTGAAATGGATGGCTGCGAGCTGACAAAACCTATAAATGCTAATGAAGTCAAGAAGTATTTTCCATAAATAAAATTAAGGCCTTAGGGCAATTTCTTACACAGTTCGAGTCACTTGGCGCTTGCATCATGCATATCATGCATGCATTTCATACATGCATAAGTGTTTATGTGGCAGGCATCTAGTCATCCTAATGAGAAAGTCAAAACAAAGAAGAAGAAGGAACACAATTGTTATCATTTGAGATACTGCGGAGTTACTTTTACAAGCTCAAAATGAAAGGAGCGCCGGTATCATAAGAATGAGCACAGAGGGTCGCTTGATCACCACAGCACAGGTAGGATCCCCTTTCTCTCTATAAAAAAAAAAACTTTTGTCATAAGGGTAGCACCAAGCAAAAGAAAATCATTCAGGAAGAAAGCTCTCAACATATTTTCAAGTTGAATCTCAAATGAAAGTGAGGGAAATTTAAAAATTGCCCTTATTGAAAATATGAACGGCATTCTTTGATTGTACATACATGCATTAGCACATGCTCCCTGCATTAAGGATTCCCTTGGAGGACATTTTGAGCAAGTGTTTTTGAAAACAAAAAGAAAATTGTTAAAAATGCCAAGTGGGAGCACTTAGGATGACGAAAGGCAAACCTTATCCAAACACATCCGTTATACACATATTAGAGAGGATTTGATCAAATATGGAAACCATGTCCTGGGACGGAGGGTTTCTTTGCGGTGAATACATAGGTTGAAGTGATGAAAGGTGTTTCGTTTCTTTGCCCAAAACAATCAAACATAACCCTTGCTAGCCATTTTGAGCCAAAATTGGGAGAACTTTTCAAATACCCCTGTCAAGAAACACCCTACACTGGGGCAAGTCTGAGAGGTTATGGTTGAAAATTATTTAGAGGGAAAGATCAAGAAGGATTTTATTACATCCACTTGCATTAACCTTTTTGCGGTAACTTTAGGTGGTTTCTCATGGAAGCTCAAAACATCCCGAAGTGAAGAAGAGCATTCATTTCTCTACCCAAACACTTATATCCCTTGATTAGCCAATTTGAGCCTAGATTTCGTTTCAAGGCCTAAGATGGTGATTATCTTCCCACACTGGGACAATGCATATGATTTACCAACGGATTCAGATGCGAAAAAAGAGAAAGAAGAAGATGTCTCGAGATTCCTAAGAAGTCAAGAGTTTAAGGAATCAAAAGAGCCAAAAAGCCAAAAAGCCGAAAAGAAAATCAATACTAGATGGCATAAAAAGTAGTATGCCTAGTAAAAACAAGGCCAGTGTTTGAGAAAATCCAAGTGCAATTAAAAGCAAAATGCTTGTAAGAAAAAATCAAAATCAAAATCAATTCAAACACAAAAACATTTAGAAAATGAGCGAAGCCCTTGTGTTTTGGATAGAAAGATTGGTTATGGACTCTCGAGACAAATTCGATTTCAAGGGTCGAACGCTTGCAAAAATTGATGAGTTGTTGATGATGCCAAGATAATCACCAACTTTCAAACCCCTTTGAGAAATTATAAGCCTTTCCAAGCCCTACACTGAACCAACATTACAACCCTTTCCCAAAGTCGTTTATGATTGGGATGGTTCGAGTAGACATGAAAATTTCACAAAGGAAGCTACTGCTTGAAGGAGTGGAGGTAATCATTTCTCGTCTTGTCTTCAAGGTTCTTAACTTGTAAACCCAATGGAGATGGAAGTTATAAAAATTTCTTTCTTGGCCACAAAGTGCATATCCTCTGTGTAAGCCCACACCCAAGCCAACATCGCGGTCTCGTTAAAAGACCTTTCAGATTAACCAAATGGTATTCATTGTGAACATTCCTGATTGCCTTTGACATAGGTCATGAGAGAATTATATCCCCAGGCAAAGTCAAATATCCCACATCAATGGTTGGGACCAAAAACCATTTCTTGAGAGCCATGGTGAGAAGATCATTTCAATTAAGGTATATCAAAACCATTTTGTCTGGAAACTTTCCTCCGAAGAAATCTTTGATAACTAATGACATTTATCAAGCTTTGAATATCAATTGCATTGAATGTCGCTAAAAAAAATCATGATGTGTTTCAAAACCCAAAACCTCCATTGAACTTGCCAAGCGCAATTTCAGAATCGTTTCAAAATCCCATGCCCAGATGAGGTGACTTTCAAAATTTCCAAATATTTTAAAAAATCTAATGCCCAGATGAGGTGACTTAAAAAATGTCCAAACCTTTCAAAAAAAATCCCACACCCAGATTAGGTGCATTTCAAAATTTCCATAATGGTATCCTAAAGCACATTACAGGTAGGTAGACATGTGATCACGTCTTGTAGCTTTAGATATGGTGATTTTAATAGTCTCTCCGCAAGCATACGCATGTGAGCAGCCTCAGAGCATTACCCTCTGCAAGTGACAGCAGCCTGTAGCCTCGGAAAAAGACTCACTTTGACCCCCAAGTGGAATGGTCCCTTTATAGTCCTTTCACAAGTGTATGTGGATTAGCAGCCTCGGAGCATTCACCCTCCGCAAGTGACAGCAGCCTGTAGCCTCGGAAAAAGACTCACATTGACCCCCAAGTGGAATGGTCCCTTTACAGTCCTTCCACGAGTGTATGTGGGTTAGCAGCCTTAGGATCTTCGCAAGCGATCGCGGCCTGTAGCCTCAAAAGACTATCCGCTAAGATCAACCCCCCAAGTGGAGCAGTTGCTTTTGTCATGAAGATGTTCAAGTGACATCCCGGAATCCTTTCATCAACAAATCTGTGAAGACATTCAAGTGATGTCCTAGATCTCTTTCATCTCAAGATTGGAGAGCTCATGGATTGAAGCCTCCTTTCCATCAAAAGTTCGTAAAGATGTTCGAGTGACATCCCGGAATCCTTTCCATCAACCACTCCGTGAAGGTGTTTGAGTGACATCCCGAAGTCCTTTCTATCAATTAGTTCGTGAAGGTGTTCGAGTGACATTCCGGAATCCTTTCGATCAACTGCTCCATGAAGGTGTTCGAATGACATCCCAGAGTCCTTTCTACTAACCAGTCCGTGAAGGTTTTCGAGTGACATCCCGGAATCCTTTTCATCTAAAGATTGGAGTGCTCATGGATTGAAGCCTCCTTTCCATTAAAAAAATCTCCCATCAAGTAAGTATCCCTTACCCTTAGTTAATTTTAGTTCTATTTTTCTTTGAAAAAAAAAAACTAAACAAAAAAAAACAAAAGGGAAAGAGAGCAGGCAATTACAAATATTTCAAATGGCTTCAAGACCCGAGGTAAGTACATCTCAAGGTACATCCCTAATTTAAAGTCCATTTTTCTTTAATTCATTTCATGTCTTCATGTCAGGTTCGTCGATAAAATCCAAGTGTCATGTTAGTCTTTGAAAGGTACCTCTTTGAGCTCCTCTCAAAGAGGGGCAGCTATTGACACATGAATTTTTCCGACGATCGAAGTTAGAAAATTCGAGATTCAAAATCCCCAGTTGCAGCGATGGTCTTTTCTTGGCCAAAAATATTAGATTAGTATCCTTAGTATCTCAATTGCATATAGATGTCAATTTAGCATATGCATGTAGAATTAGACCTTTAAATTTTAAATTCTTATAAAAATGGTCGAATGTTGATTTCTTAGTCAAACTAAGAAATTTAACTTTTGATCGAGGAAATTATAATTTCTTTAGGGACAGAAAAATTTAGAACTCTAGAATCCGATAAAAGAAATTTGAATCCATAGAGTCAGTCGACCATTTAAAGCATCCTACTTGGCACCGGATGATTGAACTCACACCTTTCTCGAAATCACGCCACTTGGCACAAGAGCACAAAACCCTAACTAAGACCAGGTTATTCTATTTTGGAAGAGAAAAGGAGGAGGGGGTGGCGGCTGCGCAAAAAGAAAAAGGTCCCATCTTGAAAATAGAAGTTTTTCTATTTTCTATTTTTAAAAAAAACAACAACAATAAAATCTCTTTTACCTAGCATAAGGGGGGGGG
>BCNH02000009.1:5651543-5696861 GCA_001662345.2 Metrosideros polymorpha var. glaberrima
CATTCACTAGACATTGTGTTACGACAACATGATGAAATTTGTTTACCAAGCCAAGTTCTTAGAAGGATAGTGACATAATACCCAAAACCATTTGTTGAGGAGAGGTTCTTTAGCCTTGAGGAAGGGTTAGTATCGCATGGTAGTAATACCAAAAGAGAGACGAAGTAGAGAGAGCGCGAGAGTAGAAGTGGACAATCCCAATAAACCCAAATGCTAGGTGGCATGAGAGAGGAATGTCAAGTCGAAGAGTCTGTATATTCAGAATTTCAGAAATCCTCTTAGATGAGTGAAATAAAGATGACTAAGTAATCATTCTCAAAGGAGGAAAGATCAACTAAAGTACTTGAATTGGTGCATTCTGATATTTGTGAGTTAAATGGTGTAGTAACTAGAGGTGGAAATCATTATTTTATTACATTTATTGATGATTACTCTAGATATACTCATGTTTACCTAATGAAATCAAAGATCAAGATTTTGATGTGTTCAAAATATGTAAGGCTGTAGTTGAAAATCAAACGTACACAAAAATCAAAGTTTTGAGAAGAGATCCAAGGAGAATACTTCTCATTAAATTTTTTTTGCATTTTGTGAAGAACGTTGTATTATGCATCAAGTAAGTGCACCTTATACACCACAAAAAAAAATGGATTGGTAGAAAGAAAGAATCAAATTTTTGTGGATATGGTTAATTCCATGATCTTACAAACAAAATTGCCATTAAATTTGTAAGGAGAAGCACTTCTTACTGCATATCATATTGACAACAAAATTCCTTCAAAGAAACTTAAGAAATCTCCATATGAATTATGGAAAGCATGGGTACCGAATATCCAATACTTTAAAGTATAAGGACGGCTTGAGTACTATAGAATTCCTGATCCTAAGCAAACTAAATTAGGACCAAGGGCATTAAAAAATGTGTTTCTTGGATATGCTGAAAACTAAATTAGGACCAACGACTTGTTTATTGTGGAATCAAGAGATGTTGAATCTCTTGAACACAAGTTTCTTAAAGATTCAAGTGATACCTCAACATGTTCACAGACAACAATTGACGCACGCAATCCTTCATCAATTAAAAGAAAACTATTTGATTCTCCAAGCGAGCTAAGGAGAAGTCAAAGAGTGAAGAAAACAAAAGATTTCGATTCTGATTTTGTAACTCTCCTGGTAGAAGGAGATTGGGAAAATGTTGTGAATAAATTACCCATGTTATTTTTCTTGGATGAAGATCCAAGGACTTTCAATGAGGCAATGACATCTAAAGATGCATCCTTTTGGAAGAAGCAATTAATGATGAAATGGATTCAATTATTGCTAACAATACATGGACGTTAGTTGACTTGCCTCCCGGATCAAATCCAATCGGATGCAAATGGGTATTTAGAAGAAAGTAAACCCTAATGGTATGTTACAAACCTTTAAAGCAAGGTTGGTAGCAAATGGTTATAAGCAAAAAAAGGGAATTGACTACTTTGGTACATATGCACCGATTGCTCAAATAACATCCAATAGAGTTCTGTTAGCTTTGGCATCAATTCATAAATTGCATGATGTTAAAACAGCTTTTCTAAATGGTAAATTAGAAGATGAGATGTATATGGAATAACCTGAAGTTTTTATTCTACCTAGAAATAAGAATAAGGTTTGTAAGATATACAAATCATTACGTGGTTTGAAGCAACCACCGAAATAATGGCATGAAGAATTTGATTCGGTGATTTTATCACATGGATTTAAGCATAACAATGCTAATAAGTGCATTTACTCAAAATTCACCAAACAGTATGGAGTTATAATGTGCTTCTACATAGATGATATGTGGATTGTTGGTACAAATATGCATGGCATAAATGAAACTAAAAGGTTCTTCTCACTTTAAAATGAAAGATTTGGGAGAAGTGGATACAATTTTAGGTATCAAAGTGATCAAGCACAGTGGGGGTTGTGCTTTAAGTCAACACCACTATGGAGAAAATCATTCAAAAATATCAGTATTGAGAATTAAAGAGTCAAAGGTACCATATGATAAAACAATTTAATTGATGGAAAGTACTGGGCAACCTATAGCACAATTAGAATATACTAGTGCAATTGGAAGTTTGATGTGCGCAATAAATTGCACTAGACCAAAAATAGCCTTTATTGTGTGTAAATTGACAAATTTACTAGTAATCCTAGTATTGTGCATTGGAAGGCTATAAGTAGAATTCTTGATTTTTTAAAGAAAAAAAATACACTATGGTCCATTTTATGAAAGACAACCAACAATACTAGAGGGATATTTAGATGCTAGTTGGATAACTAGCACAATTGATAACAAGTCAACATCTGGATGGGTTTTCAAGCTTGCAAATGGTGCAATCTCTTGGGCATCAAAGAAGCAAACATGTATAGTTCATTCAATGATGGAATCTGAATTTATATCACTATCAGCGGCTAGTAAAGAGGCTGAATGGTTGCAGAACTTGCTATTGGATATAAAGTTGTGGCCATAACCAATGGTAGCCATATCTTTACATTGTGATAGTGAGGGAACTATGTCTAAGGCATACAATAAAATATACAATGGGAAATCTAGACATATTAGTTTGTGACATAAGTATGTTCGACAATTAATTACTGATGAAATTATTACAGTAATTTATGTTTGGACAAATAATAACTTGGTTGATCCATTCATTAAGGGACTCTCAAGAGGTTTAATAAGCAACACTACCAAAGGAATGGGTCTTAGACCAATTGATAATAGTCAAGCATAGCGGAAACCCAACTTTATAATTTCTAACGAAATTATTAAAGTTAAATGGACAACAACAAGCTATTGTAACTTGATGGTGAACGAGTACAAGGGCACAAGGTTAGTACTCATGGAAAGTTAGGAGGGTGAGTGTAAGAAAAACACTCTTAATGAAGTCCAAGGTTTTAGCAAGGCAATGCTAAGGTAATAATTTAGGAACTTCACCTATATGAACATAAGAAATAGTGCTGCTTCTAACAAAAGTGGGATGAACTTTACAAATGTTCATGAATGCTGGAGGATGCGTAAGGCCATAAAAGTTCTTAGGCATAGGAAATTTCTAACAGAATGTGTATAAATTCATATGTGTGATAATTTGATTAACAAGTGAAATTATGGTTCAAAGTTTTATCTAACACTAATTTTGTTAATGGAATTATTTACACTAATTGAAGGTTCACATATTAATAGATACTGTGATGATCTCAATATGAGCCGTGACATCCCAGGGCATCACATAACTAACTGCTTAATTATCAAATTTATTTAAAAACGCAAGCAAAAGACATATACAAACATCGATGTCAGAGAAATATAACGGCAACTTTTTATTTATTTCCTACTTCATGCGTTTCACATATTTACATAAAAAAAACTGCAAGGAAATGACATCAAGGACGCAAGGGTTTAGCCTACTTCCGCCATCATCCACACAAAAGCGACATATCCATGCCTACCACCAAGCTGCCGCACTATGACCTCTAGAGCCATCCGTCACACTAACGGTTTGAAAACATGGAAGGCAACAACAGTGAGATAAACTTAGCGAGTATGTCAAGCCATGACTATTCTATTCAAACAAATATATCACAATTAAAGAGTCTACAATGTGCGGCTTTCAATTCCCTACCAAGAGATGAATGATGTTAAGATATGTATGATATGCATGTCGCAACACTAAGTAACCATTTTCATTATCGTTATCGATTTCTTTATTAATCGATCATTTGCATACCACACAACAGTAGGCATCTCGTCTTCTACTCCACGAGGTTATCAAATTCTTTAAGAATCGATCTCTTGCAAACCACTAAGCAACACGCATCAACAGACCACACAGCAGTAGGCATCTCATCTCCTACTCTACGAGGTTATCAAATTTTTTAAGAATCGATCTCCTGCAGACCACTAAGCAATAGGCATCTACAAACCACACAGCAGCAGGCATCCCGATTTCCCTCATTGGCTCCCACAGGGCATCATCGGTACGCAAACCGATGGTTTTCATTATTAACCATAAAATGATGCGTATATGCATGTAATGACGAGAATGCATGATGTCAAATTCTATATTCAACAATAATCATAAAAATAACCCAATAATTCATCATTTCAACGACAAACGATCACGTCGTCACAATCACTTCCTTTCAAAGCTTTCACCAACGTTCACCCGTTTGGTATGACTAATAGTCGATTCTACGTTGAATGTTCAAGACACACTCCACCTCTAATCGCAACATAAAGGGTTGAAAAAAAGAGAAATGGTGGGACCACTCGCCTTCAATTTGGGCGAGATGCTTGAATCCTTTACTTCCTCGAGTCGCGTCGAGGATCCACGCTTCAAGGAACGAAAGACGGGCAAGAATCGAGAAGGCAAAAGATGAGAATAGAGAGGAAAATGAGAGAGTATGGTGGAGAGAGAGATGGTTCGGCCAAGGTGGGGGAAAAATGAGGTGAAAAAGGAGAAGAAGAGAGAGAGAGAGAGAGAGAGAGAGAGATTATAAAGTCAAGAGCCAACATCACTTTGCCATAAATGGGATCTCAAAAATTTATCTAATTCCTCATATGAACTTCAAATTATATCCAAATAAGTTTAGGAAGTGATGAGGTATAAGAGAGAGGGAGAGAGAGAGTGGAAGACTTCTATAATCCTATTTTGGCTTCTTCCTCACAAATGTTCAAGCTTGTAACTTCTTCACCAAGATTACATTTATGGTACAAAATATCTATCTAGCTTTGTCCTCTAAACATTAATGCAACTTCAAATATTGTCCAATTCAACATATGGACTCTGAAGCTTCTTTAATAAAGCAAGACAAAAATCAAAGAAGAAAGAGAGAGAGGGGGGAACTTCTTCACCAAGTTTGCTTTTTAGCATTAATGGCAACAAAAAAACTCTAATCTTATTTTGTCTTCTACCCCATAAATGTCTCTCTTAAGATAGGGTTTCTAGAAAGGGTAATTTGGTAATTTCACCCTTGACATTATTCATATGGGCTTGGGCTTGATTATGAAAATGGGCCTAAGATGGGCCTATGGGGGAAAAAATCGTAATTTCCTCCTATTTAGGCCCTTGTGGCCGAATTGAAGGAGAGTGAGGTCCATTGGGCCTTGCCAAATCTGTGAGCTTTCTTTGGCTCTCAATTTCCGACTTACTGTCACTTATAAAAAGCTCGTGCATCTCAAAACCACAATCATCACGAAATCGATAATTTACAATAAGAAAAGTAGCTAAAGCATGAATCAATCATCCAAAGACTATTCCTCAACAGACATTATTAAATAACATTTCCAAATGTTATTCTCTGCGCATTAAAATAGGTGAGCTAGAATCAGAATGTCACAAATCTTCCCACCTTAGAAAATTTTGTCCTCGAAATTTATATCTTTATCTGATTCTCAAAAAGTTGAGGATACTATTGTTTCATGACTTCCTCACTTTCCTAAGTAGCCTCTTCCGTATCATAGTGTTGCCATAACACTTTCACCAAACGAATGACCTTATTCCTGAGCACTTGCTCTTTTCATCCAATATCCGTACTGGCTGCTCCACGTACTTAACTCCTTCATCTACTTCGATTGTTTCATAGTCCAAAACATGACTATGATCAGGATAATATTTCCGCAGCATCGATACATGAAATACGTTGTGCACATTAGCTAGCCTTGGCGATAAAGCTAATTGATGTGCCAGATTTCCAACTTTTTCTAGTGTCTCAAATGGTCTGATGAATCTTTGACTTAATTTCCTTTTTTCTCCAAACCTTGATACACCTTTCATGGGCGATAACTTTGAGAAACACATGATTGCCTACTTGAAATTCCAAATGTCATCAATGTCTATCTGCTAACTCTTTTGTCGACTTTGAGTAGTCTTGAGTCTGTTTCTAATAATTTTTAAGCTGTCTATTTAATTTGCACCAACTCTGGTCCCATTAAGCTTCGTTCTCCCCCTTTGTTCCAACAAATCGGAGTTCTGCAAGTTCTTCCGTATAAAGCTTCGAATGGTGTCATACCAATACTCTGTTGGAAGCTATTGTAATAGGCAAATTCAACTAAGGGCAACTTTTTGTCCCAATTGCCTTTAAAATCAATAATGCAGGCCCGTAACATATCCTCTAATATTTGAATGACTCTTTCAAATTGCCCATCCGTTTGTGGATGAAATGCCTACTGTAATGCAACTTTGTCCCTAAGGTCGTCTGTAGACTTTTCCAGAATGTCGATGTGAACCTTGAGTCTCGATCCGATGTAATGGTTACTGGAATCCCATGTAGTTGTACTACCTCTTTAACATAAAGGTTCGCATACTTATCCAAAGTATAGTCCACTTGTACAGCCAAGAAATAAGTCGATTTGGTTAGACGATCCACTATCACCTAGATAGAGTCATGATTTCTAAACGTCCTTGGCAAACCTTGCACGAAATCCATCGTGATATATGTTCCCATTTTCACTCGGGAATTTCTAATGGCTTTAACATTCTTGCTGGTTTTTGGTGTTTTGCTTTGACTTGCTGACAAGTCAGACAACTTGCAATGTACTTAGCTATATCAGCCTTCAATCGTTCCACCAATAATATTAATGAAGATTCCTATACATTTTTGTATTTCCAAGGTGAATGCTGTAACTACTTCGATGAGCTTCTGTCAATATTTCCTTTCTTAGTTCCTCATTGCCGGGTATGCATAACCATCTGCGAAACTTGATGATCCCATCATCAGATACTTGAAAGTCCAACTTATTGCCTTTCAACGCTACCCTGTGAATTTTTATGAGTTCAGGGTCATTCTGTTAAAGTTCCTTAATGTTTTGCATGAGATCAGGTTCGACTCTGAGAGTTGCCAGAAGTCTCGTCAAATTATCGACTTCGAATTTAAATTCCAAATTTGACGCTTCTATTAGTAGTCTTGACTCCTTAATCCTCATGCTTACGACCATAGTAGACTTTCTACTTAGGGCGGCTGCAACTTTATTTGCTTTTCCTAGATGATACAAAATCTCACAATCATAGTCTTTTAATAACTCCATCCACCTCCTCTGTCTCATGTTCAGTTCCTTTCGCGAAAACATGTACTTGAGGCTTTTATGGTCCGTATAAATCTCGAACTTCTCACTGTATAAGTAATGCCTCGATATTTTCAACGCAAAGACAATAGTTGCAAGTTTCAGATTGGGCGTTGGGTAATTCTTCTCATATGGCTTTAATTGTCTTGACGCATATGCAACCACTTTCCCATGTTACATTAGGACACACCCAAGTCCTTTATGTGAGGCATCACTATAAATAACAAACCCACCATTTCCAAATGGTATTGTTAAAATCGGAGTAGTTGTAAACTTCCGCTTAAGTTCTTGAAAACTGGATTCGCATTATTCATTCCAATCAAATTTCACATCATTTCTCGTCAATTGAGTCAAAGGTCAAGTTAGATGGGAAAATCTTTCCATGAACCTTCGATAATATCATGCTAGTCCCAAGAAACTGTGAATTTCTGTCACCGTCTTTGGTCTTGGCCAATTAATCACGGCTTCTACCTTAGCTGAATCTACTGCGATTCCATCGCCTGTTACCATATGTCCCAAAAATACCACTCAATCCAACTAGAATTCACGCTTACTGAACTTTGCATATAGTGCATGCTCACAGAGTGTTTGAAAAACAATTCTTAAATGTCTCTCATGTTCTTTCGAATATACTAGTATATCATCAATGAAGACTATGAAGAATTGATCCAAGAATGGTTTAAACACTATGTTCATTAAAATCCATGAATGTTGTAGGTGCGTTCGTCAATCCAAATGGCATAACCAGAAACTCGTAATGTCCATAACGAGTCCGAAAAGCAGTCTTGGGCACGTTTTCCTTCTTAATCCATAGTTGATGATAATTTGACCTTAGGTCAATATTTGAAAACACCGATGCCCCTTGTAATTGATCAAATAGGTCGTTTATCCTAGGCAACGGATACTTGTTCTTAACCGTAACCTGGTTCAGTTGCCTATAATAAATGCATAGGCGCATACATCCATCCTTTTTCTTGACAAACAGCACTGGTGCTCCCCATGGTGATGCACTTGGTCGAATAAATCCTTTATCAAGCAATTCTTGCAATTGCACCTTCAATTCCTTTGATTCTATTGGGGCCATTCTGTAAGGAATCTTTGAGATAGGCTCTATTCCGAGCATAAGTTCAATTACAAACTCAATTTCTCGTTCTTGTGGTAATCTTGGTAGTTCTTCGGGAAAGACATCAAGAAAATCTCAAACTACAGAAATTGCCTCAAGCTTTGCTTCTACTTTGGACAGATCCTTTACAGTTGCTAGGAATCCTAGACATCCATTACTAAGAAGTTGACATGTTTTGATGGTAGATATAACTACTGCAGGAAGCTTAGCTTCATTCCCACAGAATTCAAAACTAGGTCGTCCAAGAGGATTAAATTGGATCACCTTTTCATGGTAGTCCATATTGGCCCGTTGCTTACCCAACCAATCCATTCCTACGATGACATCAAATTCATGCATAGGTAGCACTATTAAGTCAATCTCTTGACTTAATCCCCCTATATCAATTTTACATTTTCGACACACCAAAGTGGCTAAAATTTCATCCTTAAGAGGCGTAGCCACATAAAGAGGTATTTCAAGCAATTCAGGTCTCAATCCATACAATTGAACAAATTGTGTGAACACGAAAGAATGTGTTACACTAGTATCAAATTATGCATAATCCTTATGACCACATATAAGGAGTGTACCTGATATGACAGTCTTGGAAGCCTCAGCTCCTTCCTAAGTCACCGTATACACTCTTCCTTGTGCCGGGGGCCTTTGAGAATTTCTCTGTTGCAACATAGAGCCCGAAGGAGTTGGTTAGAATTGGTGTGCTGTCCCCGCACGTGATTGTTATGTCTCACGAGGATAGTCCCTAAGCATATGGCCTGGTTGCCCACAACCAAAACATGCCCTCGGTTCGAAGCAAGGCGTGTTTCCATGTGCCTTACCACAACGTCGACACCTCTTGCCAAAATTCTATCTTTGGCTCATCATGCGATTGTTACCAAAATTTCCATAACTTGAAAATCCTCCTCTCTTATTGGATATCATTGATGTCTCGCCAAAATGCATAGGCCTTTTGTCACGCCTGAAATTTTCGACTGGAGGCCTTGACCTCACTTGTGACACTACCTTAGCTTTTTCCTATGCCAACTCTTGCTCGACCAATTGAGCACATTGATAAAGTTGATTGTAATCTCTTATTTCCATAGGTACCAATTGTCTCCTAATATCGGTCCTTAGACCTTTCAGGAACCTTTTTGCCTTTTCCTCCGGGTTTTCAATAAATTGAGGAGCGTACCTAGACAACTTAGCAAATTTCGCTTCATATTGATCCATAGATAAACCATTTTGAGTCAACAGCATAAACTCTTCCATCTTTTTATCTTTGGTACAATAAAAAAAATACTTCTTATTAAAGGCATCCTTGAAACCTCTCCAAGTAACAGTCGTACCTTTAGGGAATACCACTCCTCACGTCGCCTCCCACCAATGCATTGCATTGTCATCCAATTGGTATTCAACAAGAGCAATCCTATCAGTATCATTACAATCTAAAAGTTTGAAAATTCTTTCCATTCTTTTTTGTCCATTGTTCAGCCTCCTCCAGATCTCCCAATCTGACAAAATGAGATGGCCTTAGCTTAAAAAATTTCTCAACTAACCCTGACATATTATGACCATTTTCTTCTACCTTAGCTGGTACTTGAGCTCACTATCCTATCAATTTGCCTAATGCCTCCAAGATCCCATCCACTCGTGGATCCGCCCCAATAGGTGGACCTGTCCTAGCAAGTCTACCCCTTCTCATCTTGTGTTAACAAAGCCTCTTCAAATTGGTCATAACTATAAATGACCGAAAGACCTAATCTATAAGTAACATAATGTTACTTGAATGATAATTACAAGCAAGAAAGAGAATGAAAAAGTAACCGAGGTTACTATCACAAACATCATGCACAAAACGTGCACCCAATAAATTAAAAACACACGCGCGTACATATCTATCAAGTCCTCAAATCTTTAGCACACCTTCTCACTCCAAGTGAACCTATGGCTCTGATACCATAAAATATGACGATTTTAACACGAGCCTTGACGTCCTAGGGCATCACATAACTAATGACTTAATTATCAGATTTATTTCAAAACACGAGCAGAAGACGAATATACAAACATCGATGTTAGAGAAACATAACGGCAACTTTTTATTTATTTCCTACTTTAGGCGTTTCACATATTTACATAAAAAAAATGCAAGGAAATGACATCAGGATGGCAAGGGTCTAGCCTACTTCCACCATCATCTACACAAAAGCGTCATATCCACGCCCACCAGCAAGCTACCGCACTACGACAACTAGGGCCATCCGTCATACTAATGGTCTGAAAACATGGAAGGCAACAATAGTGAGATAAACTCAATGAGTATGTCAAGCCATGACTATTCTATTCAAACATATATATCACAATTAAAGAGTTCGGACTATGCGGCTTTCAATTCCCCACCAAGAGATGAATGATGTTATGATATGTATGATATACATGTCGCAACACTGAGTAACCATTTTCATTAATATCGGTCTCGATTTCTTTATGAATCGATCATTTACAGACCACACAGTAGTAGGCATCTACAGACCACACAGTAGTAAGCATCTCGTCTCCTACTCCACAAGGTTATCAAATTCTTTAAGAATCAATCTCCTGCAAACCACTAAGCAATAGGCATCTACAGACTACACAACAGTAGGCATCTCATCTCCTACTCCACGAGGTTATCATATTATTTAAGAATCTATCTCTTGCAAACCACTAAGCAACATGCATCTACAAACCACACGGCAGCAAGCATCCCGATTTCCCTCACTGGCTCCCACGGGGCATCATCAGCATGCAGATCGATGGTTTTCATTGTTAACCATATAATGATACATAAATGCATGTAATGATGAGAATGCATGATGTCAAATTCTATATTCAACAATAATCATAAAAATAACCCAATAATTCATCATTTCAATGACAAACGATCACGTCGTCACAATCACTTCCTTTCAAAGCTTTCACCAACGTTCACCCATTTGTACGACTAACAGTCGATTCTACGTTTAACGTTCAAAACACACTCCACCTCTAATCGCAACATAAAGGGTTGAAAAGAAGAGAAATGGTGAGACCACTTGCCTTCAATTCGGGCGAGACACTTGAATCCTTTACTTCCTCGAGTCGCGCCGGGGATCCACACTTTAAGGAATGAAAGACGGGCAAGATTCGGGAAGGCAAAAGATGAGAATAGAGAGGAAAATGAGAGAGTATGGTGGAGAGAGAGATGGTTTGGCCAAGGTGGGAGAAAATGAGGAGAAGAAGGAGAAGAAGAGAGAGAGAGAGAGATTATAAAGTCAAGAGCCAACATCACTTTGCCATAACTGGGATCTCAAAAATTTAACCAATTCCTCATATGGACTTCAAATTGTATCCAATAAGTTTATGAAGTAATGAGGAAAGAGAGAGGGAGAGAGAGAGAGAGAGAGAGAGTGTGTGGAAGACTTCTAATCCTATTTTGGCTTCTTCCTCACTAATATCCAAGCTTGCAACTTCTTCACTAAGATTGCATTAATGGCACAAAATATCTATCTAGCTTTGTTTTCTAAACATTAATGCAACTTCAAATATTGTCCAATTTAACATATGGACTCTAAAGCTTCTTTAAGAAAGCAAGACAAAAATCAAATAAGAAAGTGAGAGAGGGGGGAACTTCTTCACCAAGTTTGCTTCTTAGCATTAATGGCAACAAAAAAGTCTAATCTTATTTTGTCTTCTACCCCATAAATATCTATCTTAAGATAGGGTTTCTAGATTGGGTAATTTGGTAATTTCACCCTTGACACTATTCATATGGGCTCAGCTTGGGCTTGAGTATGAAAATTGGCCTAAGATAGGCCTAAGAGGGAAAAAAATCATAATTTCCTCCTATTTAGGCCTTTGTGGCTGAATTGAAGGAGAGTGAGGCCCATTAGGCCTTGCCAAACCCGTGAGCTCTCTTCGGCTCTCAATTTCGGGCTTACCGTCACTTATAAAAAGCTGCATCTCAAAACCACAATCATTGTGAAACCAATATTTTATAGCAAGAAAATTAGCTAAAGCATGAATTAATCATCCAAAGACTATCCCTCAGTAGGCATTATTAAATAACATTTCCAAATGTTATTCTCTACGCATTAAAATAGGTGAGCCAAAATTGGGATGTCATAGATACCTTCTTGTATGTATGAATTTATGTAAATTAGTGCATATAACAAACTAATTATGGGATTGTTAAAATAGTTTGTTATCATAAAAGATGTGTCTCTTGGTTATGAAAAGATGCGACTCTTAGTTATGAAAGGAAGTTATTATCAATGTGAAGAGTGGTGATGGTTGGGGATAAGGTACCTATTCCCAAGAGATTTGTTGATTAGTTGTCTATGAATAGAAACCAAATAACACGTTATTTATAATGACCACAAATATTCATAACAACTACTTCTTCTTTGAAATTCTTTTTTATTATATTTTGATACACACAACTTAACAACACATTCAAGATGAAATTCCAAGAGAGTATTTGAGTAATCGCTGAACTCGTTTCTTTGTACCTTTGGTGTATATCCTGGAGGTATATTTGTTCTAAACTCGACAACAATAATAATGGGGGCAAATAATACCTTAAGGATAATGATCATCATCACGCATTAAAGCATCAAAGATCTATTACTACTTCTCTATCTTCATCAGCACTCAAATTTCCCCAACATTTATGCTTAGCTCAATTTGTTGAGATGATCCTTCTTTCACAATTTTTGTCCAAGTTTTTATGGGGGGTTTTGATGGTGGTAAGATTTGTGATGAAGTGTTTAGGTTTTGAGATGATGAGAATTCCTATTTAGGTTTTTGGATCAATTAAGCGAAACGTTTAACAATTTCTTCTGGGAGTAATACGGTTAATTGTGATAGTAATGGGGCTACAGTAGCCGAATGAGCTTTTATGATTTCTAGCCATGCTTGGAGTTGATTCATTAATGGCGGTTGGATTTGTAATTCTAGTTTTGATTATGAAGATCGACGACTCCTTTGGCTTTTTCTTTTCTAGACAATTTTGGAGGCATGATTGTGTGCCCTGTAAGAATTCCCTTGTGAGAATTTCGGGTAAAGAATTCGAAGAACCATTTATAAATTCAATGTCATAATAAAAACTAATAAAATGGCTTGCTATCTAGGAAAATTTTGTTTTGAAGCAATATTTAACACATCTTTTTGCAAAACTTTTGTGATATTCTCAATCCGACCCTTGTTTGAGATGCGAGAAATGGTTTGAGCATCATTGGACCGTTAGTCTTCGAACTAGTGTACGTGGGTCGAGCTTGAAAGCCCAATAGGCCTCACGCCCGCATTAGGTGCCCAAGAGGGCCCATCAAGCCCAAACCCAAGCCCATATGAATAGTGTCAAGGGTGAAATTACCAAATTGCCTCATCTAGAAACCCTATCCTAAGAGAGATATTTGTGAGGAAGAAGACAAAATATGATTAGAGATTTTTTGTGCCAAACTTGGAGAAAAAGCAAAGTTGGAGAAGAAGTCTTCTATATCTCTCTCTCTCTCAAGAAAATTTGAGAAAGAAGTTTTCAAGAGTTTATTTAAACTCATCCCTCATTCTATCTTTCTATCTCTCTCTCTCTCAAGAAAACTTGAGGAAGAAATTTAGAAGAGTTTATTTAAACTCATTCCTCATTCTCTCTCTCTCTCTCTCTCTCTCTCTCTCTCTCTCTTCTTCTTCTTCTTCTTCTTCTTCTTCTTCTTCTTCTTCTTCTTCTTCTTCTTCTTCTTTGGCTCTTATTCTCATCCTTTATTTCCTCAAAACTCGCCCGTTCTCTCCCTACTTGAAGCTCGGACACCGATGAATCTTGCGGAAGTAAAGGATCTAGCGTCGCGGACAAAACCTGCAACGAGTAGTCTCACCATTTCTCTTCTTTTCAACCTTTTATATTGTGGTTAGAGGTAGAGCATGTTTTAAACGTTGAACATAGAGTCGACTACTAGTCGTACGGAACGTGTGATTGTTGGCGAAAATTTTGAAATGAAGTAATTGTGATGACTTGATCTTTTGTCATTGAAATAATGGAAAGGTGTGATATTTCGTGGGATTGAAAAGTTCGATGGTGGCCGAACATGTTGATGTTTATGAGGCTTTAGTCTTTTCGGAGGTGAAATTATCGACTTGGAGTTGTGTAGATGTGATGAGGCAGTGTTATTTAATTCCGTACATGAGAAACGGTGAACGCGAAAACATCTTCGCATGGTTAGTTTTATTGCATGTATGCCTTGTCTTCACCTTATAAAATATTTTTATATGTCTGTCAAGACAAGCTAGTAAATTAATGAAAAGATTGACTTTGATGGTGCCGAGTAGTGAAGGACATGTTTGATAATATGATTTTGGATATGCTGATGACGAATTATTGGGTTATTTTTATGTTTATTATTGAATATAGAATTTGACACTTGCATTCTTGTCATTACATGCATATATATATCATTATAAGGATAACGGTGAGGACCATCGGCTTGTGTGCTAATGATGCCTCGTGGGAGCCGGTGAGGGAAATCGGGATGCCTATTGTTGTGTGGTACTGCAGGAAAATCGATCCTTAAAGAAATCGATAAACCTCGTGATATAGGAGACAGGATGCCCATTGCTGCGTGGTTCTGTGAAAGATTGATCCTTAAAGAAATTGATAGTGATACGAATGAGAGTGGTTACCCAAAGTGGCGACATGCATCTCATGTACATCATAACATTATTCATATCATTGTGGGACTTGAAAGTCGTATTTTTGTAGACTCTTTAATTGTGATATAACTGTTTGAGTAGAATAGTCATGGCCTGAATTACATGTTGAGTTTATCTCACTATTATTTTCCATGTTTTTCAGACTGTTAGCGGGTAGTCTTTTAGGGCACTGTATGGCAACTTTCTAGAGGGCGTGGAGATGAAGATTTTGTGTAGCTGGCAGAAGAAGTAGAATACACCTTTAGTTCCTAAATTGTCCTTCTCCTTTTGATGTGTATTTGAACAACACCTAAATGAAGAAATAAATAAAAAGTTGCATGTTATGTTTCTTTTGATAATGTCAATTTATATTATCATCTTCCGCTTGCATTTTAAAATGAATCAAATTATTAATCCGCTTAGATTTTGTGACGCCCTAGGACATCACGGCTCGTGTTGGTATCGTCACATTTTATGGTATCAGAGCCGTAGGTTTACCTGGAGTGATAAGGTGCGCTAAAGATTTGAAGACTTGGTAGATATATACGCACGTGTGTTTCTAATTTATTAGGTGCACGTTTTGTGCATGCTACTTGTTATAGGGTGCGTTTGGTTCGACTTTTGGGGAAAGTCTTTTGGAAAATGCAAAGACTTTTAGTCTAAAGAGGTTTGGTGAAATGCAAAGATTGTTTGGTAATCTGTAATTGAAAAGTGCCTTGAGAAGCAACTTTGGGGAAATGCTATTTGGTAAACACGCATTTGGAAAGTCCTTTGATGTGGCCAAGTTAAGTTTTTTAATTTTAATTTATTTAAAATAATATATAAACAATGATTGTAACTTTAATATTTTCATGTTGAAAATGATGTAAAAAAGACAGATAAAAAAATTTATAAATAAAAAATCATATCAAAGTGGATTTTTCTCAATTAAAAAGAGAGTAATTTCATTATAATAAACATGGTCTCATATGTCCCCATGAAAGAAATACATTATCCTTATACATGATATATAAGATATGTTAGCAGGTTTGAATTGCACCAATTTTTTGCTACAAAGTTTATTTTCACTATAGTCCTTGAATCACAACGTTATTCATCCTTAATCACCTTTTATCACTTTTTGTGCGGTTGACTGTTCAATTAACTTATAAATCAGGAGGTTCTAATTGATGAAAACAGGGCTGGAAAAAGGTAAAAAATAAAAATCATGAAAGAACCATTTTTCTATGTACAAAATGAGCTAGAATTGATAAATTCAACCAGTTTGAAATGAATCGCAAGGTAAACACATCTGTGCATAAGCCTTTCTACATCAGGCAATGAATACACAACACAAGAGGCCCTCCCCGCTTATGTATCAAAGTAAGAGGATTCTACATCAATGCTTACATACAACAAGCAAGATAATGTTATAAACATATATGAACATAGATGCTATTCTAGCACCCGACAACATTTTGCATCCATGGAAGCCACTTCCAAAATGTCCCCAATGAAGAACAGGATCTTGTCAAGAATATGTCGGCATCAACAGGATGCCCCCTCGTGCATCAACTCTTCCCCATTTTGATGTCTTTTAGAACCCAACAGACAATGGGTCCTTGAACCTAGATGAAGTTGAATTTCACATTGGTGAATGATAAAGTATTCACTCCTTCCCTGATCATCATTAGTCCCCTGAAATCATGAACGGAGTCGAGTATTTAATGCCACCAAATGAAGCAGATCTTTTGGAGAAATTTTTTCTGCTAGCAACTCTACATGATGGAAGGGAAGTAACGCAATGACTGATATGTGTAATTTGTATCACATAAATGACTTTTGGAGGTGCATAAATAGAAAGAAAATGAAGCAAAAAGATCACCATACAAATCAAAAAGATCAAACTCACAATCTAACACGGTCCTGCACCTCATACACCTCATTCCAAGACTTTGAGTTGACAGGATCATAGAATGCAGCGCAATCTTCTCCCCATCTCTCCCTGAACAAATTACTCCAAAGCTTGTTGGCTGAGGCCAAGACTTTCCACTTTCTACAGAAAAGGCAATAACATCATTGCTCGTAAAACCTCCAACCTCAAGCAATTGCATACGATCCTCTTGCTCCATATTCTCAGCTTAAAGTGACCATAAATCAAGACAACTAGAGCTCGGCAGAGCACGAACCAGCATAACAAGTTGACAAGAAATCATAAAAACCACAAATCAAAGTGACATCGCGAAATTGCGAACGAAAATTGCTAGTGTAGCTAAAAAGCAATTTAAATCTGCAATTACCAACACAAATTTCTACGAAAAACCTTCATGCTCAACACGATTTGTTTGACCACAGAGACCAACAACACTCAAGAATGCTCCATCTACAAGAGACATAAACATTGAATAGATTCAATCTGCATAATACATTATAATGCTCTATCTTTGGCACAATGACAGTGCCGAATACATCTTCAGCAATTGCTTCATCAGAAGCATCCAATATTCATTTCATGTACCACTCTCTCGTCTCTCTCACCCTTAATCTACACCAAAAAATTACACAGCACTAGTTTTTTTTTTTTTTGGTAAGGTAAGTGTGTTATATCCAATCAAAGAAAGGGTTACAGGAAGCCTGGGAAGCAAGCTTAGCCCCCCCACGATGACACCTAGGAAGGTGTCATTGTCAGTGCTAGGCGGTTCGACGGGCTAAGAAGAAATGGTAACGAAAGGCCAAACACTCGGCCAACAAAGGAGACCTACACAACGGAAGACTACTCAAAAATAGAGGGAGATATGTTCCATCCTCTCTGAATCCTCCTGTTCCGAGGAGTGTCATGGATGTGCTTCATGGACAAGGCTTTATCGCAAACCATCTTGAGAAGATGATTCTTGATCGCCGGAATTGGCCGCGTGGAGTTCCGGAAAAGTATGTTGTTCCTTTCAATCCAGATAATGTGGCAAAGAGCTCTAAAGGAGAATCGGGCTATAGATTTGTGGAATTGGCTACCACTGAAGTGGCCCATTGCCCAGCGCAGGTTGTCTTGCCATCCTCTATTAGTCCATACATAGTTGCAGCGAGCCGCCCAAAAGGAGATCAGTGCACCGGATACAGGGCAGTCGAAGAACAGGTGATCTATGGAGTCGGGCCTGCTATGGCAGAATGCACACTGACCCTCCTGAATTCTGTGGCAATTTAAAAGGTAGACTTGAGTAGGGAGCCTACCTAGAGAAGAAAGCCACAGTAGGAATGAGTGCCTCGGTGTGATGTGCTTGTCCCATATGAAGGAAGACCAAGGCACTGCTGTTCTGTGGGTCCGAATGAGGTCCCGTGCAGACGCTATTGAGAAAGAACCTGATCGGTGAGGCCGCCAACAGAAGCAATCCGGCGCGGCCGGTGCCAGGGACGGTAGGGGCTGTAGGTGTGCAAAGATCGCTTCAGCTTGTTGAGAAGCCCTCGGGACTAGCGAGAGGGCGTCCGCCACCTTGGCGTTTCTAGGGATAGCCGAACAGTAGATCTCCTTGTCCGAGTAGATCTTATATAGGGGGCCAAGGGAGTGCCAAGAGTCAAACCAAAAGGATGAAGTTTGGCCATTGCCAATGCGCCAGAAGAAATGCTTACACAGCACTAGTTGATTCAACATAAACGCAATAAAAGTCCCCTCACAATTATAATAATTGAAAAAATAAAACTAAAAAGAGAGCGACAAAGGAGATAAATTTGAGAGACTAACTGGGCAATCAAGTAGAAGCAATTAAAAACCATTGATAGCCAACAAAATTCATCATATATAGTGCTTACTCGAACTAATGTCTTACCTGGTACATAAAGAAATAGCTGAATGGAGAGGCGATCACTGAAGGCGTGAGGAAGAGAGGTGAGAGCGAGAGCAAGAGCGAGAGTGAGCGCTGGGCATGAGCACGATCGCTGGGTGCAAGGCAAGAGGCAAGCGCGAGCGCACGGCATGAGGCGCGACGAAGAGAGGAGAAAGCGAGCATTGGCCGTGAGGGAGGCAACAAAGAAGTGAAACAAATAAATCTTAGGGTTTTTGTTTTAAAGGGGTAAATTTGGGAATTATGATGAGTGAGTGAGGATGAGATGGGAAATTGCAAATTTTCATTAAACTTGGAGTCTAGCATGCCGAGAAAGCCAGAATGCCAAAGCTGGTCTAAGGCTGCCCTGAGCTAAAGGCCTTGGAGGACACTTGGGAATGCTAGCATTTTCTAAATGGGCTTCCGAAAACACTTGCCAAACACATTTGCATTTGCCCAAGGGCCTTTAGACGTCCAAAGGGCTTTGCAAATGTGTTTCCAAATGCAGCCATAGTGACCTCGGTCACTTTTCCATTCTCTTTCTTGCTTGTAATTATCGTTCAAGTAACATTATGTTACTTTTAGATTAGGTCTCTTAGTCATTAATAGTTGTGACCGATTTGAAGAAGCTTTGTTAACACAAGATGAGAAGGGGCAAACCTCCAAGGGTGGCTCCACCTATTGGGGCGGATCCATAGGTGGATAGGATCTTGGAGGCGTTAGGATAATTGATAGAATAGCGAGCTCAAGTACCAGCTGAGGTAGAAGAAAATGGTCGCCATATGTCGAGGTTAGTTGAGAAATTTTTGAAGCTGAGGCCATCTTGTTTTGCCAGACTAGGGGATCCATAGGAGGTTGAATAGTAGACAAAAGGGATGGAGAGAATTTTCAAACTTTTAGATTGTAATGATACTAATAGGATCGCTCTTGCTGAATACAAATTGGACGGCAATGCAATGCATTGGTGGGAGGCGACACGAGGAGTGGTATTCCTTGAAGGTGCGGCTGTTACTTGGAGAGCTTTCAAGGATGCCTTTAATGAGAAGTATTTTTCTAATTATGCCAAAGATAAAAAGATGAAAGAGTTTATACTGTTGACTCAAAAGGGCTTATCTGTGGATCAATATGAAGCGAAGTTCGCTAAGTTGTCCAGGTACGCTCCTCGAAAACCCAAAGGAAAAGGCAAAAAGGTTCCTGAAAGGTCTAAGGACCGATATTAGGAGACAGTTGGTACCTATGGAATAGTTTAATTCACCTTGAAATTTAGATATATATAAAACAATGGCTAATATTTCTTTTTAATAGTAGAATGGTTTTGTTGTGTTTGATTCCGATATTTGGTAATATGTTTCTTTGTTATTTTTTACTTGTTTGAGTATTCCTCCATACCCTATTTATGAAGCATCATTTTCTACTATTTTAAAAGCAACTAGGTCAGCTAAATGTAGACAATGTATTTCTTTGACATGAGTTGTTATTTGTCTAACAATATCAGTATGGGTTGATGTCTAGGGCGGAGGATTCTTTTGTAATCTTCGATGCAAGGGTTTACAAAGTATATTAGGATTTGGAAAGAAGTCTAGAATATAATTAAAGCTTCCTAAAAATCTTTGCAATTGGGTTTTGTCTTTGATTTCATCAAGAAATTTTTTCTGCAAACAAAATTGATCTTTCAATCGGGATGATAGTTCATTGGGAAATGTATTGACCAAAAAGTGTTATTTTTGTTTGGAAGAGTGATATTTTAGTAGGGAAACTACCAAGCCATTTTTCTTAATAATGCTTATAAAAACAAATATGTCATTCATAATTTTCTAAAATTGAGAGGGAGCATTTTTTAATCCAAAAGGTATAATATTCCAGTCGTATTGTCCAAATGGAACTTTGAAAGTTGTTTTATAATTTATGTTCTTCTTTGATCTGAATTTGCCAAAATCCCGATTTCATATCAAATTTAGAAAGATTTTTGAAACATGAAGTCTATTTAATAAATATTTTTTATTAGGAGTTGTGTATCTTATCCATTTTAATGGTTTATTTAAAGGTTTGTAATTGATAACTAACCTAGGTACTCCTCTTTCTAATTCAACATTTTTGTTGGCATACAAAGCGGAGCAACTCCAAGGTGATTGGCTTTTTCTGATTAGCTTTTTATCTAATAATTCTTGAATTTCTTTTTGACAATATTGTTACACCTCTTGGTTCATTTGCGTAGGCCTGGCTTTTGTGGGAATTTGTTTTTCAGAAAAATCCGGTTCATAAGGTAAACTGACAATATGTTTTTTCCTTTCCCAAAACGCATTGAGTAATGTAGAGCATATATTTTGTTCTATGTATTTTCAAAGAGATGCAATTTTATCTTTGTTTCTAGGTTCTAGAAGATTTTGTTCCATCCTTTTGAACTATAAATCTTCTTTTAGATACTGAAGTTGATTTTCTTTATCTTTAATGAAACAATTAATTTCTGAAATTGAATGTTCTTGTAAAATATTTAGATTCCTTGTTTGGGGTTTAGTGATAAAACTAAAAATAATTTTTTTATTCAAAGCTTAGGTTTCGATTCCTTTACTTGTGACAGTAAATGAATTAATTAATTTTATGAAAGGTGTTCCTAAGATTACATGTTGTTTCATATCTTTAACTAAAAGAAAGATGTTTTAGGAGACATTTGATTTTTTTACTACTTAGGCTTCTGGTAATTTGTATTTAATACGAAGCTTATCTCCTAAAGTTGATTTTAGTCATTCTTTTTGTTTTTTCAAAATAATTTGTTGGTACTAACCATTCTCTAATGCAATTAAGATCAGCACCAGTATCAAAGAGTGTTGTGGTGTTGATTGTGAATTCATTACTAATTTTTTATTGTTATTTATATTATCCATTTTCTAGATGTTATTTCAAATAAAATCATTAAGAAATTTGGAGCATAAGTGTTTGGTTCACTATTTTCTTCTTTTTATTTGTCTTTATTTATCTTGGATTTTATTTCTAAAATATTTTTTTGCATTTGAATTTGAGCAGCTTTAAGAGCCTAAATTTCTAATTTTTGGTTTTTCATTATTAAGATCATTAATGTCGATAGGTCTAGATTGAATTTCGTATTTCTACTAAGAATATCTTTAAGATTATAAGATGTAATTAACTTTGGAGTGATATTCATAGATGATTGAAGCCTATCTAAGTATCCTTTCTTAGCTTCCGGGTAAGATATATTATCTGTTGTATCTAATAAAAATTCTTATTTTGTTAACACGTTTATTTCAGGTGCTGGAATATCAGGAAAGGGTTTTTCAGCTTCTGATTCTGAAGAGGTTTCGATTTCATTTATTTGAAGGCCATTTTCTTCCAAAAAATCTTCAAACTAAGTATCATCATCAATCATGGTCATTGTCGCGACCTCTCCTTTTCTTTTTTGAGGGGAAACGGACAAGTTTTGAGATGTTTGCCCAAAGATTTGAACTTGGATTAAGTTCGACTATCTAGAGGCCAAGGCACTCCCAAGCCTTACATCTCGCGTGGCATGAGGGACTTTTAATTTTTCATTTTTTATCCTAAGTTGTTTAACTAGGAGTCGCCACTAACCTTTTTTGGAGGGTAGGTTAGATACCCAATTGAGATAGGGGAGAACTATCTTGATCCTACATAATTGGAGATTCTAGACTTGGGGACTAGTTTACGTTAATATTGCTATTAACGCCCTTTCGGTTACCTAAATCGGTTTATTGATTCCTAACAATGATCAAACGGTCTTGATTGGGTTATAATGAAGTTTATGTACCATTCTAGTTATCCATGCATCTTGTTTTTGTTGTTTTCATTTTAAGTTTTAAACTAGGTCTAACCTAGAAAAGAAATTAACAATCAAAGTGGTAAGTAAACACACAATGAATTGAAAATGACAAGCTATTCTAAATGCGGAAAATTAAAAACCTACAACTCATTGGGTATTATTACAAATGATTTGGAGGAGGGATTTCGAGAGAGAGGAGATTACAAAGCCTTGTTGATAATTCTCGAGACATGAATCCCTTGTAAGCTTGCTAATTAAGGATCTAGGTGAATCCTACTCAAAAAGAAAAAATCTATCCTAACTAACTATGGAGGGATGTATTTTTGTTTTGAACCCAAATATGTAAGAATTTCCCAAACATCCCTTTCATCCAAAAATTGGGCATTACTTCCATTCATTGGACGGTACTTTTCAAGCATCTTTAAGGCGGATGACTCGTACATTCTCCTATTCATTAAGAGAGTGAACCCTAGTTTAAAAGACTAATTGTGGGTGCAAATGGATTTAGTGATCTTTCTATCCATTTTAAATTTAAGGAAATCCTATGTGTGATATCCTAATTCTGGCTTACCTATTTTAATGCGTAGAGAATAAAATTTGGAAATGTTATTTTTTAATGTCTGTTAAGGGATAGTCTTTGAGCAATTAATTCATGTTTTAGCTACCCTTGGAACCTAAATGACTTAGAAGAGGTGACGCGTAATGTTTTCAGCTTATGGTTGATTTTTGGATGAATGCACATTATGCCAAGTGTATCAATAGTGTTCTATAATTAAATAACCTATAGTTTAACCTTTATTACACCTTCTAGAAGCATTAATTAGGAAGAGACCAAAATTTGGTCTTGCTTGAGAGAGGTAGGCACCACTTTTGGAGGAGGAAGGAAGGGGACCACCTAGTTAGCTTCTTGATTTATCTCCTTGGTTCATTAATGCATGTGTCTATTTTTCTTTTGGTAGCCATAAAGCCTATAGTGAGACTTAATTAAGAAGATAACTCAAGTTATCTTATCTCTCTTACCTTTGCATTTATAATTTAGAGACAAAAATTCATAGTCTTATTTTGATAAAATTTGAAGTGCAATTATGAGTTTGCATTTATGATTTAGAGACGAAAATTTCTATAGTCTTATTTTGATAAAATTTGAAGTCCAATTATGAGTTTGCATTTATGATTTGTAGATAAAAATTCCTATAGTCTTATTTTGATAGAATTTGAACCAATTATGAGTTTGCATTTATGATTTAGAGACAAAAATTTTCTATAGTCTTATTATGATAAGATTTGAAGTCCATTAGAGTGTTTTTAATAAAACTTGGAGTCCCATTTATTGCAAGTTGCATTATTGGTCTTGCAAGAGGTTATTTAAACTCATCTCTCTCTCTCTCTCTCTCTCTCTCTCTCTCTCTCTCTCTCTCTCTCTCGGTTCGGCCACCACCACCACCGTCACCACCTTCACTATCGCCATCCGCCGCCGCATCGCCACTTTGCCGTGACGCCGTTCGTACCATCCTCACCGCCGACCACCCCTCTTCATCGTTGCCATTTGTTGCTCGTCGTTGTTTTTAGTTTGTCCAGTTTGGTAAGTAGTTCTTCTAAGCCTTGGATAGGGCGTTACTCTATGCAAATCGGACCTAGGTTGAGTATTATATGAGCTTGATCTACGTGTTAATACTTGTTTTGCTTGATTTTACTTGTTCTAGAAAGAGAAAGCCCATGTGTGCATTTTGTATGGTTTGCTCATGTAGAGGGTCATGCTATTCTTGTTAATCAATTGTCATATAATGATAAGTGTTGTTGAGGCATGTGTAGGTTTTGAGGATTAAAATGAAGCGTATGTGCTCGTATAATGGTTTATTACAAAAATGGCTATTATTGCTCTATGATTATTGATTTTTGAGAAACCAACGTTATAAGTCATGTTGCTTGTGTGCATCTTGACAAGGAAGGGTTGTAAGTGAAGTATGTGAATTTTCGTATGTTGGAGAATTATGGTTGTTCACGTGTGATTATTTTCATGCATTTTTATATGTATGGGATTGAAATAGTTTGAACGTGTGAGCACTAAACACTTTTACATTGGCTAAAGCGAAATATAAGAATTGACTTGAGTGTTTGTGTGCTTATGTGATCACATAAATGGATTGTCTACCCATATGACTATGGGGGCTATTACCCTACGGGGTTTGATGCCCGGATGATTTATAACCTGGATGCTCGGATGACTTGTGACTTGGATGTCGTTCATGATAGATTTTGGAACGATGCTCTTAATTGAATGCCGTCTGTCTCTGAGGGAGGTCGAGACGTCGTTGTGCTCGATGGGGCGGGATGATGCCCAATTATGCCAGAAGACCACTGACGCGAGTGTCGGTTGTGGCCGTGAGCAGTCATAATAATCGAAACACGTGTGGATGCATTGCGCATGAAATTGTGATATGAAGTGTTCTTGATTATTTTGTGTAATTGTTGGATGCTAATTAGAAGCAAGGCTTCACGTATGATTATTTGATTGTGTTCTTGGCATGTCGAGGGGATGGGGTTTTCTTTCACGTATATATAGATAAGGCAAAGCAAAGGCTTTGCTATTGATTTGCCATCAACTTGTTAAGTCATATGTTTAGTACGTTCCCAAGGTGAAGTATCCTCCTACACGAGGTTTAGAGGTCATACTTATTGAGTTTACTCATTTGTTATTGTTAAAAAAAAAATTCAGGCTTCTAGTAATAGATATTCAAATTGTACGTTTTGGTATCCCCGTGGACCAAGGCATGGAAGTAATAGAGTACGTAGCACTGGGGATTGATACTGTGTATAAGAAGTATATAACGACCATTTGGTCAACAAAGGGCTAAGCATGGAGGAAACTACTTTTTCGAGATAGCCCTTGTAGGTAGAAGGAGCTAAGTTAATCCTGACCCCCTTCTTTTTGGTGTAATCGGAAAAAGGCCCGAGTGACGGGCATGTAATTAGACTAACTTCCGATGTGGGTCGATGATGCATATAAATAAGATGTGCTTTTGTGTATGTATTTTTCATGCTATATCGTTATTGTTATTGGATGAGTGTTATAGTATTCGCTTCCGCATTTGTTAATTGAAAGATAAAGAATGGGTCGGCGACGCCTCTTGGGACGTCACAATTAAATGACCAATGCAGGGAAGTCGCACACTCAAGCCTTGGGGAAATAGGACCGAGGTGTGACACTATGTCTAATTGGTTTGTTTTGAAAAGTCTAGACCGGAATGGACATCAGCCTTGCTTACCTTTTTTGGATTGGACCACCATCCTTAGGATTGCCTTGGAATAAGTGTCGCCTTGAGGTGTCGGATCTTCGACATTTGCTCACAACATACACCCTTAAGCATACATCTAATGCAATCAATTTGCAATCAAGTTCAATCAAGATGGCCTCGGGATCGGCCTTTGCTTTGCATGCATTTGGATCCCATTCCCTAATGACCAAGTTGATTAATTGTGATTAATGATGATTAACTCCCAATTGCCATAGCAATTAGTGAATTAATATCATTTATCCCTAATTAGGACTAGGTGATTTCCCTATCCTATCCCTCGAGTAATGCATCACCCTAGTATACATTTAGCATAGACAAGCATTTAAAGCTAGGCTAAACATGCAAGTCAATTAAGACCTTGATTATCACACAATCAAGCAATTGAATGAGCTTTGAAGAAATGATCACTTAATCATTTTCTCAGATTTCATGTCTCAAATTTGGGTCGGAAGAATTAATTTGGAAAACATATCAAAAGGTGCTCAATTTCAATGATTATGGTGTCAATAGAAATTTCAGGATGTCTACAACAACTTTCATGCAGACTGTTTTGCTCAATTTTAACCTAAGAGACCCGTATATAGTTATTTAAGATCCTCGGTCAGATTCTGACCCGGATCTGACCCATTTTGGGGGTAAATTCGGTAACAATAGTAAACTTAGTCAAAACACATCAAATTTTCCCATACAGCTGGACAACTACATTCTTAACAAACTTCATGTTTTGATTTTTTGCAAAAGAGCCCATCATTTTTCCCAGTAATTCAGTTTTGCCCAAGGACTTTTCTGAAAACAGTTTTATAGGCCAGCACTGACCTTATCCGCATTTTCATTTTTGTAAAATTATCAAAAATTACAATTAAGCCCTGAAACTCTCCAGTATACCATTTTAGACCCTTATGAACAACTGTTTAGTTTTGATATGTTGCAAAAAAAAGCCATATACTATGTGATATTTGCAAAATTATTTCTGCAATTTTCAGAGTTCCAGAACTGACTCAACAAGCAGTATAGATCGAAGCATTTCGTCCTAAGCCAACATGCATGATTTTATCTGAAACTTTTATATGTTGTAGGTCAGAATGTTAGCTACAACTTTCATGAAGATGCATTCCTCAGATTCTAAGCACAAAAATGCGTAAAAAAAGCAGATCTGAGAAAAGGTCAGTTCACAGATCAGCAAATCAGAACATAAGCAGAACAGAACAGTATGCAAACATTGTTGAACAGATTCTGTGAATTCACGGAAAAGTCAATATCAGCAAGAAAACGATGCTCATTTATGACATGAAACCACTCATTTTAAAGCTTGAGATGTCAGCTACAACTTTTTAGTTTATGACTTCTTCAAAAAATGATTTTTACTAGCTCGTTTTAGGTCGAGAAGTGCACTGGTTCGGTATACTCGAGTTTTACAGGACATACTCAGACTTGCGTGTATCGATCCACCATTTCAATCAACCATACCATCATCTAAGCGTAATATGATCTACTTTGACATATCTAAAGGCTAGATGCAATGGACAAGAGATAGGCCTTGATCGATCTACTTCGATTCATCAGCGAAAACCATGTCTAAACTAAGTTTTAGGAGTACATACCTTCATCGATGAACTACCAGAGCTCAAGTGAGCTAGCTCGGCCTTCTAATAGAATTGTGAAAGTGCCGAGATCAGCTCACAATCTGAAAACAAGGATATTGAAGAGGTTTAACAAAATCAAACCGATAATGAAACATTGAAGCTTTAAGAAGAAAATGAGGAAATCGAAGGAGTCCGGTGGCTGTTTGCTCCAACTCCGGCCATCACAGCATCGAGAACTGATCAAGGAATGGAGTTGTAAGCTTCGAACCATCGGAGGAAGTCGTCACATTGCTGGTTCAGCTGAAAACAGAAACCGAACAGATTACCGGTTTAAAAAGTCTCCAAAGCGATGGTCTACGGCCATCCTGTGGTGCCACCAAGGTTGTGACAGCCTTTGGGGAGGAGTGAGGCGCGTAGGTGAGATGGTGGCTTGCCGAAAATTGGCCTAGACCGGCCAGAGCTCGTACGACAAAAGAGAGAGAGGGAGAGAGAGTTTGGATGAGAGAGAGAGTTGTTATCCAAATGGCAGCCCTTCTCTGTTTTGAAGGGAAAAGGGCTTATATAGGTCCCTCATATTCAAATCTTAGCCCTAGGATTAACCTAAGATCTAAGGGTTAATATTCATTCTTATCAATTAAGAGGATTGATACATGGATCAATGACATGGCAATCTAGATGGCTAAGGTTCATTTGATCTTAAGGGCCGAGGTTAAGTGCTTGATGACTAAGCAAAGTCTCTAATTGGCTCATCTTAGTTCACTAGGATTGAGGATTAAGGGTGTTTTAGTCATTTCACACCCCTAATGGCATTTTTGTAATTTCTTCAACTTGGGATGACAAGGGGGATTTGGAGCTAGTTGGTTGTGGTCTAAAATAGCCCAAAAAATGGTCGGAAATGGCATTTTTCGTCGGAAAATGGTCCCTTGCCAGTCTGCAAGTCACCTGGCAATGGCATTTTTCGAGGGGCAAACAGAGTTCGTTTTTTTTGTGAAATTTTTTGCCCAAATTTTTATTTTTTTCCTCTATTTTGCATGTATGAAAATTTCTTAATTTTTTGTGGACCAAATTTATTTTTTTCTAAATTCTTTGATTTGATTCCATAGTCCAAAATGCACTAATTCCTTTTTTTCTAGCTAAAACGGCTAGGCTTTCTAGACATGTTGGCATAAATTCATTTTATTTAGCGATCATCTAGAATGCTAGATTAAAATGGGTTAAAAGGAATTAGGTCGATTGGAAATGTTTAAGCTCAATTTTAAACCTAAACTACTCTTAATAAGGCCAAACCAACCTCAAGATGAGTGAATTGGCCAAAATGGATATTAGATTCTAGTTTGGTTTAATCAAATGACTCAAATTTTGATATTGTCTCGCAACTTATGAAGAATTGGTTCGAGACGACTGTTTAGGCTCGAATTAGGGCTAATTTTTCAACATTCTTAAAACTTGATTTTTATTTGGGAGTTTGATGTATTACATCCTCTAGATCAAATGTCTCAACTAGAAGAAGTTTGAAAAATGCTAAGAAAAGGATCAATTTTGATTTTTTGCCAATTAGGGTTAACTTTCCTTAAATTGGGGAAAAGTATGTTCCTAATTGATTTTTGTAAAAATAAAAATTTAAAAACTCAATTACGGTAAAAAGAACAATTTTTTGTGTTTTTTCTTGAATTTTAAAAAATTATTTGTATTGTTTTGGAATTTTGGCTAAGAAAATTAATCTTTCCAAAGAAAAATCACTTTCTAAGTCAAATTCGAGAATTTTTGAAAATCGAAAGTGGGAAAATTTATTTGACACTATTTAGAACCTATTCATGTGAAAATCCAAAATTTGACCTCGATGTTGACTTTTGGTCAACTCTTGATCAAAGGTTTGACCAAAAAGTCATCCAAAAAGTCAATCTTTAACTTTTTGGAAATAAGGTCTAAATGTGTTCTAAATTCTAGGTCAAAGCGTGGCCAAATGAAAAAAATGACTCTTTTTGGGTTGAGAAATAGGTTTTGTCCCGATCAAAACCCAAGTATTGTATTTTTACCTTTTATGACTTACCGGCTAAAAATCAAGTGTCAACAGTCATAACTTGGTTAATTTGATAAAGGGTTTACTTCATCAATAGATAATTCATGTAAGCTTTTATTTACTCTACAATATTTGGAAATGTGTCCTCTTTTGCCACATGTATAACATTTAATATCTTTGTTAATTATTCTCAAAGGTTTTTGTTTAGGTTTATTGTATTTTTCTTGTTGGGACTTGGTTTTGTGATCATTTTTAAATTTTTTCTTATTGGATTTAGGAGGACAATCTCCTTTACACTTTGGTTTCGTGGATTCAGTAAATGAAGGATCATATTGAGCACATAAATCTTGTGATATCCCTAAATTTTGACCAACGTGCTAAGATTGAATTTAATGGATTTTAACCACGAATTCTAATATGATGAAGAGTTTTGGATATTACGAAATCGAAATCTCAAAGTTTATCGATAAACCTTAAACTTTTGGATAAGTGACGATAAGCTGAAAATTGAGAACCAAAGAAACGTTACAGACTTGGCATAAACCAACGAGCCTACTTTCTATGAAATTCGGCCACCAAGAAAAAATTACCGTTTTGCCCTCGAAAGCCTATTTTTAGCCCAAATAAAGAGCCCATTGGATATCAAGCCCATTAAGTCCTTTAAATTCAAGCCCAAACCCCCGTGAATAGTACACGCCCGTATGAATAGTGCCAAGGTAGAAATTACCATTATACTTCTTCTTGAAACCTTGACTTTGAGGGACAAAATTTATGAGCTAGAGACAATTTTATTTAATGCAAAGTGAAGACTTGATGAAGAAGCAAGAAGCCATCTCGGAGAGATAAGCTCTCTCCCTCTCTTTCTTCTTTCTTTCCTCAATTATTTACCTTAACTTGTCTTGAATTTCAAGAGCAAGATTGGATAATTTTTGGGGTTGCATTAATGAGACATCAATAATGCAATCTTGGAAGAGAAGACAAGCATTGGAAGACTTGGCAATTTCCTCTCTCTTTCTCATTCTCACTTGCACTCTTTCCCCCCTCTCTCTTTTTCCTCTCTTTCTCTCTTTCATTTTCCTCTTGGTTCGACCACCTCCACCGTCCCTCACTTTGCCGTTCACCTTGCCGCCACCATTCATCACCGTGTCGAGCTTGACCCGCGTCCTTGCTGCCGTGCCTTCGCCATCGAACTATCCATCACCGTCGTTCACCGCACCACGCCGAGTCCAAGCCAAACCATCCGTGCCGTCGCCACTGCCATGCCACACCTTTGCTGTGCATTTGCCGATCGTCGCCGTCGTCGTTACCGCCATTAAACTAGTGAGTTAACTCCATAATCCTTGATTAGGTTGTTAATTGCACTTAGGGTTAGATTAAGTGAAGTTTAGAGTTAAATATGGTGATAAGTTATCATGAAATGATAAGTGGAAGTGATAGCTTATCAAGAAAATGTGATAAGCTATCATCAAAGGGATGATAAGCTATCGAAAAGAAGGTGATAAGCTATCACAAAATAGGGGATAAGCTATCGAGGCTTAAGTGATAAACTATCGGAAAATGGATGATAAGCTATCGTCAATTAGACGATAAGCTATCGAGAAATTATCGATAAGCTATCAAAGTTTGGGCAATAAGCTATTAAGGTTTGATTATTAAGTTGTTAGTTAACGTGCCATATGCTTGTGATATGCACTGGTTCTATGCGTGCTTTTGTGCCGTTTGAAGGGTAGGTTACCTTGGAAAGATGGTCGTCTCACGAACTATAGCTTTTTCGTTGAAAATAATGTATTTTTGGCATATAAATTATAATTCATGAGCTATCGTGCTTAGATACCAAGTTTTAAGTGTTGGAATAATCTAGGAGGCTTGAAAAAAAAAGTATGTGAAGTTTAACAGGATAAGCATGTATGTGTGATCACGTGTGATTTATTTATTGCATTTTTACATGTGAAAATGGCAATAAGTTTGATGTATGAGCATGAATCATGGCATGAGCACATATCATAAGTACATAGGCTAAAAGAAAGAAGAAATGAGAATGGCATGCATGATTGGTGTGCTTGTGTGATCACAGAAAGAGTATGGATCCCCAAGAGGCTTGGGGATGATACCCGATTTATCAAATTCCCAGTGGGGTTAGGATGATGATGATTTTATCGAATGTCCGGTGGGGTCGGATGATGGATCGCGATAAAGGCCGGACCGATTCTCCTTTATGGAATGCTGTCCATCTTTGGGGGAGGTTGTGATGTTGTCGTGCCTGATGGGACGGGATGATGCTCGATCATATTGGAAGACGCCAACCGAGGGTTGTGCCGTGCCCTAGAGCGGGCATAATCACTAGGCATAAAATTGGAACACGCTTTGATGTATTATGCATGAGAAATGGTGATATGTGTTCTGGTTACGTGCGTTGGCTAATGCATTGTTTATAAAATGCTATAACTAATAATATGCAGGGTATGTGCCAAGGTAAGATAAGAATGCCTTTGGTTTGTTTATTAAATGAGTTGAATCGCTCGAACCTATTATAGATGAAGTAGAGCGAGAATTGCTCGCTATTGATTTGTTATCGATAATAAGCTACATGTTTAGAATATGCTTTAAGCGAATTAGCACCATACACGAGGTTTAGGTTGTTAACTTACTGAGATTTTATCTCACTCATTGTTGTTAACCGCTTTTCAAGACCATAGAATGGAAGGTCGACATGTGCGGTTCAGGGCAAATCAAGGTGTATTCACGTAAAGGAGATAGGTTAACCCAACGTCGGTACCTTTTTGAAGGTCTTAATAGGAAGCGGCCTATAACGAGAGCTTGTGTATATAAATTTCCTAGGGTTAACAGGTTTTTAAATAAGGTGTGCTTTGGTAACAATTGTAATCCTGTTGTTTTTCCTGCTATCCCTATTGTCGTGACTGTTTGGGTGAATGTTAATCATTTTCGCTTACATTAATCAAAAGATAAAATAAACGGGTCGATGACGCATCTTGAGACGTTGCATTCAAATGACCTAAGAGAAATGACAGGGATCGTCGCGCGCTCGAGGGCCGGGGCGTGACAAATCTCCTAAATCTTTATTAGTAAGTGACTGGTCTTTTTAAAGTTGTCGTTGTAATTTAATTGAGTTGCAAATTTGTGTTCGTTGTCTATAAACGTATGAAATTAGTTCTCCATAGGAAAGTAAGTGATAAGGAATTTGACAATCAAATTCTTCCCTAATTTTATTATGAGCTTGGTCTCCTATTAGACGGGGTAATCCTGCTAAAAGTTTTTCTTTCCAAAAAGGTTTATTACAATTTGATCGAACTAAAACTCTTTGTAAGAAAAGATCTTTATATTCTCTAAATTTCCCTAAGGATTAAATTTCATATTAGATGAAAGATCTTGATTTCTATTTCTTAAATGTGAAGGATTTCCTATAAAATGTTGGGATATTGAAAAAAAATAAGCGCATTGATAGCATCTTGTATGATTTGTCCATTTTCATCCTCAATGCGTTGTCCATATTTGTCTATTCAATATGTAGTTAATATCTGAGTCTTTTGTTCATCAGTTAGGTAATTATCCCACCAACCTTTTAATTGCCCAGTAAAATTGGCTACTTAAAGATTGGCAACGGCATGATCAGAAACGTCTTGTTGGGTTTTATGTATTTGGTATCATGACCATGTTAGTAAGTATGTTGATACTATTATCTTCAGTGACTCCATCTATATTCCATTTATAAATTGCATTAGGAGAATATTTATTTTGGATCCTGTATGATGATTCTTCTAGAGCTGTATCAGGAGGTGTAGCTCTAGAATAGTAAAGCTTTTGTGGATTTTTCTAAGCAAGTCTATTTACTTTAGGAGTAGACTCATTATCATATTCTTTATTGGATTTTTCAAGGACATTTATTTGTTCTGGAATATCATATGTTGGAGAAACATCTCTAAATAGTTTTGATGATTCCCAAACTATCCTTCACATGCTGTTTGTGCAGATGTTTGAGATAATGTATAGCGACTAGATGAAACCAATGGTGCGATCCATTGGGTGAGATATCGCAAAGTGTCCAGGCGCAGAAAATGAAAACAGCACCTCAGAGCAATACAGTCGCTGGAAGCAACTGTTTGCTAGGGCTAATATAGGACGTGGTTCCTGATGTATCATGGTGATGTTTGTTGAAGATTATGGCCATTGAAGATAGGAGCTGCACAACAGAAGATTGGAAGATCAATCGAGAAAATAGACAGTAGGTGACTGGCAGCAATGTCTGGAACAGTCAGCATAAGGAAAAGCAGTAACAGTGCCTATTTTTGGTAAAACTGCAGAAGTCTTGGACAGAGATTGTATGGGCAGTCTTATCCTAGGACAGCAGGACCAACGAGCTTCCAACGGCTAGGAAACCCTCTGAAACATCTCCAATGGCTATATTGAAGACGTATATAAATAGGGCTTGTCCTCCTCAAGAAAAAGTTGGAGAGTCATATACATAGAACCGAAATAGTCACTTAAATTGCTCTTCCTGTTGATATTGCTTTCTGTTCTTACTTGACTTTGCTTAATCTTTGCATAGAAAGAGTTTGCAAGAGAACAAGTGTACTTGAGAGTGCAGTGTGTGAATCTTTGGTGTGATCTATCAAGTGTAAATGATCACCACTTGTTGGTTGTAACTTGTCGAGCAAATCTCTAGTACAGTCCAGCCCGTCTTGTGACTGTTAGTCTCGATGATGGAGTAGGCTTGGTTATAACCGAACCACTTAATCTTTTGTGTACTGCTGTTTTTCTCCTACTCTTTACTTCGTACAACACGTCTATTGCTTACAATATGTGAAACAGTTGGTTCACTTGATCTTTACTTATAGCACCACATTTTTGCAAGAAAAGCTAATAGTTTTCAAAACAACCTATTCACCCCCCTCTAAGTTGCATAGTTAGTCCAAATACTTGATATCAGAGCTAAGTTGCTCTTCATTCAAAGTGTACTCTTCGGAGCATAAAGATCTTGATTATGGCTAACTTTGGCAACATTTTCTCTTGTGACTCTCTGTCTACTAGCAAGGCACCATATTTTGATGGAACGAACTTTGGTTACTCGAAAATAGGGATGCAGACCTATGTGGAAGTAGTGGATCTCAACCTATGGGACATCATCATTGATAGACTAGAAGTAGCAACTCCTGTTCTAGCTCCTGTTCAAGAAGCAGCTACCCTTAAGCAAATGGCAGCTTCTGCTATGCCACCGCCGCCTTAGCAAAAGAAAGAAGAAGAAAAGCTGCTCTTAATTCAAAAGCTAAACATCTTCTATTATGTGCTTTGTCCCCATATGAATTTAACAGAATTTCTTCCTGTATCATAGCCAAAGAAATATGGGATTGTCTAGTTATGACATACGAAGGAACCGACCAAGTAAGGGAGACAAAGATGAACATCTTGCTTAGGAACTATGAATTGTTTAGAAAGATGAAACAGTTACCCAGATGTTCAACAGATTCATCGAGATAGTGAATGGTCTAGCAAATAAAGGAAAGCCATTCACCGATGCTGAAAAGGTGAACAAGCTGCTAAGAGCCTTGCCCAAGGAATGGAGCACAGTGAAGACATCCGTTAGAGAAACTACAAGGATCCAACCCATCACTATGGATGAGTTGGTCAGTACCTTGTTGTCACATGAACAAGAGCACCTCAACGAAGAAAGCACCTCCAAAGGTAAGAAACCTCTTGTGTTTAAAGCTAACCTTGATGATGCAGGAGGTCAAACAGGTTTAGATGATGAAGAGATGGCACTATTGACCAAAAGATCCAAAAGTTTCATGAGAAGAGGAGGAAATTACAAAAGCAAACCTTAGAGAAGCTACCAAAAAGAAAACAAAGGTAAAGGATGTCATTTGTTTCGAGTGCAGGAAACCAGGGCATTTAAAGCCTGAATGCCCATCTCTCAAAGAAGAAGAAAAGTAGCAGTGAAAAGAAGAAAAATCATGCTCTAAAAGCCGAAACATGAAGTGATTTGGAATACAAATCAAGTGATAACGACAAGGCAAATATTTGTCTGATAGTGAACTCCAAGCATGAAGAAGAAGAAGAAGAAAAAGAAGAAGAGGTAATCAACTATGAACTTTCATAAAAAGAATTACAAGATTTTGTTAAGGAAGTTTTTGAAGAATACACAAAGGCCGGTAGATGGATTTCTGAATTAAGAAAAAGAGTCTTTGATCTTGAATATGAAAACCTGTCTTATCGAAATCTGTCAAAGGAGATAAATAGAGACAGACAGGAACAGAGTTCAACAATCTGGCTGTTGCAAGATGAAAATGATTATCTTCAAAATGAGATTTCAAAAGTTTGTACGAAGTTTTCATTGGGTTCAAAAACTCTTGAGCATATCCTTTCTATTCAGATTCATCATTATAAAAAATCTAGATTATGACATGAGGATGATGAGGAAGAGAAGAACCCTTTTCCCAAAGTCAAGAAGTGATTGAAAAGAAAACCTCCTATTCAATTTTACAAAAATCATTTTGAAAAACAGTTCACAAAATCTATTGGCAAAGATGTTGAAAGATGTTCTACCTGCAATGAAAGTGGTCATTTCAAGTCTGAATGTTCTAAGAAGCCTAGGAAATTGAAAATGATTAATTGGAGATTTGACACTAACCGGAGTGGACCTAAGCTCAAGTGGATACCAAAGAAAAGATGAAAGATCTTCTTGAATGCTGGTGATCTTGAAGAAGAACAAGTGGTACCTGGATAGCAGCTGTTCCAGATATATGATAGGCGAAAGATCAAAGTTTGTGAGCTTTGTCCACCTAGATGGAGGCAGTGTTACCTTTGGAGGCAAATGAAAAGGAAAAATCACTGGGAAAGGAAACATCAGATTGGGAAATCTGGTGATTGAAGATATTTTCCTTGTCCAGGGCTTAGGCTACAACCTTCTAAGCATTAGTCAACTTTGCGACAAAGGATACAAAAATAGCTTTGAGGAAGATAGATGCATTGGAGTAAACAAAAGTGAATCACAATCTTTCTTAGGTAAAAAATATGACAACGTCTATTTTCTTGATATAAATCTTGATGACATGCAATGCCTAATGACCATCAAAGATGAGTGCGATCTCTGGCACAAGAAGTTAGGCCATGTAAGCACAAAGCATCTATCCAAGATCTCATCAAAAGGTCTTGTTCGAGGCCTTCCAAAGATCAACTATGGTAAAAGTGATGCATGCAACGCATGTTCTCTTACTCCTGCACATGGACCTATTCGGACCAACTAGATTTATGAGTCTTAGAGGAAGAAGATATTGCCTAGTTGTGATATCCCTAATCTTTAACCAATGTACTAAGATTGAATTCGATGGATTTTGACCATGAATTCTAATTAGATGAAGAGTATTAGACGTTACGAAATTGAGATATCAAAGTTTAACGGTAAACCCTAAATTTTCGGATAAGTGACGATAAGCCGAAAATTGAAAACCAAAGAGAAGTTACGGACTTGGCATGAACCAACGGGCCTACTGCTTATGAAATTCAGCCACCAAGAAAATCCTATAAGAGAAAATTACCATTTTGCCCCCGAAAGCCCATTTTTGGCTCAAATAAAGAGCTCATTGGTTATCAAACCCATTAAGCCCTTTAAATTCAAGCCCAAGCCCAAGCCCCTGTGAATAGTACCAAGCCCACGTGAATAGTGCCAAGGGTGGAAATTACCAAAATACCCCTTTTGAAAAAAACCTTGACTTTGAAGAACTAATTGTGGACTTAAGACAAGATAAATTAATGTTGGACAAGGAAGTCTTCTTTCTTTCTTCCCCTATGTGGCCACCCCCTCCTCTCTCTCTCTCTCTCTCTCTTCTTTCTTTCCTCAATTATTGCCTTAAGTTGTCTTGAATTTCAAGATCAAAATTGGATAAAATTTTGAGGTTGCATTAATGAGTTGCAACAATGCAATCTTGGTGAAGAAGACAAGCCTTGGAAGATAGTAGCCATTGCTCTCTCACTCTCTCTCTCTCCCTCTCTCTCTTTTTCTTCTCATTTTCTCTCTTTCACCACTACCGTTCACCTTGCCGCCGCCGTCCATCACTCTTGCCACACCCTTGCCGCTATTAGGATCACTGTCGCCGCCATCCAAGCCATACCGAACTGTCCTCCACACGCTGTGCCACCATCGCCAAGCCATGCCGCACCGCACCAAGCCAAGCCACACCTTTGCCGATTGTCGCCGTTGCAACCGCCGTTAAACTAGTGAGTTAACTTCTTAATCCTTGGTTAGGATGTTTATTGCATTTAAGGTTAGACTAAGTGAGATTTAGGACTAATTATGGATGGATTAGTTGATAGGCTATCATGATAAGTTATCATGAAATGATAAGTGATGGTGATAGGTTATCAAGAAAAGTGATGAGCGGAATTGATAACCTATCAAGGAAAAGGTGATAAGCTATCATCAAATGGATGATAAGCTATCGGTATTTGGACGATAAGCTATCATCAAAGGGATGATAAGTTTCGGTACTTAAGTGATAAGTTATCGAAAAATGGACGATAAGCTATCATTGAATAGGCTATAAGTTATCGAGGTTCGATTGATAAGTTATTAATTAATATACTTTGTGCTTGTGATATATGGTATTTCTATATATGCTTTGGTATGATTTGAGATAAGGATTGCCTTGGAAATGTGATTGTTTCATGAACTATTATTTTCTAGTTGAAAAGAATGCATTTTCGGCATATAAATTATGATTCACGAGGTGTCGTGCTTGGATACCAAGTTTTAGGTGTTGAAATAATCTAGGAGGCTTGAAAAATGAAGCACATGAAGTTTGACAGGATAAACATGTCTGTATGATCACGTGTGATTTATTTATTGCATTTTTACATGTGAAAATGGCAATGAATTTGACATATGAGCACGTATCATGGTTGTATTGGTTAAAAGAAAGAAGAAATGAGATTTGTATGTATGATTGTGTGCTTGTGTGATCACAAAGTGTATTGACCATCAGTGGTGATTGGGGACGATGCTCGATTTTATCAATGATATTATCGGACATCCGACAGGGGTTCGGATGACGGATCGCGGTAGAGACCGGACCGATTCTCCTTTATGGAATGCCGTCTGCCTGCGAGGGAGGTCGAGGTGGGACTGCACCTCAATCGACCAGGAGGAGACGTTGCCATGCCTGATGGGGCGGGACAATGCCCGGTCATGCTAGATGACCGCCAACCTTTAGGTTGTGCCATGGCCTAAAGAGGTCAAGAACCGCCAACCTTCGGGTTGTGCTGGGCTTGAGAGCGGGCATAATGACTAGGCTTAAAATTGGAACACTCGTGGATGCATTGTGCATGAGAAATGGTGATATGTGTTCTGATTAAGTGTCTTGTTTGATTGCCTTGTTTATAGAATGTTATAACTGACATCATGCAAGGTATGTGCCAAGGCGAGGTAAGAATGCCTGCGGTTGTCTGTTAAATGAGTAGAGTTGCCCGAACCTATTATAGATTAAATAGAGCGAGAATTGCTCGCTATTGATCAGTTATCGACATTAAGCTGCATGTTTAGGGTATGCTCTGAGCGAATCGGCATCCTACACGAGGCTTAGGTTGTTAACTTACTGAGATTTTATCTCACTCGTTGTTGTTAACCGCTTTTCAGACTTGTAGTATGAATACGCAAATCGTGCAATTCAGGATTCCTACGGACCAGAGCATCATGATAACACCGTACCTTGTCCTTGGTGCAGACTACAATTATGAGCTTTACGTTACAACGATCTGGGTCGACGAAGGGTTGAGGCAGCTGATACCTCACTGTTTCAAGGCGTGGTTCGTTCACCACGGTGATGCTCTCTTTGGTCCTTTGAGGAGTTTTGATGGACCGGGGGGAGGTGGAGGTCCGGGCGAAGAACTTTGGGATCCTATGGACATAGAGGTTCCTGACGGTGCTGTTGAAGATTCGGAGTCTGACCCGGATGCATAGAGCGATCCCGAGTACTACCTCTAGTTCAGACTTGGAGGACCGACCTTTTTGGGGTAACCCCATAGTAGCAGAGATAAGTTAACCCCGACCCTTGTATCTTTTTAACGGTCTCATAGGAAGTGGCCTAAAAGCAATGGCTTATACATATAAACTTCATAAGGTTAACAAGTACATAAATAAAGTGTGAGTTTTGCTAATGATGTTGGTTTTGTTGTTTTTCCTGCTATCCCTATTATTGTAATTGTCGGGTGTTTATTAATCATTTTCTCTTGTGTTAATCAAAAAATAAAAAGAACGGGTTGACGACGCATCTTGGGACGTCACATTTTTAATGACTCAAGAGAAGTGATAGGGATCGTTATAGGCTCGAGGGCCGGGGCATGACACTAGTGATCGTTGATGACTACTTGCGATTCACCTGGGTAATCTTCCTAGCTCACAAGCATGAAGCATTTCAATCATTTGAGAAGCTAGCTCAAAATCCAAAACAAGAAAGGATATAACATCACAACAATCAGGTCGGATCATGGAGGCGAGTTCGAAAACCAAAGCTTTGCTGAGTATTGCAATGAAAATGGAGTGGAACACAACTTCTCCTCTGCCTATACACCCCAGCAAAACAATGTAGTTTAAAGAAAGAATTGATCGCTTCAAGAGATGGCCAAGACCATGTTAATCGAAAGCGGAGCTCCTGCATACTTTTGGGTAGAAGCTGTTGCCATCGCTTGTTATATCCTCAACATGGTCCTGCTAAGACCTCTAACAAAGATGTCTCCTTACAAAATATTCAAGGAAAGAAAACCAAATGTTTCATACTTCCATGTGTTTGGGTCCAAATGCTATGTCCTTAAAAATCCGAAAGACAACGCTGGAAAATTTGATGCAAGGGCGAGTGAAGGTATTTTTCTTGGATACTCAACTACTAGTAAAGCTTATCGTGTGTTTAATAAAGAATTGTAGATAGTTGAGGAATCTATAAACGTAAAGTTAAGAGACAAGAAAAAAGAGTATAGTATGATGAAAGTGAAGAGATATTATAGACATCCACTCTAGTCAACAACGAACAACTTCAGCAATAATAACCGCCTGCACAAAATGCTTCACCGCTTGCACCAATGCCAAAAGATTGGAAATTTAAATCTGATCATCCAAAGGATCAAATCATTGGAAAGGTCGATGAAGGCGTCAAAACCAGATCATCCCTCAAAGACATGATGAATTCCTTAGCTCTGATATCTCAAATAGAGCCCAAAGGAAATGAAGATGTCATATCGGATAAATGTTGGATCGAGGCAATGTAAGAAGAATTGCATCAATGCAAAGTAAATGAAGTATGAGAATTGGTTCCTCACTCGAAGGATCATCCTGTTGTTGGAATAAAGTGGGTATTCAGAAATAGGCTAGACGACAAAGGTAATGTAATTCGCAACAAAGCAAGATTAGTTGCAAAGGGTACTGCCAGGAGGAAGGTATAAATTATGATGAAACTTATGCTCTTGTTGCTAGATTGAGGCTATACGACTATTGCTTGCTTATGCCTGTTATTATGATTTTACTCTCTATCAAATGGATGTAAAAAGTGCATTTCTTAATGGATACATTAAAGAAAAAGTCTTTGCCGAGCAACCAACAAGTTTTGAAGATCCACATTGAACTAATGATGTTTATCGCCTGAAGAAGGCGCTATATGGTCTAAAGCAGGCACCTCGAGCCTGGTACGAGAGGTTGAGCTGTTTTTTAATAGAAAATGATTTCATGAAAGGAATTCGCTGAAATTATGAAGAGTGAATTTCATATGAACTCAATTGGAGAACTCAATTTCTTTATTGGTCTCCAAGTTAAGTAAACAGGAGCTGGAACATTCATACATAAAGAGAAATATGCCAAGGAGCTAGTTAACAAATTTTTTCTGGAAAATTACACGAAGACCGAAATGCCTATGTCCTCTACCATCAAGCTTGATAAGGATGAAAAAGGTAAATCTGTTTATAAAAGATTATATAGGAGCATGATCGGGTCCTTGCTCTACTTGACAGCCTCTAGGCTTGACATCCTGTTTGGAGTATGTCTTTGTGCTCGCTTTCAATCTGCTCCCAAGGAATCGCATTTGACTACAGTAAAAAGGATCATAAGGTACATTGGTACATATCCTAAGCTAGGTCTCTAGTCTCCCAAGAACTTAGATTTCTCCCCGATAGGATATTCGGATGTTGATTTCACTGGATGCAAAATTGATAGAAAGAGTACATCAGGTATGTGTCAATTGATGGGTAACATGCTAATCTCTTGGTTTTCAAAAAAACAAAATTCAGTTGCTCTTTCAACCACTGAAGCTGAGTATATAGCACTTGGTAGCTGTTGTGCTCAACTCATTTGGATGAAACAATAACTGTGTGACTTTGGATAAGAAAGATCTGCAATTCGTATTATGTGTGATAGCACAAGTGCTATTAATCTCACTAAAAATCCTATATTACATTATCATGCTAAACACATTGAGGTAAAACATCACTTTATTAGAGATCATGTGAGCAATAAAAATATCTGCATATCTTTCGTTGAGTCAAAACAGCAGCTTGCGGACATTTTCATGAAGCCACTAGACAAACAAGCGTTTGAGCATATAAGGGGTGAACTAGGGATCTGCAATCCCTTTGAGTAAAGATCCTCTTGTATGTCAGCTAATGTTTGTGCTTTTGCTTACTTAACTGAAAACAGGTTGAGAAACATCAGGTGAAACGCAAAAATCAGGTAAGCTTAATCGTTCAAAAAGTTACTGTTACTGCACATTTACTAACAGTCTGACACGTCAGCCTTAGACCTGTTATTTCCGTTACTATGCTACCGTTACTTCCTAATTTATACCTAAATATTATCTTCAGTAAATATTTTTTTAAAATATTTTCTTGGATTAAATGTTACTGCTGTGATGGCAACGGTTATTTCCTACTCTCTCTTCATGTCCTCATATATTATGCATCATGCATCCATTCTCACACTCATTTCCAAACACTCAACAGCAAAAATGGCTCCCAAGACCCAAAAGAAAGCCTCTCGCAAATCTACTCGTGTTGCTGCCAAAATGTCAAAGGAATCCACAGAGATTGATCTCACCAGGCAAGCTGAAGGTTCTGAGGAATAGACACAAAGCCAAAGTGTTCCAGCCTCACAAATCCCTAGAGAGTCTGCAACTGCAAGTGTTGCTCTCCCATCTTCTACGGAGATAACGGGAACCTCTGCAAAAACTCTTGAGGCACGATGACAACAAGAAAAGAGCATTGTCGTGGCCAAAGAAGTATAGCTGGTCAAGTTGTTTGATCCTCAAGCATTGATGCAGTTCTTTGAGAAGGAACGTGTTGCACTTACCAAAGGCATCAGCGATCTCTGTAATTCTATAACTCTAAGTCTCGCAACAACAGGATCAAGCTCTTCTGATCTTCCAACGCCATCTCTGCCTGCAGCACCTGCTGCACAAGCAAGTGAGACTATTCCGCCCTCTGCTTCTAAAAAGAAATCCTCACCCAAGTCCTCAACAAAGGAAGATGAGAACACTAGCAAGGAAGGCTCGCAGGAACATGCTCTGGAGACAGTCAATCCTCCTCCTACACCATCTAACAAGAAGCAGCAACTGAAACTGCCTCTGAGAAATCAGAAGCCAAGGAATTCTTAGGAGATCAACGTCGAGAGGACGATGACGACCAGGTATTTCATGCTTTTAAGCCCATTGAAAGCTTTGAAACTGATCCTTTTTTTACTCTAAAATGTTTTTAAGTCAAGAACACAAAGAAGCCTTTGATTCCTTCTTATATCGTGGCTCCATTCCTCACCGATTTGTTGATTTTGAATACTTGGATGCCTATGGAATTTTTCTGTCTAAAATATTTGACGAACTAAAACTTAAGTTTTTTTGCAGTCTTCAAGAGGAAGTACATCTTGTTTTAGTGGCTCTATTTTATTCAAATCTCCATTTCAAAAATAGGGACTCCTTTACTTTCACTTTTAGAAGGAAAGAATTTACTATATCTTTGGATGATTTGTGCGACATTATTAAGGCTAAATATAATGTTTTTACAAAAATTCCCGTCAAGCCTAACGATGCATATAGCTTCATCCTTAAAACTGAAAATTTTACAAGAGGAAACCATTAAATTGTCCCCCTGAACATGTTGCCTTTGAAAGCAAATTTTGCCCTAAAGATTTTAACCCACTACCCGTGCCCGAAATCTTCCTCCACAAACGACGTGTCTCGATATGAGGCAAAGATTATCTAGGCCATCCTCACAAAGTTCAAGGAATTCTCTCTTGCCCAAATGATATTCATCCACATGTACTGGACTGTCCATCACAAAAATGGGAAGGTTCCATATGGTGCGTGTTGACACTTGATTTTTAGCTGATCAGTCATTTTAAAGTTAAAACTTGGAATTTGAGTTTTGATTGTGACAAAATCATTTTTCAAACAAAAAAGAGTCATTTTTCACTCGGCCATGCTTTGGCCTAGCATTTAGGATGCATTTCAAAAAGTCAAAATTTGACTTTCAAGTTGACTTTTTGGTCAAACCTTTGACCAGAATTTGGCGAATATCAACCTCGGGGTTGCATTTTGTATTTTCACATGAATATGTTGTAAATAGTGTCATTTGAATTTTCCTGCTTACGGTTTTCGAAAATTCATGAATTTAACCATAGAAATTGATTTTCCTTTGGAAAAATGAATTTTCTTTGCCTAAATTCAGAAAAAATACAAAAAAAATTTAGAGAAATTAGAGAAAAATCATGAAACATCCTTTTTTTATTTTTTAATTGAGTTTTTGAACTTTCAATTTCACAAAAATAAATTAGGAACCTACTATTCCCCAATTTGGGGAAAAATAAGTCCTAATTGGCCCAAAAATCAAAATTGACCATTTAGATAGATTTTTTAAAGTTTCTTGTAGTTGAGACATGTGATCTAGATGATGTTTTACATCAAATCCCTTATTCAATTTCAAGTTTTGAGCATATTGAAGAATTAGTCCTAATTCGAGCCTAAACGGTCGTCTCAAACTATTACTTCATGAGTTATGAGACGATATCAAGATTTAAATCATTTGATTAAAATAAATCAGAATCTAATATCCACTTTGGCCAATTCACTCATCTTGAGATTAGTTTGGCCATATTGAGAGTGGTTTAGGTTTACAACTAGGCTTAAATGACTCCGAGCGATCTATTTTCTTTTAACCCATTCCAATTAGGCATCCTAGTACATCCTTAGACATTCAATTTGGCCAAGGAAATCAATTTTACACCAACATGTCTAGAATGCCTAGTAGTTTTAGCTTAAAAAAAGAGAGGAATTAGTATGTTTTGGAATTATATAATCAAATCAAGAAATTAAAAAATAAATAAATCTTGATCCAGAAAAAATTTGGAAAAATTTATATTTAGAAAATAGAGGAAAAAAGGAAAATTTTGGTGAAAATTTCATTAAAATTAGAATACGTTTGGCCTTTGAACCGGCCTGGTTAAGAACTAGTCAAACCGGTCAACTCGGGTTTGACCGGATTAACCTAGTCCGACCATCTCGCCGGAGACACGGCGAAAATGGCTGAATTTTGGCCATTTTTAGGCCATTCTAGCTCATTTGTGGCCCATTTCCCAAGACAAAACCCACCCTCTATGCTTAAGTAAGAAATTACAAAAATGCCATTAGTGAATCTAATCTTGACCATTGATTTTGAATGGCCGAGATTAGATCATTTTGGTGTCCCTTCATTTAGCACATATCTCATAAACCCTAAGGAGGGGAATCATTTTAGGGATGAGGGTAGAATTTTTCAGATTAGGATAGAGCTCTCTCTCTCTCTCTTGCCGGCGCCCCTCCTCTGGCCATCGTGTGTCGCTGCTCACCAGCTACCATCACTAGCGAGCCACCACACCCCCCCGATGCGTCCTTGAGCTCGCTGTGCCTGGAGTTTATTCATTTCACCACTAG
>BCNH02000009.1:5696882-5725158 GCA_001662345.2 Metrosideros polymorpha var. glaberrima
TTCTCCCTTTTTCTCTTACGTGTTCATGTTTCTACCATCTTCCGTTTCTAATACCTTTAGTTCTCGTTTGAATCAGAGATTGCCAAGCTGTGTTGGCTATCCATTGGACCTCAGTGGTGGCCAAATAGCTCACTTGAGCTCCGTGCACCCATCAAAAAAGGTAGGTTTGATCTTAACTTGAAACCCAGCATATGCCGATCAAATAAGGAATCGTTTGGTTCCATGTTTTTGCCATATTTTTAGGATGAGTTTGCTGCTGTGTACTGCTGCCTTTGAGTCTAAAATGATGGCAAATAGCTTATGTATGCATGCTGGTTGTTGTTGAAAGATATCTCAAGTTTTATGCAAAAATCATTTTTCTGACCCCTCTCGCTTCCAATGGCCATTTGCCCCTTTAAATGACACTTTTCAAGAAAGCCATAGTTGAGTTAACTGATCACGACATCCCAAGATTCGATTTGAGTACTTGTGGGCCTCGAGGGTACGTAGTTTGGTATGTGAATCGAGTCTTCAAAGTTCGCTTTGAAATCTGGAAAAATGAAAACTGCTACTGTTCTTCTCTGTTTCCTACTGTTTTCTGATCGACCTTCGCGGTCTGCCTATTTTAATGATTTTTTCCATATAGATTTCAGCAAAGTGTTCTACATAAAAGTTTTAGACCACATCCATGGCTATTCTGTGAAAAAGTTTCAAGACCATACGATATTTTTAACTTGGTCAATTGACCTCTACATTACCGATCTTTCTAAGCCTATTTTCCAGATTCCAGAACAGCAATCTGTTCTGTTTTATTTTGCCAAAACGACGAGGTTGTAGTTGTTATTTACAAAACCTTAAAACATGAAAGTTGTTCATTGAGGTCATATCTAGTGACCCACAAAATTTCATGTCATGGGTATACTGTTCAGTTGGTTGATTTCATAAAATCCGGACAGTATGCAAATTGGTCCCTTTGAAGAATGAATCTGACCTTCAGGATGAAACTATCAATTTTCACCAACTTGAAGGGCTCTTTTGGAAAACCCTAAAACATGAAAGTTACTCAGAATATATTGATCTATGTCTCTACCAATTTTTGTAGTTTCAGGATGTCATTTTATTTTTTTTAAATCCTTTCAAATACCAGGAAAAAATGGGCTTTTGTCCGACCTCTGGGGAAAAATTTTCAATTTTCGTTCATTTCGAGGGTTCTTTTTGGAAAAACTTAAAACATGAAACTTGCTCAAAACATGTTGATCCGTGTGTTTGTACAATTTTGTGACCATTGAAGGTCATTTGCTATTTTTACTAGACCCAAAAAGTTCTAGGGGAAAGTCAATTTGCTTTTTGACTTATGGGTCTAGTTTGCAATGTTATCAATATATTTAAGACTCATGTGGCCGAAATTGACATTTGGATCCTCAAATCTCATTCTTGGGACTTCTTAATGATTAAATTTTGCACTCCATGGTCATTGGGCGTGATTTGCACGAAAATTGGATATCACTTTTAATTCGTGTCTTTTATCTCGTGTGCTTCAAATATCTCATCATTGTCATTTATTTGAATGTTTGATTCGATCCTTTCGATGCATGCTTGGCGTGTAGGGTATCAAATTACATTAGTCAAGCCTTAGGATCGATACCATTACCCTCTCACGGCGCTTGTGCAAAGTAGAGAGTCAATGGGCTCGATCAATGATTAACAATCATAACAACCCGTTTAGGCGCAAATCTCAAAATCGCATGTTTGCAAAGGCCGATCCTGAGGCCATTTGATTGCATTTGCTTGATCTTGGTTGCTAGATGTATGATTAGTCATTTATTATGTCTCGATGAGCAACACGTTAAAGACAGCGATCGACCGATGTCCATTTCGATCCCTCTCCCCCATCTTTATAAAGGGTTGTAATAATTAATACCCGACGAGTTGCGGGCTTTATTTTTTCGCATTTAGATTAGCTTGCTTTAAATTTCTTGGTTGTTTACTTTATGCACCACACTTCAATACATTGATTGTTAAATTTTGTATCTTAGGATAAAATTAGCTTAGATCTTTAAAAAGGAAAATCACAAAATTATTTTGCATACTCACCTACAAAATTGGCTTTGACCTTTAGGATTAAAATGCTATCAAGATTACATGAACACTTAGAAAATATCTCGACCAATTAGGTATCGAAAGGGCGCTAATAGAAATCATTCGTGTAAGCAAGTCCCCGAACCCTAAAATCTTTGGTTCTGTAGAATCGAGTCGGTTCTCCCCCCGACTCGACTGAGTGTCTAATCTACCCACCTCGAAATGATTAGTGGCGACTCTAAATTTTAGCTTCCTTTTACCCAAGTTGCGATTAGGTAAGACTTGGGAGAATCCGAGATAGGTTAATTAAGCTCAAAGCTAATTAATCTAGCAATCATTTAGCCTCGAAAGATGAAACTGAATCCATATCCATTTTTATCTCTAAGGGAGGGTCGCGACAGTGCGTTTATCACTCTTATTTGTCGCCACCTAGACATCGATATATCCGATGTGACCACTCGCAATATAGTCAATATAGAAGTGGGGAAGAAGACACTGGACAAGATGCAACTGAAAGTCTCATCCAAAGGCTGGGTAAACTCGAAAGGTGAAGTGATAAAAATTGGCCGGGGTGATAATGAAAAGGCACTAGTTGTTCTGAAGTTAAGAGCTGCTAAAGAAGAAGCCAGAAAGAAGAAGGGAAAAGCTCCTGTACAACGAACAGCTCCTAAACCTCCAAGACTTGAAAAATCACCTTCTCCGATTGATCTATCTACTGCCTCTGCTCCTGTACTTGTTGAGCTCCAAAGTAACATGCGAGAAATCAAGAATACCATCATAGCTATGTCCAGATATCTGGTCAAGTTGGAGCAAACCATTCTGAGCCTTGTTGGGGTTAACACACAACCTAGAAGAGGGGTTGAATAGGTTGAGTGATGATTTTTAAAATTTTCGCGAATCAGTGTTGATGATTCTAAATGCTCGTGAACTAGTATGGGTGATGCTAATGATCTAAACTAAATGATAGTGCAGTATGTTCTTAGTAAGGTTCGTTAGCTAACAGATGTGATACTAATATTCGAATATTCAGAGATGATGTAGTATGAATGCAATAAGTAAAAATGCTGATCAAACCACAATATATAGTGGTTCGGCTTATTGAAAGCCTACTTCACTCTCAGACTAACAGCCTTAACAACGGTTGGATTCCACTAGGAAGTAGCACTGATGATTATAACTGCGTCGTGACGTTGCTCAGTAGGATAGATAATACTGTCAAGACCCATACACTAGCCTTACACTTGTCTCACTAACACATGTGCTAATATAGTGGATCAGATAACAAGCAAACTATGAATAGTGGTGTTGGCTGGCACTAGTGAGCGAAGGCTTTGAAGAGTAGAATGAAGGATTTGAGTGAAAAGTTCTCAGAAGTTTGAAATCTCTTGTATATTCTCTGAATAGATCGTTTTTCTCTTGATAACACTCGTCTACTTGGACTTGAGCTACTCTTCTCCTTATATAGGCCTCCAGCTTGTATCGTAGCTATTGTAGCATAAATGGTGCAGATCTCGCCAAGGACAGAAAGGACGCCAGCTCTGCAATCCGTACATAAGGATGTACACAAGGACGCTAGGACGGATCATACGCTAGGCGGTCAATACGAATATTCTTGTCCTTTAAGGATACCATTGCCAAGACTTTCCTTTGTCCTTTGTACTATGCCAGCTATCATTGTCGCTACTTAGTCGTTGTCTGAGGAATCTAGTTGTTAACTATTGTAGTTTGAACCATCAACAGTCGTGATTTCCAATACAATACTCACCATTATCACACCAATTTTGTCACTCTTTGCACAACAATCCTGTGCTTACCCCGAATAACTTGGTGGATAATTATCAGTAAAGATATTGACCTAACGAATTGTTAAATGGTAGTGTCAATCTTAATGCCTTTCATTAGTACCAAAGATACTTACGAACACTATGTTCGATTGGTCCTTCTAAGCTATCATAATATCCCATCGTGACACTTGTTGTCCTTTTTGTCTTTGATCAGGTTCTTGTCTTTGTTGACGATATAAGATTAGTGCTAATTGCACTCTCATCAGTATCAAAGATGCTCATGACCACTATCTTAACTGGTCCTTCCAAGCTACCATGATATCCCCTCGTGGTACTTGTTCACCTTTATATCACAGATCAGGTTCATCTCTTTGCTGATTTAATGTGATCACTAGTGATTATAACATATTTCACCTTCTGCACTTGTCATGGTAAACATTAGAACTTGAGATAGTTTTGTGATCATCAAAATACCTTAGGGATATTTTCCAACAATCTTCCTCTTTTTGATGATGACAAAAACCCTATCTCGCAGATATGAAATGTACTGAAGATATTTAAAGTAATGTGCATAAGGTAAAGTGATTTGCTTAATCAATTGATACATCCATTTTAGGAATAGAATGCAAACAAATTTATCAGATATGCATATAAATTTTAGTCCACATAGAAAATTTATCAAATAAGTCCTCATTGTCTATTTAGATCCCTCATGCGATATCAGTCAAGATTTCACATGCGATGTAATATATTTCTCTCCAATTTTGTCATAATCAAAAAGTATAAGAGCGTAAAGAAGGGAAACACACTAAATAACACAAACTTCATAGAGATATTGAAGGACATAAAACTAAAATAATAGCCATCACCACAACAGATCAAAAGAAAAGGAACAGCCAAATGAAACATAACACAACATGTGCATTGGTAATGGTCAAGGGTAGGTTTAGTGTTTCTTGGTTTTCTTTTTGGCGGGTTGGCTCTCCTTAAAGGACACAGGTAATAGTCGAATAGGGCTATAGCATTCAAGTGAGAGGATGGTCTGTTCAATCTTCTTGAGATATTGTTCTTGAGCATCAACCATGCACTGAGTGTTGATCACGACTATCATGATTTCTGCATTTGTCGGTTATCTACTGAAGAGGACTCCCCTTGGCTTATTGCTTTTTTTCACTTTGGTCGAGGTGCTGGTGATAGGGACAATGCAAATTGAGCAACTTTTGAACCTCAAAGTTTTCTCTCAATTCCTTCCTTCAAGCGGAGAGCAAGAACTTCTTTGGCAATTTCATCATCTCTATGATCCATAGGGACAAACCTCTTGCTGCTAATCCATCCATCCTTGGTGGTTTTCAGAGTGGTTTCTTTGCAGATCTCCATGCTCTAAATCGTTTCTGCCTTAAGATCATCACTAATCTTGATGTCTTTGGATCGAAGTATGAGGTTGATCAGTGCACCATATGGAAGATTACCAGTCTTCTTCCGTGCATTTCTAGCCATGTGAATGATGATCATGTGGGCTAGGGAGAAGTTATGCTGATTAAGGATGGCCTATAAGATTCTAGCTTCATATCAAGAAACGTCATTGGTGATGCTTGTTTTGGGACGAAGAACCATGATGAGGATTTTGTAAAGTATGTTCATTTTCAAAGGGAGTTTATCCCATATAACTTTGTCACTAAAATCAGAATCATTACCATCATGAATGTAAATAGCAACCTCAAAAGGAGTAGTAGAAATTTTCACAAAATTTCTCACTGAGTGATGAATAAGATCAGCCAAGTCTCCTACAGTCATGCTATAGTTGACATTTTCAAAACTGAAGGTCAAATTCTCAGGGTTTTTACAGTGAAAGTTGACAACAGCATATGAGTAAACCTTCTCCTTAAAGATGCAAAAGTAAGTCAAGGAGAGGTTTTCGAAAATTTGTTTGAGAAAGATGCCGTGATTTTCTAGAAAATCAAAATCCACAATACGATGATTTGATGCTTCTCTTTCAACAAGTTCTAGAAAATGTTTTTTGTTAGCAAGTGCGAAAAATGCAGGATTTGAAAAAAGAGAAATCATGAGATAAACTAGGAATGGGTTCAAATTGAGCAAACTCCCGATCATCATCATCATCATCTTTCCTTTTCTCAACTTGGGCCTCCTCCGTTTCTATAGGAATTTCGAAGCTGCTTCCTTCAACGATAGTACTCATTCCTTTTTCAGTTTCAACAAGAGCGATAAGAGCATCAGTGGTAATTTTCTTTGTTTCAACTTTCACATGATGCTCTTTAGATTGCTCTTTTGATTGTTCTTTTTCAAGTTCTTCCTTATCAGAAGCCTTAGTGCCTTTAGGAATTTTTGTCATTGGTGTATCAGTAGGAGCAGGAGCAAAGGTTTGAGATGATTGACCCAAAATCTTTCTCACTTTCTCTAGATTCATTGATTGAAGCAACTGAGTAATGAGGAGTTCCTACTCTTTTGTCATGCTTGGAGTTGCTATGGTGCTAACAGCTTGAGACGCTTTTAATTGAGGGGTTGTTATGACAAGAGGTACAAGCTATGGCTGATAGCACCAGTGGAGATACAACCTGCAGATGCAGTCAACTCTCCTTGGCTAGCACTCAGTTGCGCTCCTATGGTTTGCTCTAAAGTAGATAACCCTTTGGCTAATCGAGTAGCTATACGAGGTTTGGAGGGTTTGGTAGGTTGTTTCTTCTTGGGTGCCATAAAAAGAGGTGAGAAGAAATGTGGTTTACTGAGAGAGGTAGAATTAGAGAGGAATATGGAGGTTAAGAAGATCATAGGAGAGATAGTGGTAGCAGTTTCGAGATGGTCAAGATCGTGTCCTATTTGTAGATGAACATGTGATAGTGTGAATTTGTGAAATAATGAATGAATAATAAAGAAAAACAACTATCATATCATAAAAATCGCTACAAGTATTTACCGTTAGAACGGTAATACTGTACAGTATAATGGTAACTTTTTGAAAAATTCGTACCTTGCCAGTGTACATGCAGGAGTAGTACAGATTGATAATAAAAATACATGGTATCTACAGTGCTAATGCCATATCCTTACTTGGTGGGATTACAAATTCCAAGTTCATTTTGAATGAATTCAAATGATTTTTTGTCCAGAGGCTTTGTGAAGAAATCTATGAGTTGGTGCTTTGAATTCACAAACTCGATGTTAACATCACCATTGCTGATATTCTCTTTGATGAAGTGATGTCGTATCTTGATATGCTTTGCTCTTGAGTGCAGTATAGGATTCTTTATGAGATTGATTGCACTTGTGTTATCACACATTATGATTGATCCTGAGCAATCTTCTACATAATCACTGAGTTGTTGTTACATCTAGAGTATTTGTGCGGAACAACTTCCTAGTGTAACATATTTAGCCTTGATAGTAGATAATGCCATGGAATTTTGTTTCTTTGAAAATCACAAAATGAGCATACTGCCCATCATTTGACAAGTACCTGTGGTGCTTTTTCTATCTATCTTACAACTTGCAAAGTCAGCATCTGCATATCCATGCAATATAAATTCTGATTCCGTTGGATACCATAGTCCTAACTTTGGATAAGTAGCAATGTATTCGATAATATGTTTCATAGCCTGAAGATGTGACTCTGTTGGATTTGACTAAAAACGAGCACAAATACATTCACTGAATAGTATATTAGGTCTAGAAGTAGTAAGATATAACAACAATCCAATCATGCTTCTGTACATTTAAGGATTAATGGTCTTACCCTCTTCGTCTTTGTCAATTTTCAATGTTGCTGACATAGGTGTATCAACCTTTTAGCAATTTTGGAAATCAAATTTCTTTACTAATTCTTTTGCATATTTTTCTTGAAAGATGAACGTACCTTCCTTCAATTGCTTGACTTGTAATCCTAGAAGGAAATTCAATTCTCCTATTAAGCTCATTTCAAATTCTCTTTTCATCACTTTCTCAAAATCCTTGCACAAATGATTATTAGTAGAACAAAAAATGATATCATCCATATAGATTTGTACTAACAAAATATCGTTACCACTCCTCTTGGTAAATAAAGTGGTATCAACAGTGCCCTTTTTAAAGTTATTTTCTTCTTAAAAGGTGCTGAGTCTTTTATACCAAGCTTTAGGTGCTTGTTTCAAACCGTATAAAGCTTTCTTGAGTTGAAAGACATGATTTGGAAATTTAGAATCTTCAAAATCAGGAGGTTGTTTAATAAAAACATTTTCCTTAATGAAACTATTTAGGAAAACACTTTTGACAATCATTTGAAATAATTTGAAGTCATGATAATAAGCATAAGATAGTAATAAACGAATAGCTTCTAACCTTGCTACAGGTGCATGTGTCTCATCGTAATTAATACATTTTTCTTGTGAGTAGCCTTTGGCAACGAGCCTAGCTTTATTCCGAACAACAATTCCTTTATCGTCCAATTTGTTTCTAAATACCTATTTGGTACCAATCACAGGATGGTCTTATGGTCTTGAAACAAGTTTCCACACATCATTAATCTTGAATTGTTGAAATTCTTCTTGCATAGCCTCAATCCAAGATTTATCTCGAATTGCATCATCAATTCTCTTGGGTTCAACTTGAGATAATAAGGCAAGAGAGTTCATAGCTTGCCGAAATAATGAATGAGTTCGAACACCTTCACTAGTATCACCAATGATTTGTTCATTTGGATGATTAGTTCAAAATTTCCAATCCTTTGATAGTCCGTCCTTAGAATCTTCTTGAGAATTGGTTTGCTAATTCTGAGGTGTCTGAATAATTTGTACTACTGCTGGTTCCCTATCTTTATTTAGACTTTTGATTCCCATCATACTATCGTTGAATTTCATGTTGATTGACTCTTCGATATCTTGTGATACCTTATTGAATACTCTGAAGGCTTTACTTATAGTTGAGTAATCGAGAAATATGCCTTCGTTTGATCATAGTTCCAACTTTCCAATGTTGTCATTCTTGTTTTTTAGAATATAACACTTGCAACCAAATGTGTGGAAATATGACATATTTGGCTTTCTACCATTGTAAATCTCATAGGGTATTTTATCTAACAATAGGCGCAAGAATATTTAGTTGATGATGTAACTTGATGTGGCAACTGTTTCTACCTAGAAATAACCAAGAGTGCTACTTTCGATCATCATAGTTCTTGTCATTTCCTATAGACTTTTGTTTTTCCTTTCAATTACACCATTTTGCTATGGTGTATAAGTAGTTGAGAAATTGTGCTCAATGCCATTTTCTCCACAATAATCAGCGAAGCTCTTGTTATCAAATTTTCCACCATGATCAGTCTTGATAGATGATATGCTATAACATTTTTCATTTTGTATCTTTCGAGCAAGCTTCACAAATTGATTGTAAGCTTCATTATTGTGGGCTAGGAATACTATACATGTATATTTAAAGTAGTCATCTACAATCAATAGACATAATTTACTTTCACCAAAGCTAATATTTCTGGTTGGTCTGAATAGATCCATATGGAGTAGCTGCAAGACTCAGTTAGTAGCAACAGTATTTATGGACTTAAAATAATTCCTAACTTGTTTACCAAGAGAACATGCATTGCAAATATCATTCCTCTCATACTTCATCTTTGGAAGTCCTTTTACTAGTTCTTTTGATGCAAGTTTAGAAATGTGTTTCAAACTAACATGATCAAGTTTTCTATGTAATAGATCCTATTTTTCTTGTGATGATATTAAATAATGAGCATAATCATGATCTAAGTCAAGAAGATAAATATTTTCATACCTTTTACCAGTAAAGGTTTGTGATGAATCTTTTCCGTTACCTGTGCAAATGCCATCTTTGAAATTTATCCATAGCCTTTGTCATAAAGTTAACTGATGCTGATAAGATTGTGTCTCAATCTTTTGACTAATGCTACATCATCAATAATTAGGTTTCCCACTTTAATAGTTCATTTACCAACTATCATTCCTTTTTCTTTTCCTCCAAAAGAGACAGTTCCTCCATCGATTTAAGTTAATTTCAGAAAACTCTTGGCATCACCAGTCATATGCCTTAAGCATCTACTGTCCAAATACCATTTTCTGTTAGTCTTCTTTTTATACAATTATAGCAGAAACTCATCTTTTCTTTGGTACCCATGCTTGCTTAGGTCCTTCAGTGTTAATATATCTAAGACTCCAGTTTTTCCTTTTTGTCTTTTGGTTTTCACACTCAGAATGACCACTGCTATTGTAACTAGAAGAGTTAAGGAATTTCTTGCCAATAGCTTTAACAAAATAATTAACAAAATGATTCTTGTAATCATAGAGAGGAATACGTGGTTTCATCTTAATTCTTTCTTTTGTTTTAGGAAAGGGATTACTCTCAGGTTCATTTCCCTTACATCCTAATCCTAACTTGTTGTAATATGGAATTTGAATTGAAAGAATATGCTTAAGAGTTTTTGTACTGAGAGAAAACTTTGAGGTGATTTCATAAATTTCTTTCTCTAAGCATTGAACTTTATTTTGAGATTCTTTTTCATTTGAAATGTGCTCATTCAACTCAGTGCAAAGTTCTTCAATATTGCTTTTTAAAGAAACATTTTCATAAGTAAGATTTGTTCTTTTCTTTGATGCATTTTTAAGTTCTTCAAAGACTTCCTTCGTAAAATCTTGTATTTCTTGATAAGAGAGTTCAATAGACTCTACCTTTGTTTCCTCGTCATAATTAGTATCTACCAGAAGACATAGATTTGCTTGTTCTACATCATCATCACTATTCTTTGTGTCGCTCCAAGTCTTTGCCTTGAGTGCTTACTTTCTCTTTTCAAACTTGCCTTTCTTTTTCTTCAGTAGCGGACATTCTGGCTTGACATGTCCAGGCTTTCGGCATTCATAGCAAATGATTTCTTTTGATTTGGAATCATCTTTGCTCTTGTTATGTTTCTTTTCTTCTTGATACTTTGTGGATTTTCTTCCTTTTCGAAAATCACCTTTTCGCATCATATTCTTGAATCTTTTTGTAAATAGAGCCATTTTTTCACCATCATCTTCTTTTGAAGAAGGAGTGTCATCATCATTACCTTGGTTTGAGGTAAATGCAATGATTTTCTTTCCTTTTGAATTCGGATCTCCATTTTGTAGTTCCGCTTCATAGGACATGAGTGTTCCTATGAGTTCATCTATACTAATAGCTTGGATTCTAATAGTTTCACGGACAGAGGTTTTGACTTGGCTCCATTCCTTTGGAAGTGATCTTAGGAGTTTTTTCACCTTTTCAATATCAGTGAAGATCTTCCCTTGTTGAGCAAGACCATTGATGATTGTTGTGAACATCTCAGTCACACTTTCATCATTCTTCGTCTTGAACATTTCGTAATTTCCGAGAAGGAGATTTAACTTTGTTTCCTTCATGCAGTCAGTTCCTTCAAATGTTACTTGAAGTCTATCCAAGATTTCCTAAGCTGTGGAACAAGAAGAAATTCCATTATACTTTGAAGGAGATAAAGAACAATACAATAAATGCATTGCTTTAGAATTTAAAGCTCGTCTTCTGAAGACTTCATCATTTTGGTATCCTCGAGCAACGGGATCATCTTGGTCTCCTTGTCCAACTACTTGAACGGGTGCTTACAATGGAATAGCAGGTCCATTTTTCATGATTTCCCATAGGTGCGGGTTAGTCGCTTCAAGATAAATTTTCCTACAATTCTTCCAATAGTTATAATTTAAGCCATCAAAGTATGGCGGCTTGTTGGGAGCATGTGAGTCAAGAGTAAAGAAGCTGTTGATGTTCGTCATAAAAGATCTTTATGCTTAGAAGTAAGAGACATTTCAATAAATAAGCAACCGAGCTTTGATACCAATTGTTGGGGCTAACACACAACCTAGAAGGGGGGTTGAATAGGTTGAGTGATGATTTTTAAAACTTTTCGCTGAATAACAAACAATCACTACTGATAATTCTAAATGCTCGTGAACTAGTATGAGTGATGCTGATGATCTAAACAAAATGATAGTGCAGTATGTTCTTAGTAAGGTTCGTTAGTTAGTAGATGTGATGCTGAACTCGAATATTCAAAGATGATGTAGTATGAATGCAGTAAGTAATAATGCAGATCACATCATGACATATAGTGGTTTGGCTTATTTAAAGCCTACTCCACTCTTAGACTAACAGCCTTAACAGCGGCTGGATTCTACTAGTAAGTAGCATTGGTGATTACAACTACTTCGTGACATTCCTTAGTAGGATAGATAACACTATCAGGACACATACACTAGCCTTACACTTGTCTCACTAACACATATGCTAATATAGTGGATCAGATAACAAGCAAATAATGAGCAGTAGTGCTGGCTAGCACTGGCGAGCAAAGTCTTTGAAGAGTAGAATGAAGGATTTGAGTGAAAGGCTCTCAGAAGCTTGAAATCTCCCGTATCTTCTTTGAATAGATCGCTTTTCTCTTGATAACACTCGCTTGCTTACACTCGAGCTACTTTTCTCCTTATATAGGCCTCTGGCTTGTATCGTAACCGTTATAGCATCAACGGTGCAGATCTCGCCAAGGACAAAAAGGACAACAGCTCTACAATCTGTACACAAGGACGCCAATACAATTGCTCGTACACAAAGATGCCAGGATGGATCATACGTCAAGCGGTCAGTATGAATATTCTTATCCCTTCAGGATACTGTTACTAGGACTATCCTTTGTCCTTTGCACTATGCTAGCTGCCATTATCGCTGCTTTGTCGTTGTTTGAGGAATCTAGCGGTTAACTACTGTAGTATGAACCATCAACAGTCGTGATTTCCAATACAACACTCACCATCATCACACCAATTTTGTCACTCTCTGCGTAACAGTCCTGTACTTACTCGAGTAACCTGGTGGACAATTATTAGCGAAGATATTGACCAAACAAACTGTTAAATGGTGGTGTCAATCTTAATACATTTCATCAGTACCAAAGATACTCATGAACACTATTTTCGACTGGTCCTTCCAAGCTGTCATAATATCCCCTCGTGACACTTATTCACCTTTTTGTCTTCGATCAGGTTCTTGTCTTTGCTGACGGTATAAGATTAGTGCTGATTGCATTCTCATTAGTACCAAAGATGCTCACAAACACCATCTTGACTAGTCCTTCCAAGCTACCATGATATCCCCTCGTGGTATTTGTTCACATTTATGTCAAAGATCAAGTTCTTCTCTTTGCTGATGTAATATGATAACTGGTGATTATAACTTATTTCGCCATATGCACTTGTCATGGTAAATATTAGAACTTGAGATGGTTTTGTGATTATCAAAATACCTTAGGGATGTTTTCCAATAAGCCTGACTTGCTATAACCCTATAAACCTACCCAAACTTGAGTTCCCTGATCCCACCTCTCCCAAGTTCACCGCAAGCACACCCGCACCTCATAATTTTCTTTTGTGCTCCTATATGCTCTACTTACTTTACATGCTATTGCTTTTATCATTTTGCTGATGACAAAAAGGGGGAGACACGAGATGTGACAAGCATCAAAATAGAGGGAGTAATGAAACAGACGCTAAGCTATGAAACATGGGGAGCAAGAGTTATGAGATAATCATTTAAATAACATGTTTCAAACTAAAACATGTTGTCTCTCAAAGCTTGTGCAGAATATTTCCTGATCATATGAATAATACACTTATCATTTTATGAACTAATCTTCATTGAACATCCTGTTTAATCAGAACCTGCTACAAAGTGTGTTTTCAACTAGGAAATCACTACTCTTACGAATCTTTTACTTTGCTACAAATTTTTATCAAAAACTAACTATCGCATCTGTTAGATAGTTTTGTCATCATAAAAAAAGGGGAGATTATTGGAGAAACATCTCTAAGTAGTTTTGATTATTCTCAAACTATCCTTCACATGCTATTTGTGCAAATGTTTGAGATAATGTATACAAACTAGATGAAACCAATTGTGTGATCCATCGGGTGAGGTATCGTGAAATGTCCAAGCGTAGAAAATGAAAACAACACCTCAGAGCAATACATTTGCTAGAGCTGATGCAGGACGTGGTTCCTAATGTATCATGGTGATGTTAGTCAAAGATTATGGCCGTTGAAGACAGAAGTTGCACAACGGAAGATTGGAAGATCAATCGGAAAACAGACAGTAGGTGACTGGCAGAAATGTCAAGAACAATTAGTGTAGGGAAAAGTAGTGATAGTGCCTATTTTTGGTAAAATTGCAGAAGTCCAAGATAGAGATTGTATGGGCAGTCTTATCCTAGGATAACAGGACCAACGAGCTTCCAATGGCTAGGAAATCCTCTGAAACATCTCCAACAACTATATTGAAGATGTCTATAAATAGAGCTGGTCCTTCTCAAGCAAAAGTTGGAGAGTCATATACATAAAACCAAAACAGTCGCTCAAGTTGCTCTTCCTGCTGATGTTGCTTTCTATACTTACTTGAAAGATCCTTTGTGTAATCTTTGCGTAGAGTTTGCGAGAGAACAAGTGTACTTGAGAGTGCAGTGTGTGAATCTTGATAGTGTGATCTATCAAGTGTAAAGGATCACCACTCGCTGGTTGTAACTGTCGAGCAAATCTCTAGTGCAGTCTAGCCCATCTTGCGACTATTAGTCTTGATAGTGAAGTAGGCTTGGTTATAGCCAAACCACTTAATCTTTTGTATGCTGCTGTTTTTCCCTTACTCTTTACTTCGTACAGCATGTCTATTGCTTACAGCATGTGAAATAGTTGGTTCACTTGATCTTTACTTACAGCACCACACCACATTTTCACAAGAAAAGCCAAAAGTTTTCAAAACAACCTATTCACCCCCCTCTTGGTTGCATAGTTAGTCCTAACATCATCTATGACTAATCCTCTTAATTTAGAAGTTTCTTCCATGATAGGTCCTACTAGGAGTATCAATCATAGGTAACTTTCCTACGGATTTTCTTTTATTTTCTATGGCTTTGGCAAATGTTGGACCAAAAGTTTTGGGAAAACTCAAATGTTTTGAAATTGGTGGTTTAAATGTTTCTAGTCTTGATGCTACGTGAAAAGAATTAGATTGGATATAAGATTCTATCCTATTTAATTGATTTCCAATAGAATGGAGATGCTGATTAGTGTAATTATTTTGTCGTATTATGTTTACTATGTGTAGTCCATCAGTTTATGTTGCTATTTGAAAAGGAGTAGCTATTATTTCACTATCTCTATGTTATAATTCTATTTTTCTAGGAGGAGGGTGATTCGATTCTATGGTTTGACCATTATCTAAATTCCATTTATAAGTATGATCCAAGACATAAATTTCTTTTTATTGAAGAAAATATTCTTCAAACCAATCAAAGAAAAATATATGGGCTTCATGTTCATACATGTAATCATAATACTTCTCTTTTATTTCTTTGGCCTGATAATGAAAAGTCTTAAAGAACCATTGTCTAATTTATTTGTTTTCTTCTTAATTAAATTTTTGATTTAAGAATTTTCCATAAGTTTTAAATTCTCTTTCTAGAATAAGGACTTCAGGGTCTATCATATAAGTAGGTGAATGATGTGAGGAATCTAAATTTTCTGGCATTTGTTCAAGTTGGTCTTGTTGATACACAGTCCTGGAAATACCAGATCTTTGGTCAAGACCACCAATATTAGTAACTGGAGGATTATTAACTTGATTGTTAGCAAATTCTGAATTGTTTGTGCTACTTTGACCTCTAGTTGGAAGGTAATAATAAAAGGTAGGTTTGGGTGAAGATCAACGGATCTTCTTGATGAGGATGAATGGGTTGAGGGAATTGATTTTAAATCAAATGACCTTCTAGGAAATTGAATAGTCACCTTTCCTTCTACATGTTGTATTATATTGGTTGGATATGCATTTCGAACAACTTGTTGGGGAATTTGACTGTCTAATTCCCAATGTTCTGGTAAAACTATTTCATTCCAAAGAATTGACCTAGGGATAATTGTATTAGCCCTAGAGATATCAATTTGAAGAAGGAGAGTTCCAACTTTTGGATTGTGTTTAAAAGCTTTACTTCCGAATGTCGAAAGCATGGCTTTTAATGGATCCTATAGACAAGGGCTAAAGGAATAGATCCTATTTTATAATTATGTGTCCTAACCTGGAGGGTTAATGATTTGAGGATATTTTTGTCTTTGAGTGATACAGACAAATTACGATAACAATCAAAATGAATTGGACCCTTGCAAAGACTTATTTCAATTGTTCCTAATATGGATTCCTCAAAATTCAAGAGTCTCGAATCTCTTTAAAATAAGAGGATTGATGTATTTAATCCTTCTTTAGAAACGGTTTTTACCCCTACTTGGACTAACCCTATATGAATATAATAGTATTTTTTGTTTATTCTTTTTAAGAGATTCTTCTGGTTTAATAACGCACTCTAATTTTTTCAAAAAATTGTATTTTGATTGTTCATAAATTCGGTCAAGTTGGACTTTAGAAAATTTCCAATTTTCTATAGTTTTATTAAAATCTTTTATGTTTATTTCTTTTCTATGTACGGGACCCACATATGAAGACATTCGTGATATAGAACTAGAGGAAGACGTTGATCACCTTAATAAATTCATCTTAGCAAGTTTGTTTTCATAATATCTAGGCTACCAATCAAAGCTGACTGACTGTCACGCCCTGAAACCTACGAGTTCGTCGACATCCCGCTACGGTCGATAAGAAATGTGACATCCCAGGCTTGATGCCGACCCACACGAGATAACGATAAGATGCACATGCGGAAGCGATTACACACTCCGTACAATAAACATCATATGGAATGGCAGATAAGGAGAAAGGATCTTGTTTATAACAAACGTAATTACAAACCTCACTAGAGGCCAATGTCTATGGTACTACACATGTCAAAACGGGGTCGATGGTGCAGTCAGTCTAATTACTTCAATTCCTACGATTCTCAAAAAGGGGTCACGAGCCATCCAAACTCTTAATCTCCACCGTCGTCCTCTGACGGGTCGAATTCCATAGACTCCATATCTATGGGTACACCAAAACGTTGAGGTGGAGAATACATATCACGGACGTGGGTCTGAAATGGTTAAAAAACAACGAATGAGATATAAATCTCAATAAGTCTACTTTCTAAGTTCGACTAGGGTAAAGCGTACTTTTAGAATACCCTAATATGCCGTCCTAACCAAAATTTAATTAAACAAACGAGGTAATAATACAAGTGAACTTTTGGCATTAAAGAATTTAATTATTATTGAAACATGGCATAAAGCACATATCAACTCAACGGACAATATGCTCACAAGCACAATATGCACAAATCGATGCATGATTCACCCCGACATTCCAATATTTCTCGACCTGCGTAAACACGCCTCGGGTCCAACCCACGTAAACACGCCTCAGGTCTTCGCAACAACCTGCGTAAAACGCATAAGGTGTGCGACAGTTGGCCTCGTTAGGCTCAACTATACCTCGCATCAACACGCATCAGGGTGGCCAGCGTCAAACGCCTCAGGCTCAATTCTTAATCCCGCGTAAACACGCCTCAGAGTAATAATGATCACTTAGTTTCATCAAACTATCATGGAAATGCCACAATAATCACGCGACCAGTGTATAAAATCATGTGATCGAAGTCAAATCATACGATATTAAATTAAGGACACACGATCAATATTGGATCGTATGATTAATTAATCGAGCCACGAAATCAATGCTCATACCCTACTCACATCGCATAAAATTTTATTATTATTATTATTTTTTGACATAATAATTCACATGATGACATCATAAATCATAAATATCTCTAAATGACATCATAAATTCACAAAAATCACAAATGACCTCATAATTCACATTGTGACATCACATTGCCACAAAAGTCTTCATATGACCTCATAAAGTACCAAGTGACATCATTATCCACACATGACATCACATATTGAATTATGACATCGTAATTCTTAGTTTCGGATTCCCCCAAGAACAGCACACAAACTTGCAATTTTCTCACTCAAATCAACATATAAACACTTCTAAATCATGCCATATCCATTACCACATGAAGGCACTTCAATTCTCCATGAAAATCTACACTAGAGCATCTAAAAATTACCCAATAACCTAATCAAAGATTAGAAAGTGACTTATCACAAAAATGAGCTAAAAACACACGCAAGCAAAGACGGAATAGGCTCCGAACCGCTACTCCAAAACCGTGGTGGCGACGATGGAGAAAATCGAACAAGAAACAAGAAGAGAAAGGAAGAAATTTAAGAGAGAAAGAGTGAGGAGATGGAGTGGCCAAAATTATGAGGGTGAGGAGAGAGAAAAGTGACTGAAAATCTTCTCTTATACAAATGCTCAAACTAATCCAAGGGCTAGGGTTCAATTTTGCACAAAAAAATCAAGGGCTAAGATTAACTCTTGCATGAAAATTCAATAGAGCTAAAATGTGGATTCTTATCCATTAATAATTTCAGCCACAAGGAAAAATAAATAAATAAATTAACCAACCCTAAAAAAAAAACGACAACCGAACCTAGGGCAAAATGGAAATTTTCGATTTTCGGACCGGTCGCACGATTTTTCGACTTTTCGAACCTTACCACTAAAATCACTAATAATATGAGGCGATGTCCAAAATATATTCATTGACATCATCAGAAGCTCGATACCCAAGTTCAAAGGTCAATTCATGGTCAAAACCGATCAATTGCAATTTTAGCGTATTTCAAACTAACGGGTGGCTTTTTAGGTGCTACGCGTATCGACCCATGATTGATTAGAAATCATGTCACGTGTGATTTACTTAAATCATGGCGACCTTGCTTGTCATGTAATCGCGAGGTTCAATCATTATTTCCGAAGGTCGCGATCGTAAAAAATCTAGTTTAGGTTAATTCACAAATTATACTATGGTCAAACGGAACCACCCGTGAACCAATTGTATAACGCTAGCAAATCGTTCTAAACCAACCTTAGATTGGCCTATGACGGCCCAAGATATTCTCTCGACAATCATTATGGCCAAAATGTCGATCCACATTCGAGTCCTTAGGTCCACGTAAACAATTCCAAATTAGCCTTTCCCTATTGGTTAGTCTTCTCGAGAGTGATCAATTCCGAGTGAAATTTAACTAAAGCGTAATTGATGGAATATACATCCCTTCATTTATCCCGAAAATGGGTCGAATTTCAGAATGTCACAATTCTTTCCTCCTTACAGAAATTTCGTCCTCGAAATTTACAACAAAACCAACTATTCAAACAGATTGGGGTATTAACGCCTCACAGTTTCCTCACTTTCCCACGTCACTCCTTCTGTTCCATAATACTCCCATATCACTTTAACCAACGGAATCGTCTTATTTCTCAGAACCTATTCCTTTCTATCCTCTATCCGTGTCGACCTTCTACATACGATACCCTGTCATTCACATCTATAACTTCGTAATTCAACACATGAGCCGGATCTGGCTCGTACTTCCTCAACATGGACACGTGAAAGACGTTATGAACTTGAGATAGATTCGATAGCAAGGCGAGACGATAGGCTAAGGTCCCAATTCGTTCTAGAATTTCGAATGGACCAACGTATCTTGGACTCAACTTCCCTTTCTTACCAAACCGAGACAATCCTTGCATCAGTGATACCTTGAGGAATACATGATCCCCAACTTGAAATTCTAAAGGTCTACTTCTCTTATTCGCGTAACTCTTTTGGCGATTTTGGGCAGTCTTAAGCCTTTCTCGAATAATCTTTACTGCCTCAACTGACTGTTGTACCAACTCAGGTCCTGTTATACTTCGTTCACCAACTTCATCCCAACGTACTGGAGTTCTACATGCTCTACCATACAACGCTTCGAATGGTGCCATTCTGATGCTCTGCTGATAACTGTTGTTGTAGGCAAACTCTACTAGTTGCAACTGTTCTTCCCATCCCTCTTTGAAATTTATCACGCACGCTCGTAACATGTCTTCGAGTGTCTGAATTGTCCTCTCAGATTGCCCATTGGTCTGTGGATGATATGCCGTGCTATACTGAAGCTTCATCCCCATAGTCGTTTGAAGACTTTTCCAAAGTGTCGCGGTAAACTTAGGATCTCTGTCAGACGTGATCGTTACTGGAACTCCATGAAGACGAACTATCTGTCACATATACAGTTCGGCGTACCTATCCATTGCAAAATCCTTTCGTACACCTAGGAAATGAGCCGACTTCGTCAACCGATCAACGATCACCCAAATTGAATCGTGACCTCTCTAGCTTCTCGGTAAGCCCATAACAAAATCCATGGTGACGTGTTTCCATTTCCACTCTGGAATCTCCAATGGTCACAACAATCCACCAGGCTTACAGTGTTGTGCCTTCACTTGCTGGCACGTTAGACACTTCGCTGCATGCTTTGCTACATCCACTTTCATTCCATTCCACCAGTGATATTGTCGCAGTTCTGATACATTTTCGTGCTTCCTGGATGAATGCTGTAGCTGCTACGATGAGCTTGGACAAGATTTCCTCTTTTAGTTCATCATTATTAGGTATACAAAGTCGTCCATGGAACTTTAGGATCTCATCCTCAGATACCTAAAAGTCGGGTTTTCTCTTCGCGGCATCCATACTTAGGATCTTTTGAAGGTCAGGGTCCGTAGATTGTAATGCCTTAATCTTCGCCTGAACCTTTGGTTCGATTCTTAAAGTTGCCAACAAACTCGAGAGTTGTCCTATCTCGAATTTGAACTTTGAATCCCTTATTTCTTCGAGTAAGGTCCATTCCTTAACCATCATATGTTCCATGCTCGATTTTCGACTAAGAGCATCCGCTACTTTATTCGCCTTCCCAGGATGGTACAAGATGTCACAATCGTAGTTCTTAAGTAATTCCATCCAACAACGCTGTCTCAAATCAGTTCTTTTTGAGAAAATAGATACTTTAAACTTTGATGATCCATGTAAATCTGAAACCTTTCTCCACATAGATAATGCCTCCAGATTTTTAAAGCAAAGATAATTGCTGCAAGTTCCAAATCGTGCGTAGGGTAGTTCAATTCATGAGGTCGCAGTTGTCTCGATGCATAAGCAACAACTCTACCATGTTGCATTAGAAGACATCCTAGTCCTTTCAACGATGCATCGCTATAGATCTCAAATCCTCCCGGTCCAGATGGTATAGTTCAGATTGGTGCACTCGTCAGTCTATGCTTAAGCTCCTGAAAACTCTTTTCGCACTTGTCATCCCATTCAAACCTCATTTCCTTCCTTAGTAAGCGTGTCAAGGGCATAGCTATTGTGGCGAACCTTTCCACAAATCTTCTATAGTAACCTGCCAATCCCAGGAACTCCAAACCTCTGTAACTGTCATTGGTCTTGGCCAATTCATTACTGCTTCAATCTTTGAAGGATCCACTGAAATTCCATCTCCAGAAATTACATGACCAATGAATGTTACCTTATTCAACCAAAATTCACACTTGCTAAACTTAGCGTAAAGCGAGTGTTCCCTTAAGGTCCATAGAACAATTCTCAAGTGCTGCTCATGATCCTTAGAACTCTTCGAATAAACCAAGATGTCGTCGATGAATACTATCACGAACTGATCTAGAAATTCCTTTAAAATCTGGTTCATTATATCCATGAAAGCAGCTGGGGCATTGGTCACTCCAAATGGCATGACAGTAAACTCGTAATGCCCATATCTCGTTCTGAATGCCATCTTCGGTATGTCCTCTTTTCGGATCCTCAACTGATGGTATCCCGTCCTTAGGTCGATCTTTGAGAAAACCGATGCCCCTTGCAGTTGATCAAACAAGTCATCTATTCTTGGTAATGGATACTTGTTCTTAATGGTTACTTGATTCAACTGCCTATAGTCAATGCACAACGGCAAAGACCCGTCCTTTTTCCTCACAAACAACACTGGGGCTCCCCACAGCGATGCACTAGGGCAAATGAATCCTTTATCAAGCAGTTCTTGCATCTGAACTTTCAGCTCCTTTAACTCCGACAAAGACATTTTGTAGGGCACTCTAGAGATTGGTTCCGTTTCAGGTGCCAACTCAATTACGAACTCTAGTTCTCTAGTAGGTGGCAATCCCGACAATTCCTGAGGAAAGACATCGGGAAACTCGCGCACCATAGCTATATTTTCCAACTTCGGTTCCTCAATCAACGAATCGATTACCGACGCTAGGAATCCTTGACATCCTTCGTCCAGCAACTTCGTCATTTCTAGGGATGAAATCCAAGGAATTGAGGTTCTTCCTCAACTTCCCACAAATTCATATCTAGGGTGACAATTCGGATTGAATTGGATCGCCCTATTACCACAATCTATAGCCTTTTGTTTAACTAACCAATCCATGCCCACTATCACATCAAAATCATACATAGACAAAACAGCCAAATCTATCATCTCTTCTCTACCACCAATAACTAACTTGCAATTCGAACATCCTAACGAGATTATAACTTTATCCTTTAAGGGTGTGGTAACATGCAGCATTACTTCCAGTGGTTTCACATTGATACCCACCAGTTCAACAAATTGAGCAGATACGAAAGAATGCGATGCACCAGGATCAAATAAGGCATAAGCAGCATGGTCACATAAAGAGACCATACCTGTGACCATGCCAGGCATATCCTCCACCTCTTTGCGTGCCATCGCATCTACTCTTCCTTGCGCCAACGGCTTGTTCTGATTGGTTTGAGGAGCTACTCCAGCTTAAGGTCCCATCCTCGGTTGTTGTGGCCGAAATTGTGGTCTCGCATCTTGATTCGAGCAATTCCTTATCTGATGATCATGCGATCCACATTTAAAGCATGCCCCTATCCTACTTGGGCAAGGGCCATTCCCATGCCTCCTTCCGCATAAATGACACACCGTTCCAGACTGATATGCCAGTTTCCCAAACGTTTTCTTCACAGGAGGGATGAAATGCCTGTTATTCATCATGGGCCTTTTCCCAAATCGATTATTATCTCTGTTCGGCGCAAATTGCGACCCAGATGTGGCTGCCCATTCATTCAGGTTCCTCTTAATCAATTGGGCCCTCTCGTACAGTTCATCGTAATCCTTGAGATTCAAAGGCACTAGTGGATCCTTAATTTTCGGCTTCCGACCATCCCTAAACCTTCTTGCTCTATCCACCGAGTCCTCAATCAACCTTGGTGCGTGCTTCGACAACTCGGCAAACTTCGCCTCATACTGATCTATGCTCATCTGATTCTAGCGTAGGTGCTGAAATTCAGCCATCTTTTGCTCTCGTGCACAGTCTGAGAAGTATTTTCCAAAAAGGGCATCAACAAAGGCATCCCACTCTGGGACCATACCTTCAGGAAACACCATTCCTTCTGTGGCTTCCCACCATGTACTTGCATTACCTTGCAATTGATATACATCCAAAGTCACCTTGTCCTCCTCCGAGCATCTTAATAGCGCGAAAGCTTTCTCCAATTCTCGAACCCAGAGGGTTGCAGTCTTAGGGTCGCCTTCCCCAGTGAACTTAGGTGGCCTTAGCTTCAGGAATTGCTCCACCAACTTATGCATGGGTCGCTCACCATTACCATCTCCAGGTGGGACTTCAGTAGGTGCGGTAGCGGCAGCAGTATTGGCGGCAGCGGTGGTGGCTTGGTTCTGAGCTTGCTGTCTAACCACGTTGCTCAAGGCCTCGAGAGCTTGTAGGATCCCGTCAACTCTAGGATTAATTGGTGCGGTAGCTCTGGCACCAGCCTATCTCAATGCCCTTCCTCTGGCACTAGCTCGAGTCGATGCCCTTCCTCTGGTGCTTACGGCCCTTCTCCGAGGGGCTCTCTGCTCAGAATCACTTATCTTACAGGATTTTTACAGAAACCTGCTTTCCAATTCCTACCCGGAATTAGAAATTTAACCCAACTAACAAAGACTAGCCAAAATAGGCTACCATTACAACAACAATCACTACCAGCAACACATCACGTCAAGCAATCAAAAGTACTACCTCAAGAGAATTTTAATCATACCTCACGTCCAGACGCACCTGCAACTTAGCATTAGCATAACAAGCTAAACAACACCTCAGACAGATAACAACAAGTGATGCCAAGCACGAAGTTCCTATTCATGCCAATCACAAGCGCCAATTCACATGTCAGGTGATTCGTGCCTAATTCTAACGAATCCCTACAGTCATTCTACACAGATAGTGAGACTTATCTTACCATTCCAAAGTCATAGCTCCTTATCACTCTAGGTCTCAACCAATTAAGATCGAGCTGACCTTGCTCTGATACCAATTAAACGGGGATGTCACGCCTTGAAACCCACGAGTTCGTCGACATCCCGCTACAGTCGATAAGAAATGCGACATCCCAAGCTTGTCACCGACCCACACGAGATAATGATAAGATGCACATGCGGAAGCGATTACACACTGTGTACAATAAACATCATATGGAATGGCAAATAAGGAGAAAGGATCTTGTTTATAACAAACATAATTACAAACCTCACTAGAGGCCAAGGTCTACCATACTACACATGTCAAAACGGGATCGATGGTGCAGTCCGTCTAACTACTTCACTTCCTACGATTCTCAAAAAAAGGTCACGAGCCACCCAAACTCTTAATCTCCGCCATCGGATACCTTGACTCCATGGACTCCATATCCATTGGTACACCAAAACGTTGAGGGGGAGAATTCATATCACAGACGTGGGTCTGAAATGGTTTAAAAACAACGAATGAGATATAAATCTCAATAAGTCTACTTTCTAAGTTTGACTAGGGTAAAACGTACTTTTAGAATACCCTAATATGCCGTCCTAACCAAAATCTAATCAAACGAACGAGGTAATAATACAAGTGAACTTAAGGCATCAAAGAATTTAATTATTATCTAAACATGGCATAAAGCATATATCAACTCAACGGACAATATGCTCACAAGCACAATATGCACAAATCGATGCATGATTCACCTTGACGTTTCGATATTTCTCGACCCGCGTAAACACGCCTCAGGTCTTCGCAACAACCCGCATAAAACGCATCAGGTGTGCGACTCACCACAACCTACGTAAAGTTCACGCCTCAGGTGTGCGACAGTTGGCCTCGTCAAGCTCAACTATACCCCGCGTCAACACGCATCAGGGTGGCCTGCATAAAACGCATCAGGCTCAATTCTTAACCCCACGTAAACACGCCTCAAGGTAATAATGATCATTTGGTTTCATCAAACTATCATGGAAATGCCACAATAATCACGCGACCAGCGTATAAAATCATGCTATCGAAGTCAAATCATACGATATTAAATTAAGGACACACGATCAATATTGGATTGTATGATTAATTAATCGAGCAACGAAATCAATGCTCATACGCTACTCATATCGCATAAAAATTTATTATTATTATTTTTTGACATAATAATTCACATGATGACATCATAAATCATAAATATCTCTAAATGACATCATAAATTCACAAAAATCACAAATGACCTCATAATTCACATTGTGACATCACATTGCCACAAAAGTCTTAATATGACCTCATAAAGTACCAAGTGACATCATCAATCACCTTATCCACACATGACATCACAGATTGAATTATGACATCGCAATTCTTAGTTTCGGATTCCCCCAAGAACAGCCCACAAACTTGCAATTTTCTCACTCAAATCAACATATAAACACTTCTAAATCATGCCATATCCATTACCACATGAAGGCACTTCAATTCTCCATGAAAATCTACACTAGAGCATCTAAAAATTACCCAATAACCTAATCAAAGATTAGAAAGTGACTTATCACAAAAAATGAGCTAAAAACACACGCAAGCAAAGACGGAATAGGCTCCGAACCACTACTCCAAAACCGTGGTGGCGACGATGGAGAAAATCGAACAAGAAACAAGAAGAGAAAGGAAGAAATTTAAGAGAGAAAGAGTGAGGAGATGGAGTGGCCAAAATTATGAGGGTGAGGAGAGAGAAAAGTGGCTGAAAATCTTCTCTTATACAAATGCTTAAACTAATCCAAGGGCTAGGGTTCAATTTTACACAAAAAAAATCAAGAGCTAAGATTAACTCTTGCATGAAAATTCAATAGAGCTAAAATGTGGATTCTTATCCATTAATAATTTCTGCCACAAGGAAAAATAAATTAATTAATTAACCAACTTAAAAAAAAAAAACGACAACTGAACCTAGGGCAAAATGGAAATTTTCGATTTTCGGGCCGTTCGCGCGATTTTTCGACTTTTCGAACCTTACCACTAAAGTCACTAATAATATGAGGCGACGTCCAAAATATATTTAGTGACATCATCAGAAGCTCGATACCCAAGTTCGAAGGTCAATTCGTGGTCAAAACCGTTCAATTGCGATTTTAGCGTAATTCAAACTAATTGGCGGCTTTTTAGGTGCTACGTGTATCGACCCGTGATTGATTAGAAATCATGTCACATGTGGTTTACTCAAATCATGGCGACCTTGGTTGTCATGTAATCGCGAGGTTCAATCATTAGTTCCAAAGGTCGCGATCGTTAAAATTTTGGTTTAGGTTAATTCACAAATTATACTATGGTTAAACGGAACCACCCGTGAGCTAATTGTATAACGCTAGCAAATCGTTCTAAACCAACCTTAGATTGGCCTATGACGGCCCAAGATATTCTCTCGACAATCCTTATGGTCAAAACGTCGATCCACGTTTGAGTCCTTAGGTCCACGTAAACAATTTCTAATTAGCCTTTCCCTATTGGTTAGTCTTCTTGAGAGTGATCAATTCCGAGTGAAATTTAACTAAAGCGTAATTGATGGAATATACATCCCTTCATTTATCCCGAAAATGGGTTGAATTTCATAATGTCACACTGGCAGACTCACCACCCCTATGGGATTAAACACACCTCACCTAAGATAGGTTTGAGCCAAACCCGACAAACTTATTAAAATGTTTTCATTAAGTTAATCAATATATCCCCCTTGGCTCTGATACCCATATCGCCTTCAGGATCTGGGGATCTATATAAAGAAAATAACTAAACTTAGAGATCTTAAGCAAATTTAAGTGATTGGAAAATGCCTAAGTTAAGTGATTAATGTAAACACCTATGTTTGTGATTATTAAAATAAGAATGGAAGAGTTTGGTTGATTCTATGTCTAAGATGTAATCAAAGTAATCTATAAATTGGGTAGTGATTTAGATGGTTAGGTTTATATGTTCTATACAAACAAATAAAATAAAGCTAATAAAAATTACGTGCATTACATATAATAGAAATCGCAAACGTATTATATAAAATGACAAATAAAATAAAACAGAAAATATTAACAACCATCCACTAGGGTGGTAGTTTGCACTCAAGTGTGGTATAATTAAAAGTAAAAGGAGCAAAATGTGACCTTCCACAAGGGCGGTAGTCTGCGCTCAAGGCAGATAACACTAGTAATTAAAATAAATAAGAAAGATGATTAAAATGTGACCTTCCACAAGGGCGGTAGTTTGCCCGCGCTCAAGGGAGATCCCACTAGTAATAAATAAAAGAGTTAACTAAATCACAAAATGAGTAAGCCAACTATGACTTATCTGGTAATTTTTGCATTAAATAAGGAAACTTACAAGGTGAAGTGATCCAAGATGGGAAGTAATACAAGTGATTATGGGGAAGTTACAAGTGGTAATAGAAAGATTACAAGTGATAATGGAGAGGAAAATTACAAGGGTAATATGAGAGCAAGTGAGCAAAGTGAGCAAGAGGACTTGGGAATTGGAGAGCAAAAGGCGTGCTCTCTTCTAAAGCTCTAGGCTCCTTTTATAGAGCCCCTTGACCAAATGCTTCAGCCAAACAATCATGATGTTGCTGATTTTTTTTAGCTTTCTTCACTTGCTAATATGACCTATGTAGATCATGTTGCAATGGTATTCTTCCTTTTGATGATTTTATTCCTCAGTATCTTCATCATCTTTTGTCAGGTTAATTCCATAACAATCATCTTCATTTGTATTGCCACTCTAAATTAATTCACTTGAGTTGCTGGTTGATTTGATATCTGATATAATTTTCTCCATGGCGGCAACAAATTGTTGTGGTGATTGTACTTCAGCAAGCTGAGCTACAGCAAAAGATTTTTGTTGTAGGAATAAATCAATTTTGGGATCAAGTTTTGATTTGGTGGTAATTCGGTTATTTAGCCAATTTAAGATTGACCTTTCAGAAATTTGGTCAAGAAAATTGAATTTATCCTACTATTTGGTTTTGGGAGTGATGGGTTGGTTGGTTATAATCAAATTCCCAAGCTGAAACCTAGGAAACTCTAAAATTTATAAAGAAATGCATAAGATTTGAAATTTTGGGTTCATGATCATTGGGGACAAAATGGACATGAATGAGTTTGAGGCTATGTTTGACTTGAGGGATTAATATGTCAATGGCTAGAGCAAAATGT
>BCNH02000009.1:5772395-5783073 GCA_001662345.2 Metrosideros polymorpha var. glaberrima
TAGTATCGCATGGTAGTAATACCAAAAGAGAGACGAAGTAGAGAGAGCGCGAGAGTAGAAGTGGACAATCCCAATAAACCCAATTGCTAGGTGGCATGAGAGAGGAATGTCAAGTCGAAGAGTCTGTATATTCAGAATTTCAGAAATCCTCTTACATGAGTGAAATGATGGAGTATTTTTATAGCAAGAGAATCAAAGTACTATTTTATAGGATTATGCTATGTCGCAGCCTTAGTGTTGGGAACCGTAGATAAACCACCATGTATCAAGGGGATAAGGGCCATTCATGGGTTGCTGCATGTCAAAAACATCGAGCCAATACCAATCCCACTAAAAATGGTTTATGAATAGATCGGGTTATCCAACAAGTGTCGCTCCAAGCCCACCAAGCCAAAACTCTTTAAAACATTCCTAATAGGAAAAAATAATTTAGGATCTTATCACCTATCTCAAGTCATTCTTGCATGGAGCAATGCTCAAGTGAAATAAACCTGCAACAAATCCATGATAATGCCAATTATTATTAAATTCGAAAATTGTATGAAGAAATAATGCATATCTTTTCATATATAAGAAAGTTACGCATCAACACAATTTCTTCTAGAAATGGGAGACATGGTACAAAAGATACACACATACCCATTGAAGTAATATCTTCTGTATGTGGACGACAGAAAAGATCGCTTATTACCTTAACCTTAGCCAAGATGCCCACGAAGGGAATATTGATTGCAGGACCAATAAGATGAGGTCTCAATTGACGAAGAAATAAGCGTCTTGAAGGAAAATGACATACGAGCTGAAAGCAAAAGGACAAACGGATCATTTTTGTTTTCATATGATTGAAAAAGAAGATTCGTACTATTAACCTATTATTATGAGCCACGTGGCCCAGTCAGTTCAGCCAGAAAACTTCCCACGTTTTCTTGGACTTCGTACCCTAACAACCGTATGCCCTTATTACAGTCCACGTGGTGAAAAACAATTGGCTGCAGAGACCACGCTGGAGAATGACTACCATATAGGGGCCATTTTTGGCAATCCTCTAAGACCAATTTTTGGGATAGAGCCATCAAAGATGGATTTTGATTTTGATCATTTGCTAAGATTCTTTTCATGTATTTGTATATTATGATATGAGATTTTGTGGAATCATTATCTTTTAGAATAATTGGCAGTGGTCCCACAAAATTTCACATAATATCAAAGCAGAAGGTCTTGAGTTCAAATCTTTCCAAACCCTTTTTTGCCTTTCTAATGAAATATTTCCACACTTAGTAATAGGTAAAAAGACCAAATTAAGATAAATGAGAGTATTAAAGTAACCAAATATTAAATCACGCATTTATCTAACAGCTTAAACTTTTAGAACAATTGACAGTGGTCTAACAAAATCTTGCACATGAGACTTAGTGTTAACCTAACAAAAAGTTTGCATCATTTTGATTTGTGGAGATGATTCATGCGATTCTTTCCAAGGATAGGATGTTTTTAAGACAATATTACTGATAAGATATAAGATTGATTTATGGAGATGAAACAAGTGCATGCATGGGAATCTTTTCGGATAATACAAGGCAACTCTTCAAAAAGGAGAAGCAAAGACGAATTACTCTTTACTGCATCTATTCCTATTCTATTGTGTGCAATACTCGCATCATTAGGGGGTGAGTACCTGTCTTGATTCAGTTTGGAAATCGGCAAAAACAATCATTTTGGATTTCGGAGTAGAAGGTATGAAACGCCGGTTCTATCTTGAATCCAGACCAGCTAGGAACTGGGCTGCTATTTTGCTTTTTTTAAGAATGTTCAAGGAGCTACTTTTTTTTGTTGTTGAAATATTCCTTGATATTCATTGAAATTCAAGAGTTCTTAAAGTTAAAGCCCGACAAAGGAACATTCAAACATAAAGAAGGTCCCAAAGAGGTTAAGAGAGCCTAGCAACCTAAACAGATGAAAGGGAATTCGACCAATGGGCCTTAGGGCTTGTTTGGCAACGATTCTGATTCTCTAATTCTACTCCCCGGAAAAGAAAAAGATGAGAATCTTGTTTGGTAACAAAAATGATTTTGATTCTCAAAATCAGTGATTCTGTTTTCGAAATTCGTTTTGGAGTAGAAACAAGAATAAAAAAAAAATGATTCTTTGTTCCATAATCACTTTTGAGAAACTTTTTTTTTTACAAAAATAAATCATTTTTTGCGGATTGCAAGTCTTGTATTTTCATTCTATTGTAGAAATAAAACCTAATAAATCTTTAAAGAAATGATAAATGTCTTAACTATATAACATTTCAGAGTAGATGTCAAAATATTAATCAAGTCTTACTAATCACAATGATTTTTCATTTCCAAAGAATTTACATAAAAAGAATCTCATAGATTTTGCATCTCTCCTCCTCCTCATTACTTTCTCTTCTTTCTATTGTGGCCTTGGTCAAGCTATTGCAGAATCCCCCCTTCTTCTTTTTTCACCTTTTTCTCCTTTCCATTGTTTTAAAAGTGGGTAAAAATAAAGCAAAATCACACAAATTTAAAGTTACCACCTCATTTCATATTTACTTTCCAATTCGAACATGATGGCATGTTTCCACTCTCATTTGTCCCTTCCCTGTGATATCCCGAAATTTCGATGTTAGGAATTAATCAAAGGACGATTGTCGATTTAACATGAAAAAAGTATACAATCGGATTGTCGAACGTTTTTCACGTGGTCAAGGCAATGAAATGGAATTCGATGGACTGTTAATCACGAATTCCAAGCTGATGAAAAGTTTAGGACATTTGGTTATCGATATCTCAAAGTTTATCGGTAAACCATAAATTTTGGAAAAGAAACGGTAAGTTGAAAATTAAGGATTAAAGAGACGTTTCAGACATAGCACGAACCAACGGGCCTATTTTCTATTATTTTCGGATTTGAAGAGGGCCTATAATGAGAAATGACCATTTTACCCCCGAAGGCCCATTTTAGACCCAAACAAAGAGCTTATTGGATATCAAGCCCATTGGGCCCGCTAAAATTCAAGCAAAGCCCACGTGAATAGTACCAAGCCCATGTGAATAGTGCAAGCCCGTATAAATAGTGCTGAGGGTGGAAATTATCCTTTTACCCCTTCTAGAAAGTTAGATATTTTGAAGCTCTTAATGGATGCAAGACAAGGTAATTGAAGCTTGCAAGTTGTCTTCACCCTCTCTCTCCTCCCTAAGGTGGCCGAATCCACCCCCCCTCACTCTCTCTCTTGCTTTCTTTCCTTGTCTCATTATTAGCCCAAAGTAGTCTTGAATGCAAGAAGCCAAATTGGATATTTTGGGGTTGCATTATTGAAGAAGCAATGATGTCTTAGAACTTCAAGAGCAAGCAAGACACTCTCTCTCTCTTTCACTCACTCACTTTCTCTTGCTTTCCCTCTCTCTCAAATTCATAGCTCCCCTCCCTCTTCTTCATTTTCATCCTTTTTCCTTCTTGTTTCACCCCCGTCACCTTGCCGTCGCGCTACCCAAGACATGCCTTGAAGCTGTGCTCTTGCCACCGACGTTTGGGCCACCGTCGCTAAGTCGTGTCGCCGTGCCGAGCCCGTACCGAACCACCGTCCGCACGCTACGCAGAGTCGAGCCGCCGTTAATACCCATTTTCTGTCTACGCCCCGTTGCCGAGCCACCACCACCATCGTCTTCGCATCGTCGCCGTAGCCGCCGCAGCCGCTAAATGGTGACTTAACTTCCTAATCCTTGATTAGGTTGTTAATTGCACTTAGGGTTAGAATTAGTGGATTCTAGACTTGACTATAGTTAGATGAATTAACTATGGTTAGGTGAGTTAACCATGGTTAGGTTAGTTAACCATGATTGAGTTAGTTAACCATGGTTGGGTTAATTATCTTATATATGCTATTAGTATATTTTAAGATGAGAATTGCTTAGGAAAGGTAATGGTTTTATGTTTGATGATTTCTTAGTGGAAAAGAATGCACTTTTGGCATGTAAATAGTGATCGATGTGGTGTCGTGCTTATATACTGAGTTTCATGCATTGAAATAATCTAGTGTGCTTGAAAAGTGAAGCACGGGAAGTTTGGCATGAAAAGCACATTGGTTTGACCATGTGTGATTTATTCATTGTATTATTATGTGAGAAAATGGCAATACGTTTGCTATATGAGCACGATCATGGCATGAGCACGAATCATGTGACATTGGCTAGAAAAATAAAAAGAACTAAATTGACATGCATGATTGAGGTGCTCGTGTGATCACAAAAAGGGAACGGACCCTCAATGGATTTTGAGGATGATGCTTGATTTATCGTAGTCTCGGATCGGGTCGGGATGATGATGATTTATCGGATGCCCGATGGGGTTCGGATGACGGATTGCGGTGCCCTATGAGGCCGGACCAATTCTCCTTATGGAATGACGTCTACCTCTAGGGAAGGTCGAGATGTTGCCCCACCTCGGTCTTTTGGGAGGAGATGTCACCGTGCTCGATGGGGCGGGACGATGCCCGGTCATGCCGAAAAACCACCAATCGTTGGGTTGTGCCGTGGCCTGAAGAGGTCGAGAACCGCCAACCTTCGAGTTATGCCGTGCCCGAGAGCGGGCGTAATCACTAGGCATAAAACTGGACCTCGCTTGATTGCATTGCGTGTGAGAAATGGTGTTATATGTTCTGATGTTGTGCCTAGTCTGATGCATTATTTATAAAATGCCATAATTGATAACATACAAGGTGTGTGCATGTGTCGAGGCAAGGTAAGAATGCTTGTGATTTGCCTATTGATTGAGTTGAGTCAATCGAACCTGATATAAGTTGTGTAGAGCGAGAGTCGCTCACTATTGATCTACCATCGACGTTGAGTTGCATGTTTAGGGTCTGCTCAAGGTGAATCAACACCCTACACAAGACTTAGGTTGTTAACTTATTAAGATTTTATCTCACTCGTTGTTGTTAACCGCTTTTCAGGACCATAGATTGGAAGGTTGACAGATGCAGTTCGAGGTGCTCTCGCATAGAGAAGTTTAAGTTAACCCAAACTCCGGTATCTTTTTGTTGGTCTGGTTAGGAAGTGGCCCAAAAGTGAGGGCTTGTAATTATAATTTTCTAAGGTTAACGAGTATATAAATAAAATGCGAGTTTTGTTATGGATGTTTGGTTTTGCTGTTTTTCCTGCTATCCCTGCTGTTATGTTTGTCGAGTGGTTGTTATACGTTTCCGCATGCGTTAATTGAAAGATAAAATGAATGGGTCGACGACGCGTCTTGGGACGTCGCATTTCTAATGACCTAAGAGAAGAGATGAAACAGGATGGTCGTGCGCTCGAGGGTCGGGGCGTGACATCCCCGTTTGATAGTATCAGAGCTTGGCCATAACCTTGAGTGATAAGGTTCGTTGGATTTTGGGATAGTTAGTTAGGAAAAACACCCCGTGCTTGTGATTGCTAATTGATTTTTAAGAATGTTGTTCTTCAGTTCTAACTTCGTGTCGAAATTTGACACGTAGGATTTTGTGGAAATCCTGAGAGATGAGCAATCCAGACCCAAGGACTCCTAGAAGAAAAACGGCCCAAGGCCAAGTAGGTGCTCGAGGAAAAGCACAAGAGGATCCTAGACTAGATAGGATTCTGCAAGCTTTGGAAGTCATGGGGAACCTCATGGGATAACAAGCTTAGAATCAAGCGGAAGCTGCTGCTGCTGCCGCTGTACCCGATGAAATCTCGTTGGCTGGGAACGGGAATGGCGATCAACCAATGCATAGAGTGGTTGAGCAGTTTCTGAAGCTTAAACCCCCAAAGTTCACTGGAGCGGGTGATCTTGAGGCTGCAACCCTCTAGATGAAGGAGTTAGAAAAGATTTTCGCATTACTGAGATGCTTGAAAGAAGACAAGGTGACACTGGCTGTTTACCAATTGCATGGTAACGCTAGTTCCTGGTGGGAAGCCACTTGAAGAAGGGTTTTCCCTGTTTGCATAGTCCTAGTGTGGGGTGCCTTCGTTGAAGCTTTCAACGGAAAGTACTTCTCGAACTGTGCGAAGCAACAAAAGATGGCTGAGTTTCAGCGACTTCGTCAGAACCATCTGTCAGTGGACCAATATGAGGCGAATTTCGCCGAGTTGTCTAGGTATGCACCGAGGTTGTCAGTGCCCCTGAACCTTCAGGACTACGATGAGCTGTATGAAAGGGCCCAACTCATCGAAAGGAACATGACAGAACGTGCAGCCGCATCTGAATCGCGGTTTTCGCCTAATAGGACTAACCATCGGTTTGGGAAGAGGCCGATAACTGGAGGAAAATATTCTGTCCCTCCTAATCGAAAGAATGGCATTGGAAAGCCGGCATACAACTCATTTAGTGTGTACTGACTCTGTAATGGAAAACACGGAACAAGCCCGTGTCCTGACAGGATGGGAGCCTGTTATAGATGTGGTCAATACGGCCACCAAGTGCGAGACTGCCCGCGTAGACCTCTTGGAGCACTAGTACCACCGCCGCAAGGAGTACAACCATTGAGGAATGCCTCGCAGAACAATCTGAATCGACCCCTGATGCAAGGAAGGGTTTATGCTGTTACTAGACAAGAGGCGAAGGACTCACTGATCGTTACAGGTACGGTCTCCTTGCATGGTCATATTGCTTATGCTTTATTAGATCCAGGAGCTATGCATTCGTTTATTGCTAAGCAATTTGTGGAATTAGTGGGGTTAAGTCCAAAATCGTTGGAAACGGTCCTTAGTATATCAACCTTGTTAAAGGATAAAGTATTGTCTGTAGTAGGATGTTCAGGTTGTAAGATAATCATAGACGGTCGAGAGGAAAATATAGATTTGATTGTGCTGGCGATGTATGACTTTGATGTCATAATTGGAATGGATTGGCTCACCAAGCAACGAGCTACGATCGATTGCTATCGCAAAGCAATCAAGTTTAACCCGTTAGGAACGGTTAGTTTTGAGTTCATTGGAAACAGAGGATTCCCTTCGATTCCTATGATTTCGTCGCTTGAGGCAATAGTCTTGTTGGATAAGGGTTGCCAAGGTTATTTGGCAACCATGGTTAATACGTTGGTTGAGAAATCAAGAATGGAGGACATCGCTGTAGTACGGGATTTTTCTGATGTCTTTCCAAAAGAATTGCCTGGATTACCTCCAGAAAGGGAAATAGAGTTCTTGATTGAGTTAGCCCCTGGAACAGAGCCAATTTCCAAAGCACCGTACCGTATGGCGCTGTCGGAACTAAAGGAATTAAAGGTACAGATGCAGGAATTGTTGGATAATGGATTTATCCGCCCTAGTGCATTGCCTTGGGGAGCGCCAGCTCTATTCGCGAGAAAGAAGGATGGATTGTTGCATCTATGCATCGATTATCAGCAACTCAATCAAGTAATGGTTAAAAATAAGTACCCGTTGCCAAGAATAGACGATTTGTTTGACCAACTTCAAGGAGCTTCGGTATTTTCTAAGATAGACCTAAGGATGGGCTATCATCAGTTGAGGATCAAGAAGGAGGATATACCGAAGTCGGCATTTCGTACGCACTATGGCCATTATGAGTTCACAGTAATGCCGTTTAGTCTGACCAATGCGCCTGCTGCTTTTATGGATCTAATGAACCGTGTGTTCAAGGAGTATTTGGACCGGTTCATGACCGTGTTCATTAATGATATTCTGGTGTATTCAAGAAGCCTAAAAGAACATGAACATCACTTGAGGACAATCTTGCAAACCCTTCGAGAGCATAGGCTGTGTGCTAAATTTAGTAAGTGCGAGTTTTGGTTAGCTCGCGTAGATTTTCTCGAACATGTAATTTCTGGTGAAGGAATTTCTGTTGATCCGAGCAAGATTGAAGCAGTTATGGATTGGCCAAGGCCAACGATTATAACGGAAATTCGAAGTTTCTTGGGATTGGCAGGCTATTATAGACGATTTGTAGAAAAGTTTTTTTGCAATAGCTATGCCGTTAACACGATTGCTAAAGAAGGATGAGAAGTTTGAATGGACTGATAAGTGCGAGTGTAGTTTTCAAGAACTTAAGCACAAGTTAACTACGACTCCAGTCTTAACAATACCGTCTGGTCCAGGAGGTTACGAAATCTATAGCAATGCGTCGTTTAAGGGATTGGGCTGCGTTCTCATGCAACATGGAAGAGTGGTTGCTTACGCATCCCGACAGTTAAGACCTCATGAGTTGAATTACCCGACGCATGATTTGGAATTAGTTGCAATGATCTTTACCCTCAAGATTTGGAGACATTATCTATGCGGAGAAAAGTTCCAAGTTTATACCGATCATCAGAGTCTCAAGTACCTGTTCTCGCAGAAAGAGTTGAACATGAGATAGAGACGTTGGATGGAACTTCTCAAGGATTACAACTGTGACATTCTATACCATCCTGGTAAAGACAACAAGGTGGCTGATGTGCTTAGTTGAAAGTCAACGATTGCGCAAATGATGGTTCAAGAATGGCTTCTTCTCGAAGAAGTGCGAGATTCAGACTTTAAATTTGAAGAAAGCCATCTGTTAAGTCTCATGGCTACTTTAAGAATTGAACCAGAAGTGCAGGCAAAGATTAAAGCCTTGCAATCGACAGACCTTATAATCCAAAAGATTTTGCAAGAAGATTCAACGAAAAGAAAAGCTGATTTTCAAGTAGCTAACGGAATATTGAAATTTCGTGGATGATTGTGCGTGCCCAATGATACAAGACTTAAGGAAGAAATTTTGTCGAAAGCCCATCGTAATAGCTACAGCATTCATCCAAGCAGCACAAAGATGTATCAGAACTTGAGGCGATATTATTGGTGGAATGGCATGAAGGCTGATATCGCCAAGCACGTGGCTAAGTGTTTAACGTGCCAACAAGTGAAGGCGCAACATTGCAAACTTGGAGGACTGCTACAACCTCTCGAGATCCCAGAATGGAAATGGGAACATATCACAATGGATTTTGTGATGGGATAACCAAGGAGTCAACGAGGTAATGATTCCATTTGGGTCGTGGTCGATAGACTCACGAAGTCCACACATTTTATCGCCGTACGAAAAGATTTCGTATTGGACAGATATGCTGACTTGTACGTGTGACAAATTGTTCGTCTTCATGGAGTGCCAATAATGATCACTTCAGATCAAGATCCTAAGTTCACTGCAACGTTTTGGAAAAGCTTGCGGACTGCCTTAGGAACAAAGCTGCGATATAGCACTGCCTATCATCCGCAGACGGATGGCCAGTCAGAAAGAACAATTCAAACGCTCGAGGATATGTTGCGGGCATGTGTTTTGGATTTTAAAGGAAGTTGGGAGGAACAACTTCACTTTATTGAGTTCGCCTACAACAACAGTTATCAAGAGAGCATCAAAATGGCACCATTTGAAGCACTGTATGGTAGGGCCTGTAGAACTCCAGTTTGTTGGGACGAAGTTGGTGAATGAAAGATCACAGGTCTTGAGTTGGTGCAACAATCGTTGGATGTTGTCAAAGTTATCAGAGAAAGACTTAAGACAGCTCAAAGCCGCTAGAAAAGTTATGCAGACAAGCGGCGTAAACCGTTGGAATTTCAAGTAGGTGACCATGTCTCAAGGTGTCACCAATGCAAGGTACTTCGCGATTCGACAAGAAAGGAAAGCTGAGTCCGAGGTACGTTGGACCCTTTGAAATTTTGGAACGGATTGGGATTTTGGCCTATCGTCTCGCGTTGCCTCCGAAACTTGTTCAAGTACATAATGTCTTCCACGTTTCCATATTGAGGAAGTATGAGCCAGACCCAACTCACGTGCTTAACTTTGAAGAAATAGAAGTGGACGACTGAATGTCGTACGTGGAACGATCAGTGAGGATATAGGACAGAAAAGAGCAAGTATTGCGGAACAAAATGATCCCCTTAGTCAAAGTAATTTGGCAACCTCATGGAACAGAGGGAGCAACGTGGGAAAGCGAAGAGATAATGAGACGCCAATATCCTTATCTTTTTTAGAATGTCTTGTAATAGTTTTAATTTCGAGGATGAAATTTCTGTAAGGAGGAAAGAGTTGTGATATCCCGAAATTTCGACGTTAGGAATTAATCAAAGGACGATTGTCGATTTAATTCGGAAAAAGTATACAATCGAATTGTTGGACGTTTTCATGTGGTCAAGGCAATGAAATGGAATTCGATGGATTATTAATCACGAATTCCAAGCTGATGAAAAGTTTAGGACATTTGGTTATCAATATCTCAAAGTTTATCGGTAAATCCTAAATTTTCGGAAAAGAGACGGTAAGCCAAAAATTAAGGATTGAAGAGACGTTTCGAACATGGCACGAACCAACGGGCCTATTTTTTTTTTATTATTTTCGGATTTGAAGAGAGCCTATAATGGGAAATGACCATTTTGCCCTCGAAGGCCCATTTTAGACCCAAACAAAGAGCCTATTGGATATCAAGCCCATTGGGCCCGCTAAAATTCAAGCCAAGCCCACGTGAATAGTACCAAGCCCATGTGAACAGTACAAGCCCGTATAAATAGTGCCGAGGGTGGAAATTACCCTTCTACCCTTTCTAGAAAGTTAGATATTTTGAAGCTCTTAATGGATGCAAGACAAGGTAATTAAAGCTTGCAAGTTTGTCTTCACCCTCTCTCTCCTCCCTAAGGTGGCCGAATCCACCCCCCCTCACTCTCTCTCTTGCTTTCTTTCCTTGTCTCAT
>BCNH02000009.1:5783847-5821110 GCA_001662345.2 Metrosideros polymorpha var. glaberrima
AACCTAATATAGGTTGTATAGAGCGAGAGTCGCTCGCTATTGATCTGCCATCGACGTTGAGTTGCATGTTTAGAGTCTGCTCTAGGTGAATCAGCACCCTACACAAGGCTTAGGTTGTTAACTTACTGAGATTTTATCTCACTCGTTGTTGTTAACCTTTTTTCAGGACCATAAATCGGAAGGTTGACAAGTGAGGTTGGAGGTGCTCTCGCGTAGAGAAGTTTAAGTTAACCCGAACTCCAGTATCTTTTTATTGGTTTGGTTAGGAAGTGGCCCGAAAGTGAGGGTTTGTAATCATAACTTCCTAAGGTTAATGAGTATATAAATAAAATGCGAGTTTTGTTATGGATGTTTGGTTTCACTGTTTTTCCTACTATCTCTACTGTTATGTTTGTCGGGTGGTTGTTATATGTTTCCGCATGCATTAATTGAAAGATAAAATGAATGGGTCGACGACGCGTCCTAGGACGTCGCATTTCTAATGACTTAAGAGAAGAGATGAAACGGGATGATTGCGCACTTGAGGGTCAAGGCGTGACACTCCCTTTCCTTTGGCTAGCAAAAATAAAATGAAATGAAATCGAAGGCATGACTCGATGCCTTCGCACCTGGTCTGTTGCAACTCAAACGCAAGCCTAATAAAATTGCACATTGTCACGACCTTTCTTTTTCCTTTTAAGGGGAAATAGACAAGTTTTGAGATGGTTGCTCAAAGATGTGAACTTGGATTAAGTTCAACTATCTAGGGGTCGAGGCACTCCCAAGCCTCACATCTCGCGTGGTATGAGGGACTTTTGATTTTCATTTTTTTATCCTAAGTTTGTTTAACTAGAGTCGCCACTAACCCTTTTTTTGGTAATTCATAGTTTAGATGATAATGCATTTTTTCTTGATAGTTTTATTTCATTAATAATTAATTTCGAAAATACCCAAAAAAATAATCCTCATCTCATTTGCATCACATGCATTTTCATGTCATCATTTCCATGTCGTTTATGCATGTCATATAGATTAGGAATGCCATGTCGATTTCGTATGTCATGCGGTTTAGATTCATTTAGCATTATGTCTAGGTGCATTCATCTTTGCCTATCACCCAGACTTAGGTCATTTAATTAGTATATTATATAGTTTGCATGCCATTTAGATGAAGGAGCGAGTATCATGTTAGAATAATTAGTTAATTAATCTAAACATAGTGCTATGATAGGTTAATTAATTAATTCATAAAGTAGTACCATATTAGGTTAATTAAATTAATTCTTAGTGTAGTTCGCATGTTAGGATTATTTAATTTAATTGCACGTCATTTAGGACAATTATGTAGTTAATTAAAACATTCACGTGCATTAGAATAGTTGCACATTTCATGTCATTGCATATTAGATTAAATTTCATTTCATATAGATCTTATTTTCTTAAAAAGTGAAAATAAAAAAGAGAGAATAAAATGTTTGGTGCATGCTCCTTGCCATTTATCACTTGAATTGGGTGTTTATGTAAATTGGATGCGTACCCATGTGGTAACATATGCTTAGTGCTTTAGGTTAAAATTTAATCAAGCTACTTGCAAATGATTTTTCATAAAAATGAAAGGTACCGAAAATGTGTTAGATGATATCTAGCGTAATCAAGTCCCCGGACTTAGTTTCTCTGGTTCGTAGAAGTAAAATATTTTTCTCCCAATGTTTTATTTAGGTTTCTAATCAACCTACCATAAATGATTAGTGGCGACTCTAAATTTAATATCTTTTGCATGATAGTTAAAATGAACCTAAGTCACGATTTGGTAGAACTTGGGAGAGCTCAAGTTAGGTTAGTTAATTCATTTAATTAACTTAATAATCCATTAGCCTAGGTTTGGCGAAATTTAGGTCGTGACAGTTTGGTGACTTTGTTGGGGACGTTAGACTAGAAATTTTGAAAATTACTAGCCTTAGTGGACTTAGGCCGATTTCAATTTTTGAAAAATTTTGTTTAGTAGCGAGGACTCCAAGTGTGATATCCCCAAATCTAGACCGATGTACTAAGATTGAATTCGATGGATTTTAACCACGAATTCTAATCTGATAACTAGTATTGGACGTTACATTATCAAAATATCAAAGTTTATTGGTAAACCCTAAATTTTCGGATAAGTGACGGTAAGTCAAAAATTGATAACCAAAGAGACGTTACGGACTTAACATGAACCAACGGGCCTATTTCTTATGAAATTCGGCTACCAAGAGACCCTATAAGAGAAAATTACTGTTTGGCTCCCGAAATGCCTTTTTTCGCCCAAATAAAGAGCATATTGGCTATCTAGCCTATTAAGCCATTTAAATTTGAGCCCAAGCCCCCGTGAATAGTACTAAGCTCACATGAATAGTGCCAAGGGTGGAAATTACCATTATACCCCTTCTAGAAAAACCTTGACTTTGAAGGAATAATTATGGGCTTAAGACAAGATAGTTTAATGTTGGACAAGGAAGTCTTCTTCCTTTTCCCCAAGTGTGCCCCTCCTTCCCCTCTCTCTTTCTCTCTTTCTTCTCTCTTTCCTCAATTATTTGCCTTAAGTTATCTTGAATTTCAAGAGCAAGATTAGATAAAATTTTGGGGTTGCATTAATGAGTTGCAATAATACAATCTTGAAAGAGAAGATAAGCCTTGGAAGATAATAGCCATTACTCTCTCACTCTCTCTTTCCCTCTCTCTCTCTTTCACACCCTCTTCTCTCTCTACCTCTCTCTCTTTTTCTTCTCATTTTCTCTTTTTCACTACTGCCGTTCATCACCGTGCCGAGCTTGAGCCGCATCCTTGCCGCCGTGGAGCCACGCCGCCTTGCCATCCAAGTCGAGCCAAGCTCGCGCCACACCGTCGTCCGCACACTATGCCACCATCGCCAAGCCACGCCGCACCAAGCGATGTCGTGCCGCACCAAGCCAAGCCACACCATTGCTGTTTGTCGTCACCACTAAACTAGTGAGTTAACTCCCTAATCTTTGGTTATATTGTTAATTGCGCTTATGGTTATATTAAGTGAGGTTTAGATTTAACTATGGTTGGATTAGTTGATAGGTTATCATAAAATGATAAGTGAAAGTGATAGGTTATTAAAGAAAAATGATAAGCTATCATCAACGGGATGATAAGCTATCAGTATGTAATTGATAAGCTATCACCAATGGAGTGATAAACTATCAGCTTTTGAGTGATAAGTTATTACCAAAGGGGTGATAAGCTATCAAAAAATAGATGATAAGCTATCGTCAAATAGGCAATAAGCTATCGAGGGATTATCAATAAGCTATCAAAGTTGGGTGATAAGTTGTTAATTAATGTGTTTTATGCTTGTGATATGCAATAGTTCCATGCATGCTTTTGTGTGGTTTGAAGGGTAGATTGCCTTAGAAAGATGGTTGCCTCTTGAACTATGATTTTCTAGTTGAAAATAATACAATTTTTGGCATATAAATTATTATTCATGAGGTGTCGTGCTTGGACACCAAGTTTTAGGTGTTGGAATAATCTAGAAGGCTTGAAAAATTAAGCACGTGAAGTTTAACGGGATAAGCATGTCTGTGTGATCACGTGTGATTATTCTATTGCATTTTTACTTGTGAAAATGGCAATGAGTTTGACGTATTAATACGAATCATAACATAAGCATGTATCATGGTTGCATTGGTTAAAAGAAAAAAGAAATAAGATTTGTATGCATGATTAGTGTGCTTATGTAATCACAAAGTGCACGGACTGTTAATGGTGAGTGGGGACGATGCCTGATTTTATCGATGATATTATCGAACGCTCGGTGGGGGTTTGGATGACGGATCGTAGTGGAGGCTGGATCAATTCTGCTTATAGAATGCGATCTGCTTGCAGGGGAGGTCGAGGTGGGGCCGCACCTCGATCGACCAGGAGGAGACGTTGCCGTGCTCGATGGGGCGGAACAATGCCCGATCATGCCAGAAGACCACCAACCTTCTAGTTGTGTCATGCCTGAGAGCAGGTGTAATTACTAGATATAAAATTGGAACACGCTTGGATATATTGCGCATGAGAATGGTGATATGTGTTCTGATTGTGTGACTTGTCTTATTTCATTATTTATAGAATGCTATAGCTGATATCATGCAAGGTATGTGCCAAGGCGATGTAAGAATGCCTGTGATTTGTCGTTTGATTGGAATTGAGTTGCACAAACTTGATATAGATAAAGAAGAGGGAGAATTGCTCGCTATTGATCTATCATCAATAATTAGTCGCATGTTTAGGGTATGCTCTAGGCGAATCAACACTCTACGCGAGGCTTAGGTTGTTAACTTATTGAGATTTTACCTCATTCGTTGTTGTTAACCGCTTTTTAGACCGGTAGTATGAAAACGCGGATCGTGCAGCTTAGGGTTCTTATGGACCAGAGCCTCGTGATAACGTCGTACCTAGTCCCTGGTGCAGACTACAGTTATAAGCTTCACGTTATGACAGTCTGGGTTGACGAAGGGTTAAGGCAGCTGATACCTCACCGTTTTAAGGCGTGGTTCGTTCGTCATGGTGATGCCCTCTTTTGTCCTTTGAGGGGTTTTGATGGACCGGATGGAGGTGGAGGTGGAGGTCCGAGCGAAAAAGTTTGGGATCCTATAGACGTAAAGGTTCTTGACAGCACTATTGAAGATCCGGAGTCCGATTCGAATGCAGAGAGCGATCCTAAGCCTCCTTCCGAGTACTACCTCTAGGTCAGGCTTGGAGGAATGATTTCTTGGTGTAACCTCATAGTAGAAGAGATAAGTTAACCCCGACCCCGGTATCTTTTTGTTGATCTTCATAGGAAGTGGCTCGAAGCGAGGGCTTGTACATATAACTTCATAAGGGTTAACAAGTACATAAATAAAGTGTGAGTTTTGCTAATGATATTAGTTCTGTTGTTTTTCCTGCTATCTCTTCTTTTAGTGATTGTCGGGTGTTTATTAATCGTTTTCGCTTGCATTAATCAAAAAATAAAATGAACAAGTTGACGACAGTTCCTAGGACGTCGCATTTTTAATGACCCAAGAGAAGTGACAGGGATCGTTGCGCGCTCGAGGGCCGAGGCATGACACCAGGAAAGTCCCTAACTTCAAGTTTTAAATGTTCTTGCAGATTGTGAGTTATATGGGGTGGAGTGATTGCGCTAACCTTTTGTGTTGCAGGTTTGGAGTTTTGGGAATGGATGTGTTTATTTTCCGAATTATTGGAGCAGTGTTTGTGCTATTTAAATTTTGTGCATGTCTTAAATGCATTACACTACACTTTAGCACACACTACCTTCTGCTGAACTTGGAGCGCACTAGGATTGTTAGGATAGCATTGAGTTGGATAACGACCTTGACCGCGAGCCTGCGTAGAAGAGGTTGCCCAACTTAATCCCGAAAGTTATTTCATGGTGTCAAGAATTATTATCTCTGCCCGCTAAGCCTGCGTCACATTGAGATACTATTCTTGACTGAGCCGAAGTTCAAAAGGACTTGACGAGTGTATGCGAGCCACGACTGGTCATCGAACCCTTTTGGCTTCAATTTGCTAAGCTGGTTAGAGTAGAAATCAAGCTCACATTTCATGTGCATGTTTTTGTGATTGGCATTCAACTCCATGGTGAAGTAAGTTTTTACTATCGTTATGTAATTTATTTCACTGCAATTTCAGTGCGTTCATGACGAATCTATGTTGATGATAGATTTAGGACCACAATCATTTGAAAAATGGTACTCCGGCCTTTCTAAAAAATGAGGGAAATTTTTGGTGGACTAGAAGAGTATCTTTTTCGACAAAGAAATTCATCATCATAAGCTCGAGGAGCAAATAAATTTTTCCTTAAAGGAAATGATTTCCGATTTTCTCAAGTAATGGCTCATTTTTTTTTGTGATTACCATGATAGAAAAAATGTTAAGGTTGAGCCGACTAGACTAGTCATGGACCGACCACTTTTGAGAATAATTTGCTCATTACGTCCATCTTTATTTTCAGGTGATTATGGATCCTCCACGTTCGCCTATCCGTACACGTTCCAGAGCAAGAATGGTCGATCAAGTGAGTCTTCAAGAACGTATCACTGGTATCGAGGATCAAATGCAAGGCTTCCTCACCGCACTCCAGCAAATCACTGCTGAAATCAAGACTATTCGACTAACTCGACAGCTGTACCCGTCCGCCCTGAGCCAATCGCGTCAAAGCAAAAGGGTGCGAAAGTTGATGCCGAAGAAATTGATGACGATATGCCCGGTTTGGAGGACGATCCTATCCGAGTCATCGTCAAAAAGCCTAAAGTCAATGACGTGCCTAAGACTAAGTAAGATAAGCGTTTTGACAAGCTCGAAGAGATGGCAAAGAAGTTGCAAGGCCCGGATAGTTCCCCCTCCCTGGACTTGTCCGTCTATGCGAAGGTCAACGTCCATAAGAAGTTCAAGATGTCAGAGATCGAGAAATATGAGGGCACCTTTTGCCCTAAGGCACACCTACAAATGTACCACGTGCGCATGACCCTGTACATCAGTAATGGACCCTTGATGATTCAATCCTTCCATGTGAGCTTGGCCGGTCCTGCACTACGGTGGTACACTTCGAAGAACATAAACCTCCTCGAGACTTGGGACAAGGTAGCTGAGGCGTTCATCGAGCAATATAAGTTCAACCTCAACATCGCTCCCTCCGTGAAGATCTCCAACATGCTGAAAAGAAGAAGGGCGAGTCATTCAAGGAGTATGCCACGAGGTGGATGAATTTAGTTGCTCAGGTCACCCTTGAACTGACTGGCAAAGATCTCATGAATCTGTTCGTGAAAACCCTCCCTCACGAGTATCGTAGCCGGATAGCACTCACAACTGCCGAAATGTTCAACCAACTCACCCCCATGGGAGAATGGATTGAGTTGGGACTTAGAGACGGGTGGTTCACTAATCAGCCCTCATCCAAAAAGAGATTCACCGCGAAGTGAACACGACCTACTCCCAACCAGCCCAAACAATTCAGATCTCTGGAAACCTACAAGATGGAGGGCAACAACAAAGTGCCAGAAGACAGTTCGCACCTCTCCTTGGGCCCCTGTCTAAAGTCTTGCCAGTTCTCCAGTAGAAGGGGTTGCTCTTTAGTGAACCGAAGCGACCAAACCTAGAATGTTATTTCGGATACAATCCCTCCAAGAAGTGTGACTACCACATGGGTGAGGTCGGCCATTCCACTGATAATTGCTACGTTCTGAAGCACAAGGTCCAAGATCTCTTGGACACAAAGGCGATATCCTTCTGCAGTAGCAAGCCGAACATCCAACAAAATCCCCTCCCCAACCATGGTAGAGGCATAGATATGTCATTGAGTGAAGAATTTCTTGTTTTCACACTCCTCTACGATGGAGTCCTTTGTTGCTTTCTAGGATTTCCTGCTTTCGTTTTAAGGTTTGATTGTTTATTTTCCCTTCCAATAAATGTAATTGATTGATCATTATTAATAAATTACAAAGTTTGTTTTTGTCATTTTGAGAACGTGTTGAAGTACATGAAACCAGCCCTGTGATATTATCCAACAAGTGAAAAATGATATCATCCATGGAGAATACTGAGCACTGGGCTTCTTCACGCTTCCTCATCTCAAAATCCTTTTTGAAACAAAATGAAATTCGAAGTAATTTCAAAACCATTTTGTAAGAGTCTCCACGTTATGTTTCAGAGTTTGAACAGGGCATCCCATGGAAGGAAATCGTTTAACATCACCATGTCATGACCTAAACAAAAATTCTCAAGCGCTAGGCATGTCACACCCCGGCCCTTGAGCGCACCACGATCCCTGTCACTTCTCTTGGATCATTAAAAATGCGACGTCCCAGGACGCGTCGTCGACTCGTTCTTTTTATCTTTTCATTAACGCAAGCAGAAACGATTAACGAACACCCGAACAATCACAATAACATGAATAACAGGAAAAACAACAAAACTAACATCATTAGCAAAACTCACACTTTATTTATGTGCTTATTAACCCTATGAAGTTTATATGTACAAGCCCTCGCTTTCGGGCCACTTCCTACAAAAACTAACAAAAAGATACCAGGGTCAGGGTTAACTTATCTTCACTACTACGGGGTTACACCAAAAGTCGGTCCTCCAAGCCCGACCTAGAAGTAGTACTCGGGAGGAAGCTCGGGATCGCTCTCTATATTTGGGTCGGATTCTAGATCTTCAACAGCGTCGTCAGGAATCTCTACATTCATAGGATCCCAAACTTCTTTGCCTAGACCTCCACTTTCGCCCGATCCATCAAAACTCCTCAAAGGACCAAAGAGGGCATCACCGTGGTGAACAAACCACGCCATAAAACGGTGAAGTATCAGCTACCTCAACCATTCAATGACCCAAACTGTCGCAATGTGAAGCTCATAACTATAGTCTGTACTAGGGACCAGATACGGTGTTATTACGAGGCTCTGGTCCGTAAGAACCTCGAACTGCACGATTCGCGTATTCATACTACAAGTCTGAAAAGTGGTTAACAATAACTAATGAGATAAAATATCAGTAAGTTAATAATCTAAGTCTTGTGTAGGATGCTGATTTGCTCAGAGCATACCCTAATCGTGCAGCTTAATGTCGATAATAGATCAATAGAGAGCAATTTTCACTCTATTTAATCTATAACCGGTTCGGGTAACTTTACTCATTCAACAAACAAATTGCAGGCATTCTTACTCTGCCTTGATACATACCCTGCATGATATCAATTATAGCATTCTATAAACAATGCAATCAAACAAGGCACATAATCAAAACACATATCATCATTTCTTATGTGCAATACATCTAAACGTGTTCCAATTTTAAGCCTAGTGATTACGCTTGATCTCGAGCATGGCACAACTCGAAAGTTAGCGGTTCTCAACCTCTCTGGGCTACGGCACAACCCGAAAGTTGATGGTTTTCCGGCATGACCAGGCATCGTCTCACCCCATTGGACACGGCAACGTCTCCTCCTAGTGGATCGAGGTGCAACCCCACCTCGACCTCCCTCGTAGGCAGATGGCATTTCATAAAGGAGAATTGGTCTGGCCTCTACCGCAATCCATCATCCGAATCCCTGCTAGGCATCCGATAATATCGTCAATAAAATCGGACATCGTCCCTAATCACCATTGATGGTCCGTATACTTTATGATCACACGAGCACACCAATCAAGCGTACAAATCTCATTTCTTCTTTCTTTTGACCAATGCAATCATAATATATGCTCATGCCGTCATTCGTGCTCATACGTCAAATTCATTACCATTTTCACACGTAAAAATGCAATAAATAAATCACACATGATCACACAGACATGCTTATCCCGTCAAACTTCATGTGCTTTATTTTTCAAGCCTCATAGATTATTCTAACACCTAAAACTTGGTATCCAAGCACAACATCTCATGAATCATAATTTATATGCAAAAAATACATTCTTTTCAACTAGAAAAATAATAGTTCATGAAACAATCACCTTTCCAAGGTAATCCTCACCTCAAATCAAACCAAATCATATATAGAAATACCATATATCACACGCACAAAGTATACTAATTAATAACGTATCAATCGAATCTCGATAACTTATCGCCTATTTGATGATAGCTTATCGTTCATTTTTCGATAACTTATCACTTAAGTATCGATAGCTTATCACCCCTTTGATGATAGCCTATCGTCCAAATGCTGATAGCTTATCATCCCTTTGATGATAGCTTATCGCTTTTCTTTGATAGGTTATCACTTCCACTTATCATTTTTCTTGATAACCTATTACTATCACTTATCATTTCATGATAGTCTATTAATTAATCCATCCATAATTAGTTCTAAACCTCACTTAATCTAACCCTAAATACAATTAATAACCTAATCAAGGATTAGGGAGTTAACTCACTAGTTTAATGGCGACGGCGACGGCATGGATGGTTTGGCTTGGACTCGGTGCGGCACGGTGAACGACGGTAATGGATGGCTCGGTGGTGATGGCACGATGCAGCTACACGACAGCAAGGACGTGGCTCAAGCTCGGCACGGTGATGAACGGCGGCAGCAAGGTGAGCGGCAAAGTGAGGGGTGGTGGAGGTAGTTGAACCAAGAGGAAAATGAAAGAGAGAAAGAGAGGAAAAAGAGTGAAAGTGAGAATGAAAAAGAGAGAGGAAATGGCCAAGTCTTCCAAGATTGTATTATTGGTGTCTCATAAATGTAACTTCAAATTTTATCAACTTTGGCTCTTGAAAATTAAGACAACTTTAGACCAAATAATTGAGGAGAGAGAGAGAGAGAGAGAGAGAGAGAGAGAGAATGGGGGGCCACACTTGGGGAAAAAGGAAGAAGATTTCCTTGTCCAACATTAATTTATCTTGTCTTAAGTCCATAATTAGTCCTTCAAAGTTATGGTTTTTCTAGAAGGGGTATTTTGGTAATTTTCATCCTTGGGACTATTCACATGGGTTTGGGCTTGAATTTAAAGGGCTTAATGGGCTAGATATCCAATGGGCTTTTTATTTGGGCTAAAAATGGGTTTTCTGGGGTAAAACGGTAATTTCCTCTTATAGAGTCTCTTGGTGGCCGAATTTCATAGAAAGTAGGCCCGTTGGTTCATGTCAAGTCCGTAACGTCTCTTTGGTTCTCAATTTTTAGCTTACCGTCACTTATTCGAAAATTTAGAGTTTACCGATAAACTTTGATATCTTGATTTCATAATGTCTAATACTTTTCATCGGATTTGAATTCGTGGTTAAAATCCATTGAATTCATTCTTAGTACATCGGTTGAAATTTAGAGATATCACAAGGCGGAATGGTAAGGTAATGCCCAAAAAGTTAGAGGGTAATACTTATTTGATTTAGGCGCGGGCTCTCCCAAGCTTTATCCAATCGCGACTTGAGTTCATTTGAAAAGAAATGTTCAATTTTGGAGTCGCCACTAATCACTTAGGGGTAGGTAGATTAGACACCCAATCTATGAGACTAGAGATTCTAGAGTCTGAGAACTTGCTTACGCTAATATTTCTATTAATGCCCTTTTGATACCTAATCAGTCAAAATGATTTCTAAGTGCCCATGCAATCTTCATAGCATTTTAGTCCTAAAGATCAAAGCCATTTTTGTAGGAGAGAATGCAAGATGTTTTTGTGATTTTCTCATTTTAAGTCCTAAACTAGAATAATCTATTTTAGAAAAGGAAATTAACAAACGAGGTATTGAAATGCAGAGCATAAGGTAAACACTCAAGCAATTTAAAGGAAATTATTCTAAGTGTGAGAAAATAAAACCCGCAACTTGTCATGCCCCGACTCTTGAGCGCACGATCATTATGATACATCTCTTCTCTTGGGTCATTAAAAATGCGACATCCTGGGACGTGTCGACGACCCATTCTTTTTTATCTTTTGATTAATGCAAGCGGAAACGAATAACAAACACCCGAACAATCACAACAACCGCGATAGTAGGAAAAATAATAGAACTGTAATCATTACCAAAACACATTTTATTAATATACATGTTAATCCTAGTAAGTGTATATGTACAAGCTCTTACTACGGCGACTTCCTATAGAGACCATAAAAAAGATAACGGGGTTAGGTTAACTTATCTCTGCTAAACTACGAGGTTAAGTTAAAAGTCAGTTCTCCAAGCTCGATTTAGAGGTAGTACTCGGGAGAAGGCTTGGGATCACTCTCCTCATTTGGATCAGTCAATCGGATCTTCCACAACACCATCAAGAACCTCGACGTTCATCAGATCCCAAACTTTTTCGCCTACTCCACCTCCACCCAGCCCATCAAAACCCCTCAATAGACCAAAGAGGCCGTCACCGTAGCGTACAAACTATGCCCTAAAATGATGAGGCATCAGGTGCATCAATCCCTCATCGACCTAAACCGTCATAACATGAAGCTCATAGCTATAGTCTTTACCATGGATCGGATACGGTGTTATCACAAGGCTCTGGTCCGTAGGAACCCCGAACCGCACTGGGTGTCTATCCATACTACAGGTCTGAAAAGCGATTAACAACAACAAATGAGGTAAAATCTCAGCAAGTTAATAACCTAAGTCTCGTGTAGGATATTGATTCACCTAGAGCATACCCTAAACATGCAACCTAATATCGATGGTAGATCAATAGTAAGCGACTCTTGCTTTACACAACCTATGACAAGTTCGAGTGACTCAACTCAAGTAACAGACAAATCACAGGCATTCTTACCTCACCTTGGCACATACCCTGCATAATATTGGTTATAACATTCTATAAGCAATACATCAGAACACATAACACAATTTCTCACACGCAATGCATTGAAGCGTGATCCAATTTTATGCCTAGTGATTACACTCGCGCTTGGGTACGGCACAACTTGAAGGTTGGCGATTCTCAACTTCTCTGGGCCATAGCACAACCTGAAGGTTGGTGATCTTCCAGCATGATCGGGCATCGCCCCAAAACCATCAGGCACAGCAACGTCTCCTCCTGGTCGATTGAGGTGCGGCCCCACCTTGACCTCCCCTGCAGGCAAACGGCATTGTATAAAGGAGAATTGATCTGGCCTCTATTGCTATTCGTCATCCGAACCCCCGCCAAGTGTTCGATAATATCATTGATAAAATCAGGCATCGTCCCCAATCACCATTGAGGGTCCATACATTTTGTGATCACACGAGCACACATGTATACCAATCTCATTTCTTCTTTCATTTAGCCAATGCACTCATGATATGTGCTCATGCCATGATTTGTGCTCATACATCAAACTTATTGCCATTTTCACATGTAAAAATGCAATAAATAAACCACACGTGATTACACAAATATGCTTTTCATGTCAAACTTCACGTGCTTCATTTTTCAAGCCTACTAGATTATTCCAATGCATAAAACTCAGTATCTAAGCATGACACCACACCAATCACCTTTTATATGCTAAAAATTACATTATTTCAAATAAGAAAATAATAGTTCATAAAAATAATTACCTTTCTAAGGAAATCCTCCACTTAAAACATACCAAAACATATATAGAAATATTGCACATTACCAAGACAAAGCATATTAATTACTAACTATCCCAACCAAAGTTAACTAACTCAATCATAGTTAACTAACCCAACCATAGTTAACTAACTTAACCATAGTTAACTAACTCAATCATAGTTAACTAACTCAACCATGGTTAACTAATCCAACCATAGTTAATTAACTCAATCATAGTTAACTAAACTAACCCTAAGTGCAATTAACAACCTAATTAAGGATTAGGGAGTTAACTCACCATTTAACGGCGGCGGCGACTACAGTGGCAATGGTACGAAGGCGGTGGTGGTGGTGGCTCGGCGACAGCACGTGGATGGAAAATGGGTATGGACAACAGCTCGGCTCGGTGTGGCGATGGATGGCACTGTTCCACGGAAGCAAGGACGCGGCTTAAGCTCGGCACATCGATGAACGGCGGCGGCAAAGTAGGGGTGGTGAAGGTGGCCGAATTCAAGAGGAAATGAAAGAGAGGAAGAAGTGAGAGTGAGAGTTGTCTTGCTTGTTCTTGAAGTTCTAAGGCATTATGGCCTCCACATTAATGCAACTCAAAAAATTCTTCACTTTGGTCTATAATTCAAGACCAATAATGCAAGGAAATGGAAAAGAAAGAGAGAGAGACAAGAGGGGGGGGGGGTGTTCGGCCACACTTGAAGAAAAAGTAAGACCAAGCTTTAATTCAGCTTGTCTTATAACCATTAATGTAATCTCTTAAAGTCCAACATTTTAGAAGGGGTAAAATGGTAATTTCCACCCCCAGCACTATTCATACAGGCTTGCACTATTCACGTGGGCTTGAGCTTGAATTTTAATGGGCCTAATGGGGTTAACATCCAATGGGTTCTTTATTTGGGCCAAAAATGGCCTTTTAGGGGCAAAATGATTATTTCACTCATAGGGGCATTTTGGTGGCCGAATGTCATAAGTAATAGGCCCATCGGTTCATATCAAGTCCGTAACGTCTTTTTGGTTCTCAATTTTCGGCTTACTATCACTTATCCAAAAATTTAGCGTTTACCGATAAATTTTGATATATTGATAATGGAACGTTCAATACTCTTCGTTGGATTAGAATTCATGGTTAAAATCCATTAAATTCAATCTTAGCACATTGGTTGAAATTTGGGATATCACACAACTCGTCGGGTATTAAGGGTTACAACGTTTTACAAATGATAAAGAGGGACTAGAATGGACATCGGTCAATCACCATTCTTCAACAAATAAAAGGGGCACCCCATTGGGACATGCAATGCCTAATCACACATCTAACAACCAAGACCAAATAAATGCAATCAAATGGCCACGGGATCGGCCTTTACAAGCATGCAATTTTAAGATTCGCGCCTAAATGGGTGATTATGATTGATTATCATTTTTTTGATCAAATTCGTTAGGCCTCCACTTTGCACATGTGCCGTGAGAGAATAATGGCATTGCTCCCTAAGGTTTGAACTAATGATCATCTGATGATCTAAATGTTAAGCATGCAACGGAGGTTCAAATCGAACATTCAAATAGAACAATTGCAAAAATCTTAAGGATGTGACATAATATATGCAAATAAAGAGTGATGTCCCAAATTTTGTGCAAATCACATTTAATGACCTTAAGATGCAAAATTCAATTGTTGAAAAGTCCAAAAAATATGGTTTGAAGATCTGACTATCAATTTCGACCACATTGGTCTCGGATAAACAACAAAATTGTCAAGTAGACCCACAAGTCAGAAAATAGACTGTTTTTCCCCTGGAACTTTTGGGGCCTAGAAAAAATAGTAAACGACTTTAAAAAGTGACGAAATTTTGAAGAGATATGGATCAACATATTCTGAACAAATTTTATGTTTTACGTTTTTTCAAAAAATCCCTTTAAGTTGGTGTAAATTGACAATTTCACCCTGAAGGTCAAATTCATTTGTTCAAGGGACTAGTCTGTGCACTGTCCGAATTTTATGAAATTGACCAACTGAATCAAATACCCACAACATGAAATTTTTCAGAACACTAGATAAGACCTAAACGAACAACTTTCATGTTTTGAGATTTTGTAAAAAATGATTGCAACCTCGTCGTTTTGGTGAAATAAAACAGAACAGATTGCTGTTCTGAAATCTAGAAAATCGACCTAAGAAGATTGGTAATGTAGAGATCAATATGACCAAGTTAAAAATTTCGTATGGTCTTGAAACTGTTTTACAGATTAGGTATGGATTTGTGTTACAACTTTTATGTAGAACACTTTCAAAAATATGTGTTGAAAAAATCATAAAAAATCCACAAACCTCATAGGTTGGTCCGAAAACAGCAGAAAACAGTGAAGAACAGAAGCTGTTTTGATTTTCCAGATTTCTGTGTAAAGTTTGGAGGCCCGATTGACATAGCAAACGACACTTTTTCAAGTCCCATGACCTCTTAAATCAAAGATCGAGAAGTCATCTTCGAATGTCTCAACTATGGCTCTCCAAGAAAATGACGTTTAAGGGCTCAAACAGCCATTAGGAGCACAGAAGGTCAGGAAAACGAATTTGCACAGAAATGTGGTACATCATTCAACAACAACCAGCATGCATATATAAGCTAATTGCCATCATTTTAAGCTCAAAGGAAGCAAAATATAGCAACAAACTCATCTTGAAACATGGCAAGAACTTGGGATCAAACAACTCTTTATTTGAACGGTAAATGCTGAGTTTCAAGCCGAGATTGAACCTACCTTTTGTCAATGGTTGTGGGGGTCCAAATGAGCTACTCAGCCACCCAAGGGTTGTCTCAGATGGCCATGAACAGCTCAGCAACTTTCTGGTTCAAAGAGAAAACCGAGACCGTTAGTGAAACGAACCGGCGAAATATGGACAATAAAACAAGATGAGAAGAAACGGGGGACTCCGACGGTCAAACGGATGAACTCCAGGCATGGTGAGCTTGAGGACGCGTCAGGGAATGTGGTCGCACGGTGAAGGGGGTCGGAGGTCATCGGGAAACGGCTGCGGGGGTGGCTAAAGGGGCTCGGCACAATCATTGGCGTGGCCGTCGGTGATGATGCCGAGAGGAAGATGAGACCGGACGGTGGCCCTCCGGTGACTGGACGGCGGCTAAGGTGGAATGAGTGGGTAGAGGGAGGAGAGAGGGTGATTGTGGTGGTGGTGGCTCACCAATGGTTGTCGCCGATGAGCGGTGGCGCACGGTGGCCGGAGGAAGGGCGCTAGCGAGAGAAAGAGAGCTCTATCCTAATCTAAAAAATGCAGCCCCCATCCCCAAAATGATCCCCCCTTAGGATTTTTGGGATATGTGCTATATATAGTCACATTAAAATGATCTAATCTTAGCCATTCAAGATCAATGGCAAAGATTAGACTCATTAATGACATTTTTATAATTTCTAGCTTAAGCATAAGAGGGTGGGTTTTGTCTTGGGAAATGGGCCACATAATGGGCTAGAATGGCCTAAAAATGGCCAGAAATTGCCAAAATCCGGCCATTTTCGCCGTATTTCCAGCGAGCTAGTTGGACCGGGTCAATTCGGTCAAACCTGGGTTGACCGGTTGGACCAATTCTTGACCGAGCTGGTTCAAGGGCTAAACGAACTCCAATTTTGATGAAATTTTCGCCAAAATTTTCCTTTTTTCCTCTATTTTCTAAATATGAATTTTTTCAAAATTTTCTGGATCATGATTTATTTATTTTTTTAATTTCTTGATTTGACTATACTAATTTCTCTTTTTTGGCTAAAACGGCTAGGCATTCTAAACTTGTTGGCGTAAGCTTGATTTCCTTCGCCAAATTGAATGTCTAAGGATGTACAAGGATGCCTAATTGGAATGTGTTAAAAGGAATTAGGTCACTTGGAATCATTTAAGCTCGATTTTAAACCTAAACCACTCTCAATATGGCCAAACCAATTTCAAGATAAGTGAGATGGACAAAATGGATATTAGATTTTGGTTTAGTTTAATCAAATGATTCAAATCTTGGTCTCATCTCACAACTCATGAAGTAATGGTTTGAGACGACCGTTTAGGCTCGAATTAGGGCTAATTCACAAAAATGCTCAAAACTTGAAATTGCTGAGGGCTTTGATGTGAAACATCCTCTAATCAAATGTCTCAACTACAAGAAACATTTAAAAATACTATATAAATGGTCAATTTTGAATTTTAGGCCAATTAGGGCATACTTTTCCTTGAATTGGGAAAAAGTATGTCCCCAATTGAGTTTTGTGAAATTGAAAGTGCAGAAATTCAATTAGAAAATCAAAAAGATGTTTTGTGACTTTTCTCCAATTTTTCTAAATTTTTTGTATTTTTTTCTAAATTTAAGCCAAGAAAATTCATTTTTCCAAAGGAAAATCAATTTCCATAGTTAAATTTGTGAATTTTCGAAAAACGAAAGCGGGAAATTTCAAATGACGCCATTTAGAACATATTCATGTGAAAGTACAAAATCTGACCCTGGGGTTGATTTTTGGCTCGATTTTAGTCAAGGGTTTGATAAAAAAAAGTCAACTCAAAAGTCAAATTTTGACTTTTTGAGGTTAAGGTTCAAATGCATTCTAAATGCTAGTCCGAAGCATGGCCGAGTGAAAAATGACTCTTTTTTGTTTAAAAAATGATTTCGTTGCCATCAAAACTCAAATTTTAAGTTTTAACTTTAAAATGACAGTTCGGCTAAAAATTAGGTGTCAACACATCATTGATGAGAAATTTCCCCTTGGTCCAAATGGCTATACTGGGTCCTATTTTTGAAGACCCAAAGCTAGGAGTCATGACTCTAGTGAAACAAGTGAAAAGTTGATGTTTCAGAATTACCACTTAAAGATCCTACTCATGCACTTTTTCTTTTATGCAAGGTCAAAAGCTAAAGTCGAGTAAATTGGACTTCGAGTTCCAATCAATCAATGTGTCCCCCCATCGAATTGGGGGCAACTCATGGACATTCAATCCAATTCCCCTATGTTTGATATCTCCAAGTCTAACACCTCTTGCAGGGACAAATTTTTTATGAATCCTCAAAACTATGCTCTCATGCTTTGATACCATTTCCAAGTATGATAGAATATTTGCTAATACCTTTCATACTCAAAGTTGAAAAATGCTCATCAACGTTGCAAGGTTTCTGCATGATTATTTCGTCAGTCTAAATTATCAATTTCAAAAGGGAAATTTGTTTAATTAGACAATTCGACAAATTATGTGAATGTGTAAAATGGGGCTTGTTAGGATGATGAAAGGCAAGCCATTCCCATACACAGTCCTAGGATTAGTTCTAGTGAGTTGAGCGAAGAAGGCTATGTTCACAAGGTAAAAGGGTTATCTTGCAAAAGGTATGACAACCGAAATGACGGTAGGCAATCATTTCTTCTACCCTAAACACTACAGGTTTATCCCTTGCTAGCCCCTTTGAGCCAATACACTTGAAGTTTCATTTCTTTACCCCTATTAAGAATCATTCTACATCGGGGCAACTGAAGGTAAGATCAGTAGAAATGTGAGAAAATGGTTAGGGATTTTCTTGCTTGTACTTGCATTAATCTTTGTAGGTTGCTTTACATTGAACTCGACGGAAATTTAAGTGCTTTAGGATGACGAAGAATGGTTCTTTCTCCATCCTATACACTTTATCATTTGCGTAACCCCCTAAGCCTGTTATTTTCGCTTCTTAAACTCTTGTTGGTGATCATCGATTGTACACCGGTGCAAGCAAATTGAGCTAGTTTCAAGCAGCAGGTTGAAGCACCAAGAGCATCCGAGTCCCCATCTAGAATTTACTGAGTTAAGGATAGCTTTGCAATCCTTGTAATTTTGAGAATTTTTCGAATTTCTAAAAAAAAAAAGATTAAGGGATCATAAAAAAGCAATGTGCCTGGTAAAAACAAGGCTGATCCCATAGAAAAGCTAAGGGGCAGAAAAAGTAGTGTGCCAAGTAAGAGCAAGGGCCGACCCCAATAGTTTAGAAAAAATAGGAAGACCCATGTTTCTAGTTCCACAATTATCCCCAATGAAATGTGTTAGTAATGTAAAATCCCCAATTGGAATCTACTTTAGGAAAATCGCCCACGTTGAAGTTTATTGGTGAAAGAATGTATCCCCAAAGTGGGTTTACTTGTAGTTTTAGCAAAAGGTTGAACTTAGTCAAGTGCTATTGCGACATTGGCAAATTTTTCTCGAAGTGGAGTCTACTCGTATCTTGCAAAAGAATCCCCAATGGAATACTCATGCAAAATACGTTACACAGTTGAAGATCGCATAATCCCCAGCGGTAGTCCTGAAGACTAAAGACTGAGAAATCGATGATACTGACAAATGATGATCGCCAAAGTTAACCCTTCACTTATATTTTTTGAGCTAAATGAGCATTTTCGTTCCTTAGTCCCCAAACCGAACCTACATTACAACCCTTTAAAGTTTCTTCTGATTAGGGCACTTAAGTTAACGTAAGGTTTACATGTTTTAAGCTTCACTCGAAGAAGTGTGAGCAAGATCATTTCTTCTTATTTTGTAGGGTTCTTGAATTATAAACTCAAAGCAGCTGACGAAGACATTTCTTTCAAAGGCCTTAACTCGAAAGAGTCCCCCTTGAAAACCATTGACCAAGCCAACATTACGGTCCTTCTTAAATCACATCAGATTGGTAGGGTCGTATAAATGTGGGACTACTTGGTCCCTTGTCAAATGTGATATGGTGAGGTAGAGCGTTTCTCTAAATCTTGCAGCCAGGATAAATAGCTTTCCTTGAGAGTGAGTGGAAAGTCCTTTCAGATTGATAACCATCATTTGACATGTTTAAAGACATCCACACTGTTAATATGGGCTGTTTTATCAAAATTTTCCCAAATGGAAGTCTAGTAATGCCACTTCACAAAGCTGTCGTGCAAAAACCTCAATTGAAATGATAAAAATTTCAATGGATTTTGGAAAATGTGTTCTACAATAGCCTTGATTGTCTATTTCCTTGATGAATAAATGCATATCTGTTCTAATCATGTCTGATAGGTAATTTTTCCTTGAAGACCAAAGATTTCTTGATATCTGACGTTCACATTGCTCTATGTAGCCTTGTGTTCATCCATATATATCTGAATTTGCAAGACTGCCTGAGTGGGTTTCCAGGTTGTCTGCCTAATCATCTGAGTGGATTTCCAGATTGTTTTTCGACTACGTAAGTGGATTTCTAGGTTATCTACCTTATCATCTAAATGGGTTTCCAGATGATTTTTCCCGACTGCTTGAGTGGGTTTCCAGGTTGTCTACCTAATCATCTGAGTGGGTTTCCATATGACTTTTTTTATTGCCTAAGTGTGTTTTCAAGTTGTTTATTTAATCATCTAAGTGGGTTTCCAAATGACTTTTTTGACTGCTTGAGTGGGTTTCCAAGTTGTCTATTTAAACATCTGAGTGGGTTTCCAAATGTCCAATTGTCCTCACTTTTCATCTACTTCGGAATTATCTTAAAATGTAGGTATTCCTTCGATCCGTACCTGATCTAGCTTTATTAGGTATTTGAGGCGAAGTCTGGATATCATGTAAATCGATATGTACCTTCAGGTGAGAGCTGCAGGTATGTTACTTACTATTTGCATACACATTTCATACATAATATTTATTGCATCAGAAAATGAGATTGACACCCCTGACAAAAAATACCATGCATTACATGGTCAAAATTTAATTCTCACTTTTTGTCACGCCCCGATCCTATTTTCCCAAGACTCGAGTGCGTGACTTCCTGCATTAGTCATTTAATTGCAGTGTTCCATGAGGCGTCGCCAACCCATTCTTTTATATTTCAATTAATACATGCGGAAGCGAATTCTACATCACCCATCCAATAACAATAACAGGATAGCATGAAAAACAATACACAAAAGCACATCTTTTTTATATGCATCATCGACTCATATCGGAAGTTAGTTTAATTACATGCCCGTTAGTTGTGCCTTTTTCCGATTTCGCCAAAAAAAGAGAGAGTCTGAATTAACTTAACTCCTTCTATCTACGAGGTCTAACTCCAAAAAGTGGCTTCCCCTACTTATTGGTCCACAAGAACACCAAAACAAACAAAACGAACGTCCATCACTTAGAGGCCTGAAAATAGTTAAACAACAACAAATGAGTAAACTCAATAAGTAAGACCTCTAAACCTCATGTAAGGGGATACCTCGCCTCGGGAACGCACCAAACATATGACTTAACAAGTTGATAGCAGATCAATAACAAAGCATTTGCTTTGCCTTATCTATATTTATAAAAGGAAATCTTATCTTCTTAACATGCCCAAAACATAACCAAATAATCATCTTGTGGATCTCAAAATAGACAAGTAAATTGAAACCAAGACTTGACCTGCATACACGATGATACAAATGCAAAGGACTCATGTTCCAAATTGCATTAGTTTAGCGTGATCTCTTCTTAACCAAGACACACGGATTATGCCGGTTATTCACCAGTCCGCGCAAGACATTTATCTTTGCTAAGACACATGGATTACGCCGGTTATTCACTAGTCCGCGCAAGGCATTCGGTCTTTCGGTATAACCGGGCATCACCCCACCCCATTGGACACGGCAACATCTAGACCTCTCTTGAAGACAGAAGGCATTCAATTAAGAACATCATTCCGAAATCTATCCACAAACGGCATCCAGGTCACAAATCATCCAAGCATCCGAATCACAAATCATCCAGGCATCAAACATCCTCCATAGTCGTAAGGGTGGACAATCCATTTATGTGATTACACAAGCACATTCTTATCTTTCACTTTAGCCAATGCAAGGATGTTTAGTGCTCACACGTTCGAACTTCTTCAATCTCACACACATAAAAATGCACAAAAATAATCACATGTAAACAACTACAATTCTCCAACATAGGAAAATTCACATACTTCACTTATAACATTTCCTTGTCAAGATGCATACAAGCAAAATGACTTATAACGTTATTTTCTCAACAATCAATAATTATAGAGCAATAATAGCCATTTTTGCAATAAATCGTTATATGAACACATACCCTTCATTTTTAATTCTCATAACCTACACATGCCTCAAGAACACTTATCATTATATGATAATAGATTAACAAGAATAGCATGACCCTCTACATGAGCAAATCATAGAAAATGCACACATGAGCTTTCTTTTCCTAGAACAAGCAAAACCAAGCAGAACAAGCATTAACACGTAGATCAAGCTCATATAACACTCAACCTAGGTCTGATTTGCCTAGAGCAATACCCTATCCAAGATTTAGAAGAACTACTTACTAAACAACTTATATAACATTCAACCTAGGTTCGATTTGCGCAGAGTAATGCCATATCCAAGGCTTAGAAAAACTACTTACTAAACAACTCATATAACATTCAACCTAAGTCCGATTTACGTAAAGTAACGCCCTATCCAAGGTTTAGAAAAACTACATACTAAACAGCTCATATAACATTCAACCTAGGTCCAATTTGCGTAGAGTAACGCCCTATCCAAGGTCTAGAACAATTACTTTCTACACCAGATGAACTAAAAACAATGATGAGCAATGAACGGCAATGACAAAGAGAGGCGATCGGCAGTGAGGGCGGCACAAACAGTGTCACGGTGGCGCAGCGATGTGGCGGTGAATGGCGGCAGTGATAAGGGTGGCGATGGTGGTGGTGGTGGTCGAATAGAGAGAGAGAGAAGAAGAAGAAGACTTCTTCACCAAATTTGGCACAAAAAATCTCTAATCCTGTTATGTGTTCTTCCTCACAAATATCTCTCTTAGGATAGGATTTCTAGAAGGGGCAATTTGGTAATTTCACTTTTGACACTATTCACATGGGCTTGGGTTTGGGCTTGATGTGCTCTCTTGGGTGCCTAATGCGAGCGTAAAGCCCATTAGGCTTCCGAGCTCGGCTCACGTCGACTAGTCCAAAGATCAACGGTCCAATGATGCTTAAACTGTTTCTCGCGTCTTCGATATGGGTTGGATTGAGGATGTCACAACTCTTCCCCCCTTAAAGAAATTTCGTCCTCGAAATTCATAGAATCATTCAATTCCTCAAATGAGTGGAGGTGTTGACGCCTCATTATCTCTTCGCTTTCCCTAGTTACTCCCTCCATACCATGATTTTGCCAAATAACCTTGACTAAGGGAATGACCTTATTGTGTAACACCTACTCTTTCCTGTCTGCAATCCGTATTGGCTGTTCCACATACGACACTCTGTTGTCCATGTCGATCTCTTCAGAACTAAGCACGTGTGTCGGATTGGGCTCATATTTCTTTAGCATGGACACGTGAAACACATTGTGAACTTGAGCAAGTCTAGGCGGCAGTGCTAGTCGATAGGCCAAAATCCCTATTTGCTCTAACATCTTGAAAGGTCCAACGTACTTGGGGCTCAGCTTTCTTTTCTTGCCAAAACGTGATGTCCCTCTCATAGGTGACACCTTAAGGAAGACGTGATCACCTACTTGAAATTCTAATGGCCTACGTTGTTTATCTGCATAAATTTTTTGACGGCTCTAGACAGTTCTAAGTCTTTCTTTAATAACCTTAACTGCATCCACTGACTGTTGAACTAACTCTGGGCCAGTAATCCTCCTTTCTCCAACCTCGTCCTAATAGACCGACGTTCTGTAGGCACGACCATACAATGCCTCAAATGGTGCCATCCTTTTTCGGTGTATGATTTGGTTCATTCCTACTCCCATCACCATCCTAGAAGCCTGTTAGGAGCTGCTCCTTGTCCAGGCCCTTTCGCCTTGACAATCACTCCCCGCCCTCATTGAACCGGGTCGTTACAAGCCCACCAACCTTCGCCTAGTTCGTCCCCAAACCACACACTTACGAAGGGCGTTCCACTTGACTTGTGTCATACTGAGTCTCACATTTGTAGGTGTCCCGCTTGGCTTGTCCCATACCAAGCTTCACGGTTTGTCCAAAGCTTACAGAATTCTATCCAATCGGGGATCCTCTTGTGTCCTTCCTCTTGCACCTGCTTGGCCCTAGGTTACTCTTTCTCTAGGGATCCTTGGGTCTGGGTTACTCATCTTACAAGGGTTCTAGGAAAAAAACTCGCTCTACAATCCCCACACAAAGGTCAAGAATCTAGAATACTTAATCAAGAAGCAATTAACAATCACGGGCATGAGGTATTTTCCTAACCAACAATCCCAAAATCCTAGTGCACCTTATCACTCCAAGTAATAACCATGCTTTGATACCATAAAATGGGGTTGTCATGCCCTGATCCTGTTTCCCCAAGGCTCGGGCGGGCGACTTCTTTGCATTGGTTAGTTAATTACGACGTCCTTGGAGGTGTCACCGACCCATTTTTTTATTTTTCAATTACACATGTGGAAGCGAATTCTATATCACCCATTCAATAATAATAATAGGATAGCATGGAAAACACATACACAAAAGCATATCTTATTTTTATGGATCATTGACCCACATCGGAAGTTAGTTTAATTACCCACCTGTTACTCAGGCCTTTTTTTCAATTTCGCCAAAAAGAGAGGGGTTGAGGTTGTTAACACCTAAATTTTGACCCCATTTTAGGATTAATTTAAAATTTATTTCAGTAATTAATTTGCATAAAAATTAGGGGTCGACCCAGCCCCTAGCAAAAAATATTTAAATTAATTGCATTTAGGTTTATAATTATTTCAGCATAAACATGTTCATGCATTTTGCATTTAAATCAGACCGGCGACGGAATTGGAGCCAATTTCATGCGATTTTACCCTCCCGAGACTTGACTGAAAAATGCTGTAATTTTGCGGTCGAATTTGCAAATAACAGAAATTTGAGGCCCCTGACTTGACCTAATATCGTCTACATAAACACCGTTATGCCTCATGGTTTAAGGGTCGACAATTTCATTCAGAAAATTCAGAGAGACGCGAGTGAGAGAGAATCCACGACCGTCGCTCCTCACAACTTTGCTTTTTCCACCGGCCGCCTCTTGCATTGTGTTGTTGCTGCCCCTGCCGCTGCTGCCCTCCTGCTCCCACTGAAGGCCTGCTGCTCCCCCCTGCTGCTGCGAAGACCCTGCTGACCGAAGACCTGCTGCTGCGGAGACTTCCCTGCTATTGCTGACCGAAGACCCTGTTGAAGACGCTCCTGCTGCTGCAACTGCTGCACGCCTGCCGCTGCTGCTGCACTTCCCCTGACGCTCCTACTGCTGCTGCAAGTCAACCCCAGCGAACCCCTCATTCCAGCATCATCAACTCCGGCGAACCTAGTCGCCGCAAGTCCCGCCAACCGCTGTTCGAGCCACCACCGGTCCCGATCTCGTCGCGTTCGAATTTGGAAACGTTATCCACGAAATAGGTAACTTCCTTATCCGATTTGATTTCGATATTTATCATTTCCTAATTTGAATCATTGTTATCTAATGTGTATATCTCCTAGATTCTATTAGGATTAAATTAGGAGATTTCCTAATTCGACAACGTGCATAATAGACAATCTAATATCTAATCCTTGATATTCGATTCCTGCGCATGGAAGATTGGCCAAACTTATTCGTAATCCGTCGGATACGATTTGCCAAATCTTAATATGTTGGCCAAACCTATCCGCAATCCGTCGGATATGATCCGTCGATAAAATCTTGCCATTTGGATGTGATGGATATTCAGTGTATATTTTTTAGATATTCTAAATATTTTCAAAATTCGAAATTCTTTTTAAATCAAAATAAGTAAGAAGGTGGAATTTACTAGAGATTCTATCTTTAAAATCATTTTTAGAAAGATATGATTTTTTAGAAATCGTATCTCATAAGTTGCATTCCATTGTAGAAAGATAACGTTTCCTAAAAATGATATCTCATAGGATGTAGTTTCATTTACAAAAATCTTGCATATAGATTAGCATTGCATCATTTGAGTAATAATTCATCTTAAAATCTTCTAGAACTAGGATAAGATTTTCTAAAATATTGTTGGGATTTAATTTCAATTAATTCCTAAATATTAAAGATAATCTTCATTTATGATAGTTTGAATTTCATGCATTTTTTATTCCGAAAATCATAAAATACCAAAAATAAACATTCATATGCGTGTCATGTATTTGGTACGTCATTTAGTTTAGGTTCATCTTAGTACCATGTCTAGGATCATTTTAGTTTCATGACTAGGTGCATTCATGTAGTATCATGTCTAGGTTCATTAATTTAATTTGATAGCTTAAATTAAATGTGTGCCATTTAGTATAATTGCATACATTTTACCCGTCATTTAGTGAAGGTGAGTTTAGGACCATAACGTGTGACATTTATTTCATAAGTCATTAGATTCATGTCATTTAATTTAGTGCCTTTCATATGGTATAGTTGCATTGCATTTTAGTATAAAGTTGCATTTATTGCATTTCATTAAATAAGTGAAAATTTCAAATTAATTGCATTAGTTTAAGTCTTACACTTTGGAAATAAGCGTTAGGGATTAGGCTGCAGCGTCTAGGTACGTCATATTCCCTTCTTTGCAATTTATTTAACGCTTCGATTATTTGGTATTAAATAATGTTTGCGCACTCGCATAAATACCTCACATGTTAAAGCTTTTGTTTAATATTTACCCAAAGCTACCTGCTCAAATGTTTTCTTAAATAAAAGAACGGTACCAAAAGGGGGTTAGAGTAATCTAGCGTAACCAAGTCCCAGGACTCATAATCTCTGGTTTGAAGGAATAGAGTATTTCTCCCGATACTTTATTTAGGTGTCTAATCGACCTACCGTAAACTGATTAGTGGCGACTCCAAAGTTAAATCATTTGCATGTTAATTATTTGAACTTAAATCACGATTTGGTACAGCTTGGGAGAGCTCGAGCTAGGTTAGTTAATTTATTAATTGACTTAGTAATCCATTAGCCTAAATTTGGCGAAATTTGGGTCGCGACAGAGGTTAACTTAGCTCCTTTTACCTACAAGGGCTAACTCCAAAAAGTGGCTTCCCCCACTTATTGGTCCACAGGAACACCAAAACGGACAAAACGAATGTCCATCACTAGAGGCCTGAAAATAGTTAAACAACAACAAATGAGTAAACTCAATAAGTAAGACATTTAAATCTTGTGTAGGAGGATACCTCGCCTCGAGAATGCACCAAACGTATGACTTAGCAAGTCGATAGTAGAGTAATAGCAAAGCCTTTGCTTTGCCTTATCTATAATTATGAAAGGAAATCATATTCTCTCAACATGCCAAGAACACAACTAAATAACCACCTTGTGGATCTCAAAGTAGACAAGCAAATTGAAACCAAGACTTGACCTACATACACGATGATACAAATGCAAAGGACTCATGTTTCATATTGCCTTAGTTTAGCGTGATCTCTTCTTAGCCAAGACACACAGATTACGCTTTTTATTCACCAGTTTGCGTAAGGCATTTATCTTTTCCAAGACACGCGGATTATGCTGGTTATTCACTAGTCTACACAAGGCATTTATCTTTGCCAAGACATGTGGATTACGTCGGTTATTCACCAGTCTGCATAAGGCATTCGGTCTTCTGGCATAACCAGGCATCGCCCCACCCCATTGGGCATGGCAACATCTCGACCTCTCTCGAAGATAGATGGCATTCAATTAAGAACATCGTTATGAAATTTATCCGTGAACGGCATCCAGGTCACAAATCATCCAAGCATTCGGATCACAAATCATCTAGGCATCAAACATCCCCCATAGTCGTACGGGTGGACAATCCATTTATGTGATCACACAAGCACACAAACACTCAAGCCAATTCTTATCTTTCACTTTAGCCAATGCAAGGATGTTTAGTGCTCACATGTTCAAACTTCTTCAATCCTGCACACATAAAAATGCACGAAAATAATCACACATGAGCAACCGCAATTCTCCAACATGCGAAAATTCACATACTTCACTTATAACCTTTCCTTGTCAAGATGCACGCAAGCAAAATGACTTATAACGTTGTTTTCTCAACAATCAATAATTATAGAGCAATAATAGCCGTTTTTGCAATAAATCGTTATACGAACACATACCCTTCATTTTTAATTCTCATAACCTACACATGCCTCATGAACACTTATCATTATATGATCATAAATTAACAAGACTAGCCTGACCCTCTACATGAACAAACCATACAAAATGCACACATGAGATTTCTCTTCCTCGAATAAGCAAAACCAAACAATACAAGCATTAACATGTAGATCAATCTCATATAACACTTAACCTAGGTCTGATTTGTATAGAGTAATGCCTAATCCCAAGCTTAGAAGAACTACTTACTAAACAGCTCATATAACATTCAACCTAGGTCCAATTTGCGCAGAGTAATGTCTTGTCCAAGGCTTAGAAAAACTACTTATTAAATAGCTCATATAACATTAAACCTAGGTCTGATTTGTGCAGAGTAACGCCCTATCCAAAGTTTAGAAAACTACTTACTAAATAGCTCATATAACATTTAACCTAGGTCCAATTTGTGTAGAGTAATGCCCTATCCAAGGTTTACAAAAACTATTTAGTAAACAGCTCATATAACATTCCACCTAGGTCCGATTTATGCAGAGTAACGTCATATCCAAGGTTTAGAAGAACTATTTACTACATTGGATGAACTAAAAACAATGACGAGCAACGAACATCAACGACGAAGAGGGGTGGTCGGCGGTGAGGACGGCGGCAGTGATGAAGGTGGCGATGGTTGTAGTGGTTTAGTGGTGGTGGTAATGGCCGAGAGAGAGAGAGAGAGAGTGAGAGAGAAGAAGAAGACTTCTTCTCCAAGTTTGCTTCTTCACCAAGTTTGCCACAAAAATTCTCTAATCCTATTTTGTGTTCTTCTTCACATAAATCTCTCTTAGGATAGAGTTTCTAGAATGGGCAATTTGATAATTTCACCATTGACACTATTCATATGGGCTTGGGTTGGGCTTGATGGGCCCTTTTGGGCACCTAATGCGGGCGTGACGCCCATTGGGCTTTTAAGCTCAGTCCACGTCCACTAGTCCGACGATTAACAATCCAATGATACTTAAACCATTTCTGACATCTCATACAGGGGTCGGAATGAGGATGTCACTTTTTTTTGTCTTTGAATGGAACCTCTGCGAGCTCTTGCTTAAAGATGGGCATCTGTTGACACCTAAATTTTGACCCGCCATTTAGGATTAATTTTAGTAATTTATTGCATAAAAATTAGGGACCGTCCCCGACCCCTACAATATATATATATAATCATTTTCATTTAGTTATTAATTTTATTTTAAGCATATCAAATTCATACATTTTGCATTTAAATCAGACCGAGTGGCAAAATCAAATTGAGAATAGGCACGTGGACTGGGCCAAAAGCCATTCAAATATTTGGCCAGTACAAGGGGGAAGGCGGCTGAAATAACAAGAGGCCTAGAGCCTAATCATAGCTTAATTTAGCCCATTCAAAAGTCTATTTTGGGAAATGGCCTTTTTTATTAAAAAAGTTCATAATTAATTAAGAAAAATGCTAAAATTAAGACTGAAAAAGGGAGGAGCCCATGGGAGGGCTAAATTTCACCAAGCCCATCTAATAGGCTGACTGAACTAGCTAGGGGGTTTTTTGAAAAGGAAAATCCCATTTGGGGCCAATTTGCAAATACTTAAGAGTTCAAGGACTGCTCTGTAAATACTTAAAAATTAGAAAAACCTAACCTTGTCTATTTAAGTCTCGTTATGCCTTAGAATTCGCGATCGACAATTCATAACTCAAGGCTCAAAGAGAGAGAGAGAGAGAGAGAGAGAGAGTTGCTCGACCGAACCCCTTCAATCAAGCACTTTTCCCTACAGCCATGCCAATAGCTAGTGCGATCTCTTCGCTTCGGCAATCCACAGAGATGAACTAGGTGTATCTTAGTTTCGTTTCCCCCCTGAGCTGCTATCCAAAAGAGCTTCTACCATGGCGGATCAAGACAGAGAAGACCCACCGACGACTAGCTGGCAGTCCATAACAAGATCAGCAACCCTAGTCCTAAACATTTTTCTTAGCCTCGATCAAAACCCAAAATTTTACAGTAAGAAACTAGAACATACCGAGTTTTGAACCCCGCAAAGAAGAAGACTAGATGAGACCCTGAGGAGGAGATCCAAGCCCCGCAAGGTAAGCCGAAGACCAGCCTGCAGCCATGACCAATGCAGGCCAACCGCCCCTGTTTCACTGTTGTTGCCCAATCGTTGCTATTCTTGAGTCCAACAACCCTCTCCAGTGATCAGGCAATGTCCTTGATGTGCTAGGTGTGCCTCAAATCGATCTCGAGCTGAGACATGGCTGTAGGAGCCCCAAATCGAAACGCGCACAAGGTGTTCGACAATTTGCCCAAGAGAGGACCTTAGAAGACTCGCTGTCTAGAAGCTGTTCTGGCGCATCCAGCCAACCCCAAGTCACCATGCCATATCCTGAGTAGTCCACCAACGAGCCTAGCCACCAAGTCCGAGCCGATCCGCGACATTCCGATAAGATATCATCGATTCAAGTTAGGAAAGTTGATCTTCAAAAGAGATAACTTTTCCTATCTGATTTGATTTGATATATTAGATTTCTTATTTTGCGCATATTTATATCTAACATTATCTCTTGAGCTATAGGAAATAAATTAGGGATTATTCCCTAATTTGCCTACTGCACATGAATTTTTTATTTCGTCTATAAGACCTTAGACAAATTTTTAATTTTAAATCTGGTACATTAATCTATAATCCATTAGATTAATAATCATATTTAAATGGCAAAAATATCAAGTTGCTTATCGCTTTCCTTATTTGAATTTATTTGCATGGATTTTAACTCTATTTTAAATATCTCTGAATGCTTTAAAAATCTAAAAAAAAATCATTTAGATTAGGTCACATCTTTAAAAATAGATTGCATTCTTAACTTAAAATTTTCAAAATATTTTCAGGATATGTTTAGATAATTTTAATTTAATTTTTAGGATTAGAATAGATTTTCTAGGTAATTTTCCTAGTTTAAAATATAGAATTTCTATGTTCTCTTGATTAGAAATTTAGAATATCTTAAGATAAGTTTCCTTGATAGGATGGTATCTTGGGATAGGATAAGAATTCTAAGATAGATTTAATTTCAAATTAGGATTAGATTAATTTCAATTGTAGTTTAGATTAGATAATGCATTTTCTGGATAGTTTTATTTCATTAAAAATTAATTTCGAAAATGCCACAAAAATTATCCTCATGTCATTGCATATTAGATTAAATTGCATTTCATATAGATCTTATTTTCTTAAAAAGTGAAAATAAAAAAGAGACAATAAAATGTTTGGTGCATGCTCCTTGCCATTTATCACTTGAATTGGGTGTTTAATTAAATTGGATGCGCATCCATGTGATAACCTATGTTTAGTGCTTTAGGTTAACATTTAATTAAGCTACATGCAAATGATTTTTCATAAAAATGAAAGGTACTGAAAGGGCGTTAGATAATATCTAGCGTAATCAAATCCCTGGACTTAGTTTCTCTAGTTCATAGAAATAAAACGTTTTTTCTCCCAATGTTTTGTTTAGGTTTCTAATTAACGTACCGTAAATGATTAGTGTCGACTCCAAATTTAATATCTTTTGAATGATTGTTAAAATGAACCTAAGTCACGATTTGATAGAGCTTGGGAGAGCTCGAGCTAGGATAGTTAAGTCATTTAATTAACTTAATAATCCATTAGCCTATGTTTGGCAAAATTTAGGTCGTGACAAAAAGTTCATAATCTTCTTGCTCATATAAGCCCTCTAATGTTGAGGAATCCACCAAAAGATAAAAAGAGAAGTGCTCATCACAAAAAAGTAGTGAAATTAAATAGAAGAAAAGATTTCACCATTTAGATTTAATCCTTGTAAGAATAGTAATTAGTAATTCGAAAGTTGCGACAATTTTAATGTTTATTGATTGGGTTTTATTTTGATGAAAGCATTTCACAAGAAAAAGAGAGAGATTGAGAATAAAAAATTATGTGTAGTTACCAAACGTGTTCTGATTCTCTAAAACTCGTCTAGAGAACAGAATAAAAAGAATCAGTTCTGAACAAATTTGATTTTTTGGATCAGAATTGTTTCCAAATATGCCCTTAGCAACCCAATCAACCTCTTTGTTTGTGGACCTATAACAATAAGCTAGAGAGATATGGACTTAAAATGGGCCACTCGAATCCTGGCCTCTTCAATCGGCGACTCCAATTCCCTTTGCCCATGCATAATTGTCACGACCCTCCCAATGTCTTCCGGGACCTTGAGAATGGTTTAGGGGTATTGCTTAAAAGGGTGAGTCAAATAACCCATCAGTTTAGGCACGGGCTCTCTCAAGCTCATACCTCGTGTGACATTGGGTTTCATTTTAAAGATTTCAACAACTTGAGTATTTCTAGGAGTCACCACTAGCCTGTTGGGGTCGGCTACAAACCAATTGAGACATGGGAGTGTTATCTTGATTCCTATGCAACTAGAGGTTCTAGAGTCGGGGGCTTGATTACGCTAGTTATCTAACTAGTAGCCTTGCGATACCAAACTTGATCATTTATTATCTAAGGTGTTAAGGCACATGTTCGCTACGTGTTCATGCAATGTTTGAGTTCATGTTAGTCCTATCATTCAACAAGGTCATGTTTGGAAAGCATATAACAGTTGAGGTATTGAAAATGCGGAATCAAACAAATGTATAATAAGGATATGCAAACAATACCCTAACATCCATCTAACATTTGCAGGTCAACCTATGTGATCTTGTAACATGCATTAAGAAAGGGCAATACTTTAGCAATTTAAAAAGGCCAAACACGTGGCCAAGGCATGCATTAGCCATTTCGAGGCTCCCCGATCAATTTTTTTTGAAAATAAAATAATATTATTGTATTATAAGGATCCGGGTTAGGTCAATCCGGTTTGAACTGAGATTCGACCTATTTGACCTGGGTCTAAGCAAATTAGATCGGTCTAGTTCGGTCGAACCGGCGGTTCGCTTGGGAAAGGGGGCAAAGTAGAGCATGGGTGCGATGACAGCCAATTTATGGTTGTCTAATCACTGGCGACCTTCCAAAGGCCCTAGGTAGATTACCCAAGACCTAAGGAAGGTAGTGGTTGTTGTGGAAATCTTCTATACAAGTTTTGAAGACTGACAAAACATTGTATTAAACTGGACTCATACTAATGAGATTGATTTTCAAGTGATATATCCAAGGAAAACTTATTCAGATCTTATTAAGTAATTTTGAATGTTACTACATCTGAAGTCTTGGTCCGTATATTGAATGGACGCTACTAAAGTATTATGAAAAAAACTTACATAACTTGCATGGAGAATATTGTCAAGTTTCTGTACTCAATTTAGAACTTCGTGAGTAACATCTGAAGACAACATCTAAAGCGATCTTCTAAAGACAATATCTGAATATCAAATATCTCTCTGATCTAATCTCCAACGGATATTTAACAACCATGTGACAGCTATGGATTTGGCCTGGTGTTCCACTTTGGATATAATTGATCAATGATCAAATATTAGATTGATTTGCAACGGATAATCAAAAGCAAATCTTCTTTATTTGATCGGATATTCTCTTGATTGACGAGATACACTTACCTTACTTGGAACTCAACTTATGGAAACTCATATTCTAGTAGTATGGGCGGCAGAATCACTGAGGGATTCAATCTCTTTCACAATGGCTACTTAACCTCTTTTTAGTAAGTTCGGATATGACGAGAAGTCTGATGAACCATCCTTTAAAGGCTATCCAATAGCCAGTTTGGAAGTGGAGGAGTATAAAAGGAGGACGAGATGCCCAAGTGATGCATGCAAATCATAAATTCCAAAGTGTTAGAGAGCTTAGTTCATATACACTTGTTATCGAGAGAGCTTACATTGTAATCATTGAGAGGTGTTAGTTGAAAATTCTGTGATCAAGAGAGTGATAGTCTTGAGTGCATATATTGTAACCTCTGATTGATTCAACTGATAGTGGAAACTAGCTAAGGAGGCTGATCGCGTGGAGAGTGGACGTAGGCATGACTAAGCCGAACCACTATAAATCTCTTGTGCAATTTTCTCTATCCCTAATCTCTTTATTTTGATAGAACATTGCACTCTAATTAATCTCTTATACAACTTTGCTATTCATTAATGTTTGTTAATTCCGCATTAATTTCTTAAGTTTGTTTGAATTCACCTATTCACCCCCTCTAGGTGATACTACTAGCTACATCAATTGGTATCAGATCTCTATGCTCATTGTTTATTGAAGTGCTATATTACTTCTAAGTTAACGATCTATCATGGCTAGTGGTTCTTTGGTAGGTCTAAATGAATGTTAAAGTGAATCAAGACCACCTATTTTCGAAGGAAAAGTTATGACACCTGGAGCAACAGAATAATGGCATATGTCAAATGTAAAGACAATACATATTGTCACTGATGGTGTCAGGCCGAAACCAAAGAAACACAAAGATGGCAACAAATTACCTCCTTTATCAGATGTTGAGATAGCTAGAAGAGAGGTTATCGATTCTAAAATTATTTATGCATTTTATTGTGGTTTATCTACTTTCGAATATAACCGCATTACTTCATGTAAGTCAGCCAAAGAAATCTAAGACAAGCTCTATGTCACATAATCTAGAACTGATCAAGTCAAGGAAACCAAACTCAACATTCTTCTTGGACAGTATGAAACCTTCAGAATGAGACCAGATGAGACTGTGAAAGAAATGAATGACAGGTTCACAAACATAGTCAATGGTCTTGAGCATCAAGGAAATCCTATCTTTGAGCCAATGAGAGTCAATAAACTTTTGCGAGCTTTAACAAAGGAATTGAACAATGTCAAAACTTCCATCCAAGAGACTAAAAGAATATTAGATTTTTCCATGGAAGAACTCATTGGAACACTCACCTCATATGAAGCAGAACACTTGAATGAAGAAGGTGAAACTAAAGGTAAGAAGTCAATTGCTTCAAAATCTAATATTGACTTTGATGGCTCAAATTTTGAAGAAATAAAAGACGATCAAGAATTGGCACTCATGGTCAAGAAGTTTAGAAGAATGGACAAAAAAGGAAGGAACCTCAAATCTAAAAAGTCCTTCAATCAAACTGAAAAGAAAAGGTTCTTAGAAGATAGCAAAGATCTTGTATGCTTTCACTGCAAAAAGAGAGGATACATTAAACCAAATTGTCCCCTACTTCAAAGAAACAAAGACAGATATGAAAAATCAAAGAAAGCATTAAAAGCTTAAACTTGGAGCAATACTGAGTGTGAGGAAAGCAATGAGGAATGTGCAAACATTTGCTTGATAGCACACTTAGACTTAAACTTTGAAGGAGAAGCCGAGGTAAGTCTTCCTGATCTACCAAATGAAGTTTCTAAATTCATTGAAGAATTATGTTCGGATAATAAAATTGCCATCAAGAGAATATCCGAACTGAAAAAGGAAATTGCCAGCTTAAGCCAACAAAATCTTTCTCAAAAAGACGAGATAGAGTCTCTTAAAAAGGAATGTTGTCAAGTCAAAGAAAGTCAAGATTTGTTTTCAAAACAAAATGTTACATTAAGGAATGAAATTTTAGAAATCAATAGAAAATTTACATTTGGCTCCAAAAATCTATAAAAGATTATTAATATGCAAATTCCATACTGCAACAAATCTGGTTTGGGATTAGAAAAGGAAAACAATCTTCAAAATGACTTTCCAACAATCAAGGAAAGATTGAAATAGAGACACAAAAAATCTGCTTACAAAATCATTTTCGAAAACAATTCTCAAAATCAATTGGAGCAAGTTTTTTGAAATGTTTAAATTGTGGAGATTTGAAACATTTCAAGAATGAATGTCCTAAAGTCTGGCGACATGCTCAAAAGGAAATCCTAAGAATGGTAACACTTCCTAACCCCAAAGGACCCAATAAAATTTGGGTACCAAAGAAATCTTGAATCTTTTTTATCTATGCAGGTACCAAAAAGAAAAAGAAACAAATGGTACCTAGATAGTGGCTGCTCTCGACACATGATAGGTGATATAAATAAATTCTTTCAACTGATCAAAATTGATGGCGGCAGCATTTCTTTTAGTGGAAACAACAAAGGAAGAATCATCGGTTAAGGAACAGTTAAACTAGGAAATCTTACAATTAATGACGTTTCGTTAGTAAAAGGGCTAAACTATAACTTGATAAGTGCAAGTTAATTATGTGATGCTGGATATAAATATGCTTTCAAGAAAACAAATGTTCAGGCTTAAGCAAAGACAGCAAACAATCCTTTTCGGGGAGAAGACATGGAAACATCTATCTACTAGATGTAAAGTCTGAAGATATCTAATGCCTCGTATCTATCAATGATGAATCAGAATTATGGCATAGAAAACTTGGACACATAAGCATCAAACAAATCTTGAAGTTGTCTAATAAAAAGCTTGTTCGAGGTCTACCAGAAATGAGGTATGAAAAGACTGAGCTATGCACAGCTTGCACCTTGGGCAAACATGTAAGAAGTTCTTTCAAGTCCTTAAATCATGTAAGTATTGAGCGAGCATTGCAGTTAGTTCATTTGGATATTTTTTGATGAACTAGAAGCTAAAGTCTTGGTGGTAAGAAATTCTGCCTTGTTGTAGTAGATGACTACACTAGATACACATGTGTATTCTTTCTTACTCATAAAAGTAATGCATTTCTACATTTTACAAACTTTGCAAAGAAAGTTCAAAATGAGAAGAGCTATGCCATTTCATGCATTAAAACTGATCTTGGAGGAGAATTCGAAAATAACAAATTTTCAAAATTTTGTGATGAAAATGGTTTTCAACACAATTTTTCATCTCTTTATACTCCTGAACAAAACAGGGTAGTTGAAAGGAAAAATCGTTCTTTACAAGAAATGGCCAAAACTGTATCAACTATATGCTATATTATAAATCGAGTTTTTCTTAGACCAATGCTTGAGAAAACTCCTTATGAGCTATACAAAGGGAGAAAACCAAATATTTCCTACTTTCGAGTATTTGGTTGCAAATGTTTTGTCTTAAAGAATGTTAATGATCAACCTAGAAAGTTTGATGAGAAATCAGATGAAGGGATCTTTCTTGGTTACTCTATTGCAAGCAAAGCTTACCGTGTATTCAACAAAAACACTCCAGTTGTGAAAGAATCAATGAACGTGAAATTTGAGGAAACACCTCAGATATTGGAACCAACA
>BCNH02000009.1:6015283-6039670 GCA_001662345.2 Metrosideros polymorpha var. glaberrima
GTGGTCAAGAAGGGAGAAAAGAGAAAGAAAAGACAAAAGAATTAAAGGGGATGGAATATTCCAAAAAAATGCTCTTATGATACTTGAAAATTACGAAAATGCCCCTGCGGAAAAATGTTTTCCGAAAATTCTCACCGAAAGTTACAACGCTAGGCATTGCTTCCTCTATCCACTTTAAAAACATCTCACCAAAATCGGAGATAAAACTAGGCTCATGCAAATCGATATTGTAATTATCGCAAAAATCGATAATTTAAAACACAGCATTGTTAATTAATCGTACGAAGACTATTTTCCGATAGTCTAACAAAATAACGTTTCCAAATGTTATTTTCTACGCATACAAATATGTAAGCCAAAAATTTGGGATGTCACATGGCGCATACATCTTTCACCCGGTTCTACTCAACCAATAAATACATTAGTAGCCTTTGATTATTTTGTTATCTTCAAAACATCATAAGGGATTTTTCCTAACAATCTTCCCCTTTTTGATGATGACAAAACAATATCTGAATATGCAGATGTATAAACATATTTCAAAGATATTGAATTGTGTATACGTGAAAAGTAAAAGTACTTAGCTTATCTTCTAAAAAATATGAATTTAAATTAGGGCATAATAAGCATATAACACAATCTGCATATTTTAAAATATATTCAAATAATGTAATATAAATTAGGAGATAGCAGATGTTGACACCTGATTTTTAGTCGATCAGTCATTTTAAAGTTAAAACTTGGAATTTGAGTTTTGATCGCGACAATCTTTTTTTCAAACCAAAAAGAGTCATTTTTTCACTTGGCCATATTTTGGCCCAGCATTTAGTTATGCATTTGAACCTTAACCTTAAAAAGTCAAAATTCAACTTTCGAGTTGACTTTTTTGTTAAACCTTTGACCAGAATTTGGCCAAAAGTCAACCCTGGGGTCGAATTTTGTATTTTTACACTAACATGTTCTAAATGGTGTCATTTGAATTTTCTTGCTTTATTTTTTCGAAAATTCACTAATTTAACCATAGAAATTGATTTTCCTTTTAAAAAAATGAATTTTCTTAGCCTAAATTTAGAAAAAATAAAAAATTAAGAAAAAATTAGAGAAAAATCATGAAACATCCTTTCTTTTTTTTAATTGAGTTTCTACACTTTCAATTTCACAAAAATAAATTGGGGACATACTTTTCCCCAATTTAAGGAAAAGTAACCTTAATTGGCCAAAAAATCAAAATTGACCATTTAGATAGCATTTTTAGAATTTCTTGTAGTTGAGACATTTGATCTAAAGGATGTTTCACATCAAAACCCTCGATGGGGTGGGACGATGCCTGGTCATGCCGAATGACTGCTAACCGTGTGTGGTGCAGTGGCCCAGAGAGGTCGGGCCTAGAGAGGTCGAGGTCGCCACCCTTTGGGGTTGTGCAATGCCCGAGAGTGGGCGTAATCACTAGACATAAAACTGAACCACACTTGATAGATTTTTGGGGTTGCATTAATGAGGGACATTAATGCAACTTAGTGAGGAAGTAAAGCAAAGCAAGACCACACTCTCTCTCTTCTCATTTTCACTTTCTCTCTTTCACTCTCTCCTTCTCTCTCAAAATTCGTTTGTCCCCCCCTCTCCTCCATTTTCACCATTTTTCCTTCTTGTTTCACACCCCTTACCTTGCCGTCGCGCTACCCAAGACATGCCTTGAAGCCGTGCCCTTACCGCCAACATTTAGGCAGCTGTCGCCAAGCTGTGCCATCACGCCGAGGCCGTACCAAACTGCCGTCTGCATGCCGCGCCGAGTCGAGCTGCCGTTAATACCCATTTTCCTTCTACACGCCGTTGCTGAACCATCACCACCTTCGCGTCATCGTCGCCGTAGTCGCTGCCGCTGTTAAACGGTGAGTTAACTGCCTAATCCTTGATTAGGTTGTTAATTTCACTTAGGGTTAGATTAGTTAACTAGGGTTAGATTAGTTAACTAGGATTAAATTAGTTAACTATGGTTGGTATAGTTAACTATGATTGAGTTTGTTAGCTATGGTTGAGTTAGTTAACTATGGTTGAGTTAGTTAACTATGGTTGGATTAGTTATTAAATTGTATGCTTTAGTAGGTTTTAAGGTGAAGATTGCATTGGAAGGATAATTATTTCATGAACTATGGTTGTCTAGTCAAAATAATGTATTTTTGGCATATAAATGGAGATTGGTGTGGTGTCGTGCTTAGAAACTGAGTTTTATGCATTGGAATAATCTAGTAGGCCTGAAAAATGAAGCACGTGAAGTTTGACATGAAAAACATGTTTGTGTGATCACGTGTGGTTTATTTATTGCATTTTACATATTAAAATGGCAATAAATTTGATATATGAGCACGATTTATGGTAGCATTGGTTAGAAAAATATGAAGAATTGGATTGGCATGCATGATTGAGGTGCTCATGTGATCACAAAAGTGTATTGACCCTCAATAATGATTGGGGACGATGCCCGATTTAATCGAGAATTCTATCGGATGCCCGGTAGGGGTCCGGATGACAGATCGCGGTAGAGGCTGGACCGATTCTCTTTTATGGAATGCCGTCTATCTGCGAGGAAGGTCGAGGTGGGGTCACACCTCGGTCTTCCACAAGGGGATGTTGTCGTGCCCGATGGGGCGGGACGATGTCCAGTCATGTTGAATGACTGTTAACCTTCGAGAGATATAGTGGCCTAGAGAGGTTGAGACCGCTATCCTTCGAGTCGTGCAGTGGCCGAAAGCGGTCGTAATCACTAGGCATAAAATTGGAACATGCTTGGATGCATTGCACATGAGAATCGGTGATATGTGTTCTAATTATATGCCTTGGCTGATATATTGTTTATAGAATGCTATAACTGATAATATGTAAGGAGTGTGCATGTGCCAAGGTAAGGTAAAAATGTCTGTGATTTGTTGGTTGATAGGTATTGAGTTGAGTCACTCGAATCTATTATAGATGGAGTAAAGCGAGAGTCACTCGCTATTGATCTACCATCGATGTTAAGCCACACGTTTAGGGTATGCTCTAGGAGAATCAGCATTCTACACGAGACTTAGGTTGTTAACTTGCAGAGATTTTATCTCATTTATTTTTGTTAACCGCTTTTCAGACCTGTAGTATGGATATTCGTCCCGTATGATTCAAGGTTCCTACGGACCAGAGCCTCGAGGTAAAGCCGTACTTGGTCCCAGGTGCTGACTACCGCTATGAGCTTCATATTACTACGAGATGGGTTGACGAGGGTTTGAGGCATCGGATGCCGCATTGTTTTAAGGCATGGTTCGTACGCCACGGTGACGGCCTCTTTGGCCTATTGAGGGGTTTTGATGGGTCGGGTGAAGGTGGAGCAGGCGAAGGAGCTTGGGATCCTATAGACCTAAATGTTCCTGATAATGCTGTGGAAGATTCGGAGACCGATCCGGATGAGGAGAGTGATCCCAATCCTCCTCTTGAGTACTACCTCTAGGTCGAGCTTGGAGGCCGACTTTTGATGTAATCCCGTAGTACAACGAAGATAAGTTAACCCAATATCTTTTTTATGGTCGCTATAAGAAGTCACCGCAGTAAAGGTTTGTACATATACACTTCCTAGGGTTAACACGTATATTAATAAAGCTTGTTTTGGTAATGATGTTTGTTCTGCTGTTTTTCCTGCTATACCTGTCGTGAATTTGTTTGGGTGAATATATATCGTTTCTGCTTGCGTTAATCGAAAGATAAAATGAATGGGTCGACGACACGTCCTAGGACGTCGCATTTTTAATGATCCAAGAGAAGAGATGTATTAGGATGGTCATGCGCTCAAGGGTCAGGGCGTGACATGCGGCCCCACCTCAACCACCCCCGCAAGCAGACGGCATTCCACAAAGGAGAATCAGTCTGGCCTCTACCGCGATCCGTTATCCGAACCCCTACCGGGCGTCCGATAATATCATCGATAAAATTAGACATCGTCCCCAATTATCATTAAGGGTCCGTACACTTTGTGATCACACGAGCGCACATGCATCCAATTCTCATTTCTTATTTTTTTTTAACTAATGCACTCATGCTACGTGCTCATGTCATGATTCGTGCTCATATGTCAAACTTTTTGTCATTTTCATATGTAAAAATGCAATAAATAAACCACACATGATCACACAGACATTCTTATCTAGTCAAACTTCACGTGCTTAATTTTTTAAGCCTCCTAGATTATTCCAACATACAAGACTTAGTATCTAAGCACGACACCACACCAATCACCTTTTATACGTTAAAAATTACATTATTTTCAACTAATAAATAATAGTTCATAAAACAATTATCTTTCTAAGGCAATTCTCACTTTAAATCATACTAAAGCATATATAGAAATATCACATATCATAAGCACAAAGCATACTAATTAATAACTTATCAATTGAATCTCGATAACTTATCGCCTATTTAACGATAGCTTATCGTCCATTTTCCGATAACTTATCACCTAATCCTCAATAACTTATCACCCATTTGGTGATAGCTTATCACTCAAAAGCCGATAGCTTATCACCCATTTGGTGATAGCTTATCACTTACTTACCGATAGCTTATAATCCATTTGATGATTGCTTATCACTTTTCCTTGATAACCTATTACTTCCACTTATCACTTCATGATAACTTATCACCTAAACCAACAATAGTTAACTAAACCAACCATAGCTAATTAATCCAACCATAGTTAACTCTAAACTTCACTTAATCTAACGCTAAGTGTAATTAATAACCTAACCAAGGATTAGGGAGTTAACTCATTAGTTTAACGGCGGCAGTGACTACGGCAACAAATGGCGACATGGCGTGGCAACACGACAGCACAGCACAAGCGCGGCTAGAGCTAGATGGAATGGCGAATGGATGGTGGCTACGGGCGGCTTGGCTCGGTTATATGGCGGCAAGGGTAGCAAAGGCGCGGCGGCACGGCTTGGCAATGGCGGTGAGGGAAAGAAAGAGAGGGAAAATGAAAGAGAGTGGGGCGGATGGAGGGATGGCCAAACTTGAGGGAAAGAAAGAGAGAAAGTGAAAGTGAGAATGGGTGAGAAATAGAAAGAGGACTTCTTCTTCACATTTGGCTTCTTCATCAAGTTTGGCCAAAACTCTAATCCTATTTTGTCTTCTTCTTGTCTTGAAAGTCCAAGATGCAAACTCCTTCACCAAGTCTTCACTTTGCATTAGTTGCCACATAAATGCCACCCCAAAATATATCAAACCAAGCCTATAAGTCCAAGACAATCTTAAGGGAAAATAATTGAGGGGAAAGAAAGAAAAGAGAGAGAGAGAAAGAGAGAAGGTTGCCTTCACTTTGCATTAATGAACCCCAAAATATCTGTCTACCAAAGTCTTCTAAACATTAATGCAACAAATAATTCTAATCCTATTTTGTCTCTTTCCATAAAAATGTGTCCCATAAAGTCAAAGTTTCTAGAAGGGCATTTTGGTAATTTCCACTCTTGGCACTATTCATGTTGGCTTGGCACTATTCACTGGGGCTTGACTTGAATTAAAAGGGCTTAATAGGCTAGATATCCAATGGGCTCGTTATTTGGGCCAAAAATGGACTTTCGAGAGCAAAACGGTAATTTCCTCATATAGGGTCTCTTGGTGGCCGAATTTCATAGGAAGTAGGCCCGTTGGTTCATGCCAAGTCCGTAACGTCTTTTTGGTTATCAATTTTCAGCTTACCGTCACTTATCCAAAAATTTAGGATTTACCAATAAATTTTGATATCTTGATTTCGTAACATTCAATACTCTTCATCGGATTAAAATTCGTGATTAAAATCCATCGAATTCGATTTTAGTACATTGGTCGAAAATTGGGGATATCACACAAAGACTATCCCTTAACAGACATTACGACATAACGTTTCCAAATGTTATTCGCTGCACATTAAATAGGTGAGCTAGAATTAGAATGTCACAGTATCACCAATGCTTGGAAGACCTGCCAGGTGCAACCCATTGTGTGGCCGGTCAATTTATAGGTGGAGATGGATCTCTATCAGGCTTCGATGGAATATATTCGGCGACCAGAGGATCCAAATTGCCAAGTCACGATCCGATGGGTTCTTGAAGAACAAGCCCACCATAGTATCCAGGAGGAGGCAGGGCCATCGATAACAAGACAAAATAAATTGATTGAAGCCTCTAGCTCGGACCTAATGAGCAAGCGGTCTCGCCAGGAATAGACCCAATCCACATCGAACTTAGACCATGCCTTGAATGTTTTGTATTTCGGCATAGTTATTTTTGTAATCAAATGCTTTGCATCACCGCCTATAATAGAATGCGTTTGTAATATGACGTTTGGTTTTACCCTATCAAATCAAATGCCGAATTAATTGTCATGGACTACCCTTCTTTCTTTCCTTTCTAAACTAACTCATTTTGTTTAAACTAAGTTAATTTGAAACCACGAATTCGAGATGATCACCCGTCTGAACCTGATCTAGAGTTGCACGCATGGCTGATGAAGAGCAGAACGTCAACATAATCGCAGTAAATGATAGGATCAATGATCTAACCACGCAGTTCATGCAATTTGCGAATAATATGAGAGCCGCCATGATGGTAGCACCCAATCGGAATCAAGCCGCACCAGTGGTGACACCAGAACTAGTAGCCGAGAATCCAAAAGTTGAAGTTGGCGAAGAGGTGGTGAATCAAGTACCAGTGGTAGTGGATCTCGACCCTATCACTGAGGCTATCTTGGCCCGTCTGGAGGAAGAGAACAGAAAGAGGTTCGCTGAATGGGAAGAGAAACACCTCGACAAGCAGGAGCACGAAGCAGTAGGCGAGCTGTCCCACTACACTAAAATGGATTTTCTGGAGAAATTCAAAGTTCCAGACTTTGCCAAGTATGAAAGGACCAGAGATCCGGTGGCTCACTTAAAGTATTACCAGAACAGGATGGGTAAATACGCTCAGAATGTCCCATTGATCATTCAGACCTTCCAGGAAAGTCTAGCCGGACCGGCGTTGTGCTGGTGTATGACGCTTGACACAGAGAAGATGGAAAAATGGGAGGAAAACGCTGAAGTCTTTGTCCATCAGTACATATATAATACAGAAATGGCTCCAACGTAGAAGGTGTTAGCGGGTACTGTAAAGAAAATAAGCACAACCTTGATGGACTTTGCTAAGAGATGGCGCGCCTTGGCCACTGAGGTTCAGCCTCCACTTGATGATAAGGAAATAATGGACCTTTTCCTGAAGAGTCTGCCCAATGAGTTCTACTAGAAGATGATTGGGTCTGGATGCCAGGATATCCCTCAGCTAGTAGGAGTCGGCGAAACACTTGAAGGTGCTATGCACGAAGGTAGAATCAACGAAGGGACAAGCAAGAGAACTGCAAGTAAGATGGGGAAGGAAGTGCAAATTGCATTTGTACAAACTTCTGCAGCGTCAGTGACGGCCTCACCACCTCCTCAGAATTTACCGGTGTTGCGCAGAGCAGTGAACCAAGGCTATAGCCAGGTTAGAAAATTCCAACCGAGGCAATTCACTCTACTACCAAGGCTGCTATCTAAGCTCCTACCGATGCTGCTAGCCAAACAACTAGTAGCTAAAGACGTTCCCCAAAGCTCTCCTCCTAAGTTCACAAGGTTCGGCCCGTCTAAATCTTGTGGTAAAAAGGGACATGATGTCGACAACTGCCTAGCACTCAAGTTCAAGGTGCAGAGTCTGATTGACAAGGGCATCATATCTTTCAAAGACTTTGAACCTAATGTCCAACTGTCTTTGGTTGGTCTTCAGATAGTCTTTTCCACTTCGAGGTTGAGATACCTGGAGCAGAGATTGGCGACCCTCTGCCCGGAGGTGCAGAATTGAAGATGGCTAGGCTGTGGTCGTCGGAGGAAATCAGGGAAACTGGATTAGATGATGACTCTTGTTAAAACGGAAGAAACTTTAACTGGGATCACGAATTCGTAAGAGCAGCACGCGAGAGCGGCAAGGTGGTCAACACTTTAGGCCAGCCTAGTGGAAAATATGACTACATGGTCAAATACTCACCTCCCCCATCGTTTTTGGCGGATCCTAAAGACATCATTTCAAATAGCTAGGGAGTTATGGATGATTTATCTAAACGCAGAAAAGATGCAGCTGTATTGATCCCCCCGAACCTTCTTGTCAGCATTGAAGACACCGCTCCGGACGGAGGGGGTGATATAGGAGTCACGGCTGATTTTGACACGGAAACGATTACTGTGATAACGCCCATCATCATCAAATTAGCTGCCCAAGAAGACTCATGGGAGTATAATGAAGAAGTCATGCAACATACGGTTATCGACCTCACGTCTGAGGAATTCGCTGGTCTGCACATTGTCGAAAGCAGTGCCAGGCCAATTGTGATTTATTTGCCACCTTTGGAGGACGACAATACGGTAGCCCGAGAGCCTCTCCCAACGCTCAACACTAAATCAATCTCATGGGATTACAAAACGGACCAAATAGACGTAGTCACTCGAATGGGTGTCACAACCTAAATTTCGACAACCTAGGTTAATGGATTACTAAGTCAATCAAATGAAATTAACTAACCTAGCTCGAGTTCTGTCAAACTCTACCAAATCGTAACTTAGGTTTAAATGATTAACATGCAAAAATTTTGACTTGGAGTCGCCACTAATCGTATACAATAGGTTAATTAGAACCTATATAAAACATTAGGGAGAAAATGTTTTATTCCTACGAACCAGAGAAACTACGTTCAGGGACTTGATTACGCTAAATTAAATCTAACGCCCTTTCGGTACCATTTTCATTTCATGAGAAACTATTTGTCAGGCAATTTTGGATTAATTTTAATTGAATTTCCTAACATGTGAGGTGATCATGCGGGTGCCCAAACATTATTTAACACTCAATAATCAAAGCATTAAATAAATTGCAAGAAAAGGGTAAAGTGAACGTACCTGGACGCTACAGCCTAATCCTTAACGCTTATCATCCAAGCGTAAGACTTAGACTAATGCAATTATCTTTTTTTTTTGGGTTTTCTCATATTTAATGAAATGAGATGCAATTCCAATTATACTAAAATGAAAGGCATTTATTTGAATGACCTAAGTCTAATGACGTGCAATTAAATGACACACGTTATGTTCCTAAACTTACCTTTACTAAATGACAGACAAAATGTTATGCAACTAAGCTATATGCCATGCAAAAGAACCTAAATGTCTAAACTGAATTATTGAATAAACCTAGACATGGTACTTCATGAATAAGTCTAAAAATCATGCTAAATGAATTTAAACAAGGCACTAAATAAATCTAGACATGAAACTAATGTGTGGACCTAGAAGGGATTCTGAATGAACTTAGGCATTATCCTAAACTGAACCTGGACAAAATGACATGGCAAAGATGACACGCACATGATTATTTTTGGTATTTTTGATGAATTTCGGAATTAAAAACCAATGGAATTTAAACTATCCTAAATGATGATTATTATAAATATATGTAAATTAATCTAAATTAAATCCCAAAATGTTTTAGAGAATCTTACTCTAATTCTAAATGTTTTAAGAATGGAATATTATCTAAATGGATGCAATCTTAATCTACATGAATATTATTTAAAATGAAAATATCCTATGAGATAAACGTTTTTAAGAAACGTTATCTTTCTAAAATGGAATGCAACCTATGAGATAGATGATTTTTAAGATAGGATTCCTACTTATTTTTGAATTAAAATTAATTTCGAATTTTTTATTTGGGAAAACATTTTATCTGTAATTTAATTAATTAATTAAAAGATGACATAAAGTTAGTGGACCGAATCAATGAGATTATAGATTGAATTGTCCAACTTTCCATGCGTATCAAGGTGCTATCTTGAGATTAAGATAGGTCACCGATATCAACATGTTGTCGATAAACAAGGAAAAAAATCCTTAATTTTTATATTTCTTAATTAATTTTTATTTTTTAGAAAAATTTCCTAAACAATTCAAAATCAATGAATATTCTGAAAATTGTCTAAAATAGGTAGTGTCAACTCAAATCAATCAAATTAGGCAATTTTATCTCAAAAATATCAAAGAATAGGAAATTACCTAATTCGAAAATTGCAGAGGATTTGTTTCCTCTTTTGGAACTTACAGATCAGGGGCTAGGGCCGGCCAATAAGGAACTACGGACAGCGGTTGAGCTCCTAAGGGGTCGCCGGTGCAGCTAGTAGGTGGTGGATGGCAGCGACCGAAACTCACTCAGGACTTTCACTAAACAATTGGTGGGCAAGGTTGATCAGGGCAGTTTTGGCTCCAATCTTGGCTTGGGTTGGCTAGGCTTTGATCGTGGGACTCCCTGGGATGTTAAAGAAGGTCTCTAGTGGCTTGAGCAGCGGCGGAGACTGGTGGACAGCGTCGAATAGGGGGCGGCCTGTGTTTTTGAATCGCAGAATAGGGCTTGCGACGAGCCTCCTTCGACGGCTCGGATCTTCGCATTGGGTGGTCTCCTCGATGAACGGTTTGGATGGCTCTGAAGAGCTTCACTCAGGATTCATCATGATACCTCGTGGGCCTCAAGGGTGCCAGAAGCTGGTTGGAATAGGCCTCAGAATTAGGTCGCCGGTTCAGTTTTTATAGAATTTCTAGGCAAAACCTGTGACTAAGAGGTTTTCTCGAGGTCGATTCTCCGGGATCGGTGATCTTCTAGATGTGCCACTTAAATTGATGTGATGTACTCAGTAGAATCTTCGCATTGGTAGGTGGCTCGCGGTTAGAGGAGCAGCGACATTGGTGGGGCAGTGGTGGCGAAGTGGCCTACCGGTTGGGGTGGAGCCTAACCTCCCCCTCTCTCTCTCTCTCTTCTCTCTCGAATTTGGTGCCACTTTTTCTGAGAATTATGGTATGTCCTCGATTCGGAGGCATAACGGGATATATATAGACAAGTTCGAGGGTTTTCTCAATTTTTAGGTATTTACGGTTTGGTCCCCAAACTTTCTAATATTTACAAATTGGCCCCAAAGCTTATTTTATTTTCAATTAGGCCCCCACATGGTTTGGCCAGCCCAATAGAAGGGCTTGGTCAAATTCAGCTCCTTGTGGGCTTGTATTTCTCTTTTGGGCGTAATTTTAGCCTTTTTGGATGAATTATGGGTTTTTAAGGCTTTTGCCCAGATTAAAATTTAAACAGGTTGAATTAAGCTCAAATTAGTCACTTTAATCTTTTGAATTTCGGCTGCACCACCCCCTCACCTTGGCCAAATTTCTCAATTAATTTTGGCTCGGTCCACGAGTCCTTTTTTAGTCTAATTTCGCCTCCGACCCGATTTTAAATGCAAAAATGCATGATTCTAATATGCTAAAAATTAAACTAAAACTAAATGCAAACCGTCATGGAAAATGATTTTAATATTTTTGATAGGGGCTGGGGTCGGTCCCTATTTTTATGCAAGTTTAATATTTAAAATAAATGCTAAACTAATCTTAAATAGGGTGTCAAAATTTAGGTGTCAACAACTACCTCTCTTTAAGCGAGAGCTCGTAGAGGTTTCGTTCAAAGACAAAAATTGAAACCTAAATTTTGGCCATACGATGCATGAAATTTTTGTCGGGAGTGCCAATTCCATTTTTTGATGCAATAAACATGATGCATGAAATGCTATGTAGACAGTAAGTAACGTACCTAAAGCTCTCACCTGAGGGTACCTTCAGGTATGAATCGCTTTACTGAACATCCAGATTTCACCTCGAATGCCTAGTAAAGCTGTCTTGAATGAAGGAATATCTGCATTTAAACTTAGATAATTTCAAAATTTATGAAAAGTGAGGACAACCCAAACGAGTCGGATTGTCAAAGTAACAGATATAAGTGGGTGCGACTCGAATCTTACTCCGGATGCATGATGAAAAGGCTAAAAAATTCTCAAACATATACTTGAAATGAAAATTCCCTTCGAATTTTCCAAAAAAGTTATCTTAAACTTCAATTAGATAAAAGGATCAAAAATTCCTTTCGGATTTTCAAATAGAAAATTCCCTCGGATTTTCCAAAAAGGGGTACCTAAAACTTTAATCAGGTAATAAGATTGAAAGTTCCCTTCAGACTTTCAAAAAGGTGCTTGAAACTTCAAATAGGTAATAAGATCGAAAGTTCCCTTTGGACTTCCAAAAAGTGTACTTGAAACTTCAATTAGGCATTTGACTAGTTAAAAACATTTAGACAAATACGAGGCTACGGTGAGCAACTCAAATGTCAATGCTGGTCTTCGAGGAAATAGAACCTGTTAGACATGATTAGGGGCAAAATGTATATGCAATCAAAGCCAATCTAGAATATACATGTTAGAATTCATTCATTCATTTTTTTTTAAAACTCAAATGGTTAATACACGATGATTTTGTTGAGTAATGCATTACCAAATTCCGTAGGGGAAAATTCAATAAGACAATTCGTTCGCTGTGTGGATGTCATGAACATGTTAAGTGAGGACCATCAGTCAGAAAGGGCTTACTATCACTCTCAAGAAAGGCTATTTATCTTAGCTGTAGGATTATGAGAAACGCTCCATCTCACTGTCATCACATTCGACAAGTGTCCAAGTAGTCTCGCATTGGCATGATCTTATCGATATGATAGGACTTTAACAAGACCGTAATGTAGGCTTGGTCAAAGATTTTCAAAGGGATTGTTGCACTAGCTTTGGAAGAAATTGCCTTCATCAACTGCGTCAGGTTTATAAGTCAAGAACCTTGCAAAATGAGAAGAGATAATCTTGCTCGCACTTCTTCGAGCGAAGCTAAATACATGTAAACCTTATGTTAACTTAAGTGCCCTAATCAGAAGAGACTTTAAAAAGTTGTAATGTAGGCTAGGATTGGGGACTGAGGAATGAAAATACTCGTTTTGACTAAAAAAATATATGTGAGGCTAAGTTGGTGATCTAGTCTTCAATGCCCCAATTTGTCACTTAAGTTACAACGTTGGCTAGGTTGTAACTTAAGTGTCCTAATTGTTGTTTTGTCACCAGTCTTCAGTCCTCAGTCTTCAAGAATACCGCTAGGGGTTATGCGGCCTTCAACTGTGTATTGCATCTTTCATGAGGATTGTATTGGAGATCCTTGTGCAATACACGAGTAGGAAATTTTTCACTACAATTGCAATAGTATTTGACTGAATTCAGCACTTTGCTAAAATTGCAAGTAAACCCATTTTGGGGATACATTACTTTGCCAATACTTTAACTTGGGTCATTTTACTAATATCGCAAGTAAACTCCAATTGTGGATTTTACATTTTATTGGGGATACAGCTATGGAACCAAAAGAAATGGGTCTTCTTTAAACCATTGGGGCTAGCCTCGACACACTGCTTCTTCTGCTCCCTAGTTCAAATTTTCGAGTTTCTCTTTTCCTTTTATTATTTCTTCTCTCCTTTTTTTGAGAAACTCAAAATTTCCAATAATTACAAGGATTACAAAGCTATTCTGAACCTGGAAAATTCTAAGATGGGAATTTTCATGATCTCGGATGCTCTTGATGCTTCAATTTGCTGTTGATGTCTTTGTCTTCGCTTGAAAATGGTGCCATTTGCTTGCCCTGGTGTACAGTCAAAGATCACCAAATAGGGTTAATGAAATGAAAATACCAAGGTTAAGTGCGCTAAGTAAAGGGATAAAGTGTATATGATAGAGAAAGAACTGCTCTTCGTCATTGTAATATCTCGAAATTTCGACTTTATGGATTAATCAAAGGACGATTGTCGATTTAATTCGGAAAAATGTATAATCGGATTTTCGGACGTTTTCGCATGGTCAAGGTAATAAAATGGAATTCAATGGATTTTAAGCACGAATTCTAATCCGATAACGAGTATTGGACATTACGAAACCAAGATATCAAAGTTTATCAATAAACCCTAAATTTTCGGATAAGTGACGGTAAGCCGAAAATTGAGAACCAAAGAGACGTTACGGACTTAGCATGAACCAACGGACCTATTTTCTATTAAATTCGGCCACCAAGAGGCCCTATAATAGGAAATGACCGTTTTGCCCTCGAAAGCCCATTTTAGGCCCAAATAAAGAACCCATTGGACATCTAGCCCATTAGGCCCATTAAAATTCAAGCCCAAGCCACGTGAATAGTGCAAGCTCGTATGAATAGTGTCGAGGGTGGAAATGACCATTTTACCCTTTCTAGAAGCTTGGACTTTAAGGGATGAAATTTATGGACAAGAGACAAGATGGATTAATGTGGTCTTCTTTCTCTCTCTCTCTCTTTTTCCGTCATTTTCTTCCTTTTTCCTTCTTGTTTCATCACCTTGCCGCCCACTTTGCCACCGCCATTTGCCGAGCCGTGTTGAGCTTGAGCCGCGTCCTTGCTGCCATGGAACCGTGTCGTCCATCGCCGTGTAGCCGTGCCCTCACCGCCCAAGCCGCGCCAAGCTCTGCCGTCCAAGTCACCAAGCCGAGCCGCCGTCCATAGCCATTTTCCATCCATGTGCCGTCGCCGAGCCACCACCGCCTTTGGCCGTCGCCACCATAGTCGCCGCTACCGTTAAACAATGAGTTAGCTCCCTAATCCTTGATTAGGTTGTTAATTGCACTTAGGGTTAGATTAGTTAACTAGGGTTAAATTAGTTAATTATGGTTGAGTTAGTTAACTACTGTTGAGTTAGTTAACTATGGTTGGGTTAGTTATTAAATTATTTGCTTTAGTAGGTTTTAAGGTGAAGATTGCATTGGAAGGATAATTATTTCATGAACTATGGTTTTCTAGTCAAAATAATGTATTTTTGGGCATATAAATGGAGATTGGTGTGGTGTCGTGCTTAGATAGTGAGTTTTATGCGTTGGAATAATCTAGTAGGCCTAGAAAACAAAGCACGTTAAGTTTGACATGAAAAACATGTTTGTGTGATCACGCATGATTTATTTATTGCATTTTAAGTATTAAAATGGCAATAAGTTTGATGTATGAGCATGATCATAGCATGAGCATGATTTATGGTAGCATTGGTTAGAAAAATATGAAGAATTGAATTGGCATGCATGATTGAGGTTCTCGTGTGATCACAAAAGTGTACTGACCCGCAATGGTGATTAGGGACGATGCCTGATTTAATCAAGAATTTTATTAAATGCACGGTGGGGATCTGGATGACGGATCGCGGTAGAGGCTGGACCGATTCTCCTTTATGGAATGCCGTCTACCTACGAGGAAGGTCGAGGTGGGGCCGCACCTCGGTCTTCCAGGAGGAGATGTTTTCGTGCTCGATAGGGCGGGACGATGCCTGGTCATGTCAGATGACTGTTAACCTTCGAGAGGTGCGGCGGCCCAAAGAGGTCTAGACCGCCACCCTTCGGGTCGTGCGGTGGCTGAAAGTGATCGTAATCACTAGGCATAAAATTAGAACATGCTTGGATGCATTGCGCATGAAAATTGGTGATATGTGTTTTGATTACGTGCCTTGGCTAATATATTATTTATAGAATGCTATAACTGATAATAAGTAGGGAGTGTGCATGTGTCAAGGCAAGGTAAAGATGCTTCTGATTTGTTGGTTGATAGGTATTGAGCTGAGTCACTCGAACCTGTTATAGATGGAGTAGAGTGAGAGTCGCTCGTTATTGATCTTCCATCGATGTTAAGTCGCATGTTTAGGGTATGTTCTAGGTGAATCAGCACCCTACACAAGGCTTAGGTTATTAACTTGCTGAGATTTTATCTCATTTGTTGTTGTTAACCGCTTTTTAGACCTGTAGCATGGATATTCATCCAGTATGGTTCGAGGTTCCTACGAACCAGACCTCGAGGTAAAACCGTACCTAGTCCTAGGTGCTGACTATCACTACGAGCTTCATATTACTACGATATGAGTTGACGAGGGTTTGAGGCGTTTGATGCCATATCGTTTTAAGGCGTGGTTCGTACACCACAGTGATGCCCTTTTTGGCCCATTAAGGGGTTTTGACGGGCCAGGTAGAGGTGGAGCGGGCAAAAGAGTTTGGGATCCCATGGACCTAGATGTTCCTAATGGTGTTGTGGAAGATTCGGAGACCGATCCGGATGAGGACAGTGATCCCGAGCCTCCTCCCGATTACTACCTCTAGGTTGAGCTTGGAGAGCCGACTTTTGACGTAACCCCGTGATATAGCGGAGGTAAGTTCCCCACTCCGGTATCTTTTTTATGGTCACTATAGGAAGTCGCCGCAGTAAGGGCTTGTACATATACACTTCTTAGGGTTAACATGTATATTAATAAAGTGTGTTTTGGTAATGATTACAATTCTGCTATTTTTCCTGCTATTCCTGTTGTGATGTTTGTTTGGATGAATATTTATTATTTCCGCATGCATTAATCGAAAGATAAAATGAACGGGTCGACGACACGTCCTGGGACGTCGCATTTTTAATGACCCAAGAGAAGAGATGTATCGGGATGGTCGCGCGCTCGAGGCCGGGGCGTGACAGTCATCCTAAGGCACTTAAATTTCCGTTCGAGCTTAACGTAAAGCGACTCACAAAGGTTAATGTATGTACAAGCAAGAAAATCCCTAATCATTTTCTCACCTTTTGCCGTCATGCTTACCTTCAATTGCTCTGATGTGGGGTGGTTCTTGACAGAGGTAATGAAACGAAACTTCAAGTGTGTGGGCTCAAAGAGGCTAACAATGGACAAACCTATAATGTTTGGGTAGTAGAAATGACTGCCTGTCGTCATTTCCATTGTCACACCTTTTGCGAGATGATCCTTTACCTTGTGGATATGGCCTTCATCACTCAACCTCACTAGGGTTAATCTCAGGATAGTGTATGGAAATGGCTTGCCTTTCGTCATCCTGACATGCCTCACTTTTCACATTCACTTCATTTCACGCAATTTGTCAAATTGTCTAATCAAATTTTCCTTTTGAAATTGATAATTCAGACAGACAGAGCAATTATGCATAAACTCGCAATAAGAATTTTTCAACTTGCAATTGAGATGTACATTTAAGCATGAAAAAATTGTCATTTCACCGCAAGCAGATTTATTAATCTGAAAAGTTTTGTCATAAGAATTTCGACGCAAAAGTCATGATTCGATTATGCCAAAAATTAGCACGCCAAGAAGTAATCCGGCAAGTGACAAAATGTTCGATCCAATGAAATGACGTCCCTGCAAAAACATGTTGTTAGACTTGAGAAAATCAAACACACAAGAACATTCTCAAGGATGGATGTTCGACAGATTGCCCCTATTTGGAGGACATGTGAAGTTTCACAATCTGATCTTTAATTTGACCAATGCCTCGCTTTTGTTCTTGCCCCTGCACAAAGAGAACGTACATGAATCAGGATATTATAAATCTGGGAAATTTGACTCGTCCATCATGGTACTATCTCCATTGGATTGGTCACCCCTTGGTTCTGGCATGATTCTGACAACAGTCGAGCCGGTGGACTCATTTTGATGCGTCTTTTCCAAATGCTTCACTGCCGTAGCAGGCTAACAGAATTGTACTCTGAGACATGAAGTAAAGAAATCAGAAAACAAACAAGGTTAATTTGATGTTTGCTTTGGAAGAAGGCTTCAAAATAATTTTGATTTTTGAAAAACTTTTTGAAACAAGGAAGAGGAAGCATGAGGAAGCTCAGCACTCAGTATTCTCCATAGGTGATATCATTTTTTTGCTTGTTGGATAACATCACATGGCTGGTTTGGTATACTTCAACACGTTCTCAAAATAATGAAAGACAAACTTTGTAATTTCATTGATAATGATCAATCAATTACATTTATTGGAAGGGAAATGCAAACAATCAAACCCCAAACATGAAAACCAAAATTGAAATTCTAGAAAGTGGGAAATACTTGAAATCCTAAAAAGCAATAGAAAACTCCTTCGCAGAGGAGCATAAAAGCAGAAACTTCTTTAATTGCTGGTGGCATCTGTGTCTCCATCATGGTTGGGTAGGGGGTTTCGCTGGACATTTGGTTGGTCACTACGGAAAGAGAATGCCTTCATGTCTAGGAGGTCTTGAACTCTATGCTTCTGTACGTAACAGTCATCAATAGAGTGACCAACTTCTTCCATGTGATACTCACACTTCTTAGATGGGTCATAACTAGAGAACCGCTCAAGGTTTGGACGTTTTGGCTAAGTTGAAAGCAATGCCTTCTTTTGGAGGATCGACAGAACTTTGGATAGTGGTCTAGGTAATGGCGTAAAGCTCCTTTTAGCACCTTGCTATCGACCAGGGAATTGACGACTTCCACCCTGTTGGTTTCCAGAAGTCTGAACTTTTCTAGCAGGTTAGGAGTAGGTCATGTTTACTTCAATTGCAAGTTCCTTATCCTTCTTGATCGGAAACCTCTTAGTAGAGCTAATTTGCTCTGTCACCCAGCCATCGCATATAGCGAATTGGATACGCTCACCTCTAGGGATCAGTTCAGTGAAAGTCTTGTAGTTCGAGCTTATCATGCGATTTCGAAACTTGAAAGGTAAAGGCTTCACGAACAAGTCCATCAACTCCTTATCTGTCGGTTTCAGATTAACTTCAGCTGCCAAAGCTCTCCATCTCGTGGCGTACGCCTTGAAAGATTTTGTTTTCTTTTTCTCAGTGTGCGCCAGCTCTTCACGGGAGGGAGTAATGTCCATATTAAACTTATATTGCTTGATGAAGGCATCGGACAACTCCTCCCAAGTTTCCACTTGGTTGATCTTTTGCTTTACGTACCATCGTTAAGGAGGTCCCTCTAAGCTTTCTTGAAATGTCTGAATCATGAGTTGCACGTTTTCAGCATAACGTGCCATCTAGACTACATAGCACTGCAAGTGAAGTTTAGGACACGTAGTGCCATCATACTTGCTAAAGTCTGGCGTTTTGAATGTTTCGAGCACTTGGACCTTTAACAGCTCAGAAAGGTTCTTAGGGACATCCTCCACAAAGCCCATGAGCAGCCTCAGTTTCTCCTCAACTTTCATGTGGCGCTTGTCTCTTCCACCTTTACGTGAATGCACGACTTCTGAGCCATCATCAATCAGAATACCCTTCTTTTTGTTCTTCTAATTAACAATGGCATCAACATTAGCCAAGCATTGAGAGGCAGATGGGTCATCATGGAGTTGCACAAGCACAGCGGGAGGCGAAGGGTTGATCGGCATTTGCTCCAATCATTTGGACAATCGAGCAAGAACATCCAGGACGTTGTCCATTTTGCTTTCAAGATTGGTGATTTGGGCGGTTTGCTCGATTGCATCGGCTATCTTAGCTCTAGAACAAGTGCGACTCGGTGACCGTGGAGGGTCCGTAATCACCTAATTTGACAAAAATAAACCGGAATGAGTATTGAATTAAGAAGTGATTGATCCATGACTAACCCGGTTTTTTTTTTTTTTGTTTGAATATGCGCCACCCCCTCTTTTTCGAAAAATGGAGGCAGTTTCATGTAGATATCCGTGAAAAATGGAGGGTGCACAAATATGATCAAGGTTTCCTTTCTCAATAAAAAGGGACGGGAAATTCCTTGGGATAGATATTCTTTGGGTCAAATACGGAGGCATTATCACGCAATTTCTTGGGACAAAAAAATTTTCTTTTGTTTTCCCGCCAGTTCTTTTTCTTTGAAAGTAAAGCATGAATCGCCCTTTCTAAAACAAATGGTATAGAAGTATTTAATGTAAAAGATCTAGGTTTAGTTATGGATAGACAATAAGGTAAATAAATTACTAAACTGAATTTAAATCACTTACTTCACTGATAACCTTGATGGCAATCACATAGACATACACATGTAATGTGAGGTTCGATCTCTATCTAAAGGCTTCAAATTGAAATCACAGGGCGCGATTGAGTGTGCAAAATCACAACTGAGTCGAACGCCCCACAAATTCGGCATTAGCCAAGTGATGACCTAGGCTCATGAGATCATGAACAGGGTGATCGCTCTTGATATGAAGAAAAAAAATCGGGATTGAGATGGGTGACTTGTACCGTGAGATTGACGGTCGAAGTGTGCTAAGTGTAGTGATGCAAAAATAAAAGGCATGCACGACAATTTATATCATATAGCGCTTTTAATTTCACCCACATAACATACATTCCTCCACCAACCTGCAAAACAAGAGGTTAGACAATCACTTCATCGCTTATCACTCCAATCTTGTAACAACATTTAACACTTTGATGTTAAAGGACATACCTGAAGTCCACACTGCCAAGCAAAATATTTTCAAGAATGAAAATTTTGGCCTAAGTCCACTAGGTTTAGCATTTTCTGAAAATTACTAGTCTTCTTTCCCCACTTGAGTCGCCAAGTTGTCACAACCTGAATTTCACCAACCTAGGTTAATGGATTACTAAGTTAATTAAATGAAATTAACTAACCTAGCTTGAGTTCTCCCAAACTCTACCAAATCGCGACTTAGGTTTAAATGATTAACATGCAAATATTTTGACTTTGAGTTGCCACTATTTGTTTACGGTAGGTTGATTAGAACCTAAATAAAACATTAGGAAGAAAATGTTTTATTCCTACGAACTAGAGAAACTAAGTTCAGGGACTTAATTACGCTAGATTAAATCTAACGCCCTTTCGGTACCATTTTCATTTCATGAAAAAATATTTGTTCAGCAGCTTTGGATCAATTTTAATCGAATTCCCACATGTGAGGTGATCATGTAGGTGCCCGAACATTAATTTTTTTTTTTGGGTAAGGTAAGAAGTATATTATCCATCCAAAAACAAATTACATGAGGACTACCAACGAGACAAACCTCGTACACAAAGTGACATTAGGATATCACTATGGGTACGAGGGTATCGTTGGATAAAAGGGAAAAGCAACAAGGGGAGCAAAAGACCCCTAGAGAGAAAACAACAAAAGGATACAAAGCCAAACAGATGGCCAACGAAAGAAAACAAACAAGACCGAATTACTCAAAGATCGAAGGAGGGATGCCCCAGCTACCTTGGATTCTAGGGTTCCTTTGGGTATCAGGAACATGGTTAAAGGTTAAGGCCTTGTCCCTGACCACTTTCTCAAGATGAGATTTAAGAGCAGGCACATAGAGGGACTAATCCCAAAAGAGGATATGGTTCCTCTCAATCCATATGATGTGGCATAATGCGGCGAACAAGAATCTGGCAATGGTCTTGTGGAATTGTTGCCCCCGAAGATGTTTCATCGCCCACTTCAAGTTGTCATGCCATCCTCTATTTTGCCAAGCCAAGTTGCATCTTGTAGCCCAGAAGTTGGCATAGGTACCAGTAATATTGCATCCGAAAAAGAGGTGGTCCATGGAGTCCGGTCGGCATCTGCAGAATGGGCAAGAGCCTTCTTAAATCCTCCAACAATTCAACAAAAATACCTGAGTTGGGAGCCTACCAAGAGTGGTCAACCACATATGGAAAGAGTATCTAGGGGAAAAGTAGCGATCCCAGATAAAGGAGTGCCAGGGCATGGCCGCTCGTTTTTCATGAATGTACTCCCATGTCGTAGCAAGAGTGAATACGCTAGAGGTGTGAGCGGTCCAACAGAGGCGATCGTTTTGTGCCTAGTCTAGGGATGGTAGGGGAGACAAGAAGGCGACCGTGTCCGCAAGATCCTGATCGGCAAGCATCGGGCTAGTGAGAACATCCCCTACTGTGGCCTTCCGGGAAATGCCGGATTGATAGATTTGCCTGGCAGAGTAGATCTTGTAAAGCGGCCCTTTAGGGTGCCAAGAATCAAACTGAAAAGAGGTGGATTGACCATTCCCAATCCGCCATTGGAAAAGGTGTTGGAACTCCAATCGAAGGTCTAAGATCTTCTTCCAAGCCCACGAACAAAAAGTTGGTCTAACGGCACACCAAAAATTTCTATTTTTCAGGAAAGTAGAGTGAATCCACTTGCACCACAACGATTCCTTATTAGTAAAGAGCAGCCATATGTGTTTGAGCATGGACGCATGGTTGCAGTCAAGTAGCCTATGAAGACCCAAGCCGCCCTCATCTTTAGGGAGGCAAATGTCTTTCCACGAGACTTTGGCTCCCCCTACTCCAAGATTCAGCCCTTTCCACAGAAATTGTCTGAGACTCCCGGGGCCAAGAAGGAGGCCTCAGAGAACGAGAACTCATCTCTCCATTGTGCATTGGTGAGAACCTGATCAATCTTCCTCTATTTACGCAAAGTGCCAGAGGAGGTGGACCAAGTATACCGAAAGCCAACATATCTCAAATCTTCCAGTCCAGCTTGAGCCATACACTGTCCAAACTCATTGAAGGAAGGGGGCCAGACATTAGAGCTTCTAATCCTGTCCATCGGGTCTTTGATCGCATTAAAATCACCAACGATAAGCCAGGGAGATGCCTCCAAAGCGGTGCTGGTTTGGATAAGGTCCGCCCATAGGGTACGTCTGGATACAAACGTATGCTCCGCATAAACCACCGATATATAGCACTCCTTTCGATTCGACAATATATCTAGGTGTCCATGGATTGCTTGTGCATAAGAAGAAGACGTAATGAAGTTCACCAAAATGGGGTTCCATCCAACCCAAATTCTGCCACGATGAGAATACTCATAATTGGATGTCCACATCCACCCTGACAAAATACTAGAGGAGATTCTACAGAAAAGGGATTAAGGGACCTTAGTCTCCAAAATGCCAATGCAAAAAAGCTTGTTGGATCTAGTAAAGTTCTTGATCTCAGCTTGTTTCAACGGGTCAAGGAGACCCATAATATTCCATACACCTATATACATAACAAAAGATGGGGAACAAAGTTACCTTTTGTGTTAACCGGCTAGCTTCTTTTTCCTAAAAGGCAGCCTGGTCTTCTTAGTAGAGACGCTGCTGTTGGGACATATAGATTGTGAGGTACCCTGTGCAGAGTATTGGGAGACCTGCTGTTTACCTGGGTTCTTTTTGGCAGCTTGAGATTCTGCGAGTTTCTTGCGGTTGGTCAGAGGGCCAAGGAGAGTGTCCTCCTCTTCATCACTACCTACATTGCTGCCCATATCGCCTGACATTTTGTCATCAATGGAGGACGTAATGAAGTCCGCAGCAAGAGTTGGTACCGCTTGGGCATCCAACGGTTCCAAGTTAACACATTATATTTAGGGAGCCAAGGCCAGTGTTGGAGTATCATCCGCACTAGCAATGTCATCAATCTTTCATGGAGATCTGCCCTGTCTTTTAGACACCTTTGTCCACCCGTCTGAATTGGCCGTGGCAGCAGCCGGAGTAGAGCTGGTAGTAGCAACAATGGTAGCAACTGGAGCGGCAGTGGCCGGGACAGCCAGCGTATCCACGGTTATGGGCGGGCATTTGTGCCCAAAGGTGCCACACTTGGAGCACGAGACCAGCTTCCATTCATACTCAACAGAATTTATTCGTGGAGTATCACCGAGGATCACCTCAACCGAATCACAGCGTGGTTGCTTCGCATCTACTTCCACACAAACACGAGCATAGGAAATCATTCTCATGGTTTCCGTTTGAAGATCCATATAGAGGGGTTTGCCAATGGCACTGGCTATTGCACTGATGCCTGGGGCCGACCATAGGAAGTAGAGGATATTCCTCATTTTTATCTAAACCGGCAGAGATTGGTGTTGGCCTCGTTTGAGGTCCAAGAGAGGATGCCATTGTTGAAGGATAAGAGGTACCCTAGCAATGGTGAGATAACCGTTGTCCAAAATTGTGCATCTAAATCCATCATTCGGGATATGAAAAAAGTAGAAGCCATCATCATTAGCTATTATCTTAGACAAATGCGGCCCCCAGATGTGCTTGGCTGCTGTTTCAATGAGCTTAAATGGGAGTTTTTTACCCACAAAGTGACCCACTAGGCACTCTTTCCATTTCAGGTCTGTGGCCTCTAGAATTTCCTCAAAAATATTGACTACAATTTTATTCCCAACAACATAAGGAGGAATGTATGAGAGAGTGTACCCTTTTTCCGCTGATTTTGCCACCGCCGCCCATGACCGCTAGGCCGGTTTGGGAATGCTCGCCGGGAGGGTAGTTTTGGGAAGGGGTGGCCTTGAGCTCGTCCTTCCTCTACTTCGACTTCACCTTACTAGGCGAGGATTTGTGGGCATCTGGTTCTTCGAGGGAGCCGAACCCACGGTAGCTGGTTCTAGAGGGGGATTGCCTTTCGCGAGCTCCAACCGGGTGCGGGCGCTTGGCCCAGCTTCATTCAACCCGAAATGGACTCCAGCACTCTTCATTTGGGTCAGTTGTGCTTCAGGAGTTATGGTTTTAGCCAAGGGAGCAGGCGGTTCCAGATCTGCCATGCCCAGAACTGGTGTGCGCAGCCTAGAAAAATTTTCAGGCTAAATCTGCCATAGCGATCAGAAGAGGGGAACAAAGCTAGATTCCTTTGGTGGAAAGGAAAGGGGGGGGGGGGGGGGGGG
>BCNH02000009.1:6039777-6169908 GCA_001662345.2 Metrosideros polymorpha var. glaberrima
ACAGTGCCACGTGTCAGAGGAGGATGTGCCCAAACATTATTTAACACTCAATAATCAAATAATTAAATAAATTGCAAGAAAAGGTAAAATAAACGAACCTGGATGCTGCAGCCTAATCCCTAACACTTATCTCCTAAGCATAAGGCTTAGAGTAATGCAATTATCTTTTTTTGGGTTTTCACTTATTTAATTAAATGAGATGCAATTGCAATTATACTAAAATGAAAGGCATTTATTTGAATGACCTAAGTCTAATGACGTGCAATTAAATGACACGCGTTATGTTCCTAAACTTACATTTACTAAATGATAGGCAAAATGTTATGCAGCTAAGCTATATGCCATGCAAAAGAACCTAAATGTCTAAACTGAATTATTGAATAAACCTAGACATGGTACTACATGAATAAGTCTAAAAATCACGCTAAATGAATTTAAACAAGGCACTAAATAAATCTAGACATGAAACTAATGCGTGTACCTAGATGTGATTCTAAATGAACTTAGGCATTATCCTAAAATGAACCTAGACTAAATGACATGGCAAAGATGACACGCACCTGATTATTTTTGGTATTTTCGATGAATTTCGGAATTAAAAACCAATGGAATTTAAACTATCCTAAATGATGATTATTCTAAATATCTAGAAATTAATCTAAATTAAATCCTAAAATATTTTAGAGAATCTTATCCTAATTCTAATTTTTTTAAGAATGGAATATTATCGAAATGGATGCAATCTTAATCTACATGAATATTATTTAAAATGAAACTATCCTATGAGATAACATTTTTAAGAAATGTTATCTTTCTAAAATGGAATGCAACCTATGAGATCTCTAAGAATGATTTTGAAGATGGGATTCTTAATAAATCCCACCTACTACTTATTTTTGAATTAAAATTAATTTCGAATTTTTTATTTGGGAAAACATTTTATCTGCAATTTAATTAATTAATTAAAAAATGACTTAAAGTTAGCGGATCAAATCTATGAGATTATAGATTGACTCGTCCAACTTTCCATACGTATCAGGGCACTATCTTAAGATTAAGATAGGTCGCCGATATTGACATGTTGTCGGTAAATAAGGAAAAAAAATCCTTATTTTATATATTTTTTAATTAGTTTTTAGTTTTTAGAAAAAATTTTGAAAAAATTCAAAAGCAATGAATATTTAGAAAATCATCTAACATAGGCAATGTCAACTCAAATCAATGAAATTAGGCAATTTTATCTCAAAAATATCAAAGAATAGGAAATTACCTAATTCGAAAATCGCGAAGGATTTGTTTCCTCTTTTGGAACTTGCGGATCGAGGGCTAGGGCTGGCCAATAGGGAACTATGCACAGCGATCAAGCTCCTAGGGGATCACCAGTGCAGTAGGGAGGTAGCGGAGGCGAGGCGGTGATCGGAACTCACTCGGGACTTTCATCGAACACTTGTTGGGCAGTGTTGATCAGGGCTGTTTTGGCTCCAATCTCGGCTCGGGTCAATTGGGCTTTGATCTTGGGACTCCCTGGGATGTCGAGGAAGGTCTCTGGTGGTTAGAGCAGCGGTGGAGACCGGCGGATAGTAGCGAACAGGGGGCGGTCCCTATTTTTGGATTGCAAAATAGGGCTTGTGATAGAAAGACCATCACTCAAGATTCTTCATGATACCTTGTGGGCCTCAGGGGGTGCCGGAAGCTAGTAGGAATAGGGCTCAGAAGTAGGGTTGTCGGTTTAGTTTTTTTGGAATTTCTGGGCAAAACCAGCAATTGGGGGTTTTCTTGAGGTTGGTTCTTCGCGACCGGTGATCTTCTGGACATGCCGCTTAGCTTGTTGCGAAGTACTCCACACAAGATTCGAGTTGGTAGGTGGCTCACGGCTGGAGGAGCAGTGACGGCAGTGGGGCAACGGCGGCAAAGTGGCCCGCCGGTTGGAGTGGATCCCAACCTCCCTCTCTCTCTCTCTCTCTCTCGAATTTGGTGTCACTTTTTTGGAGAATTATTGAGCATCCTTGATTCAAAGGCATAACGGGGTGTATATAGACAAGTTCGAGTGTTTTCTCAATTTTTGGGTATTTACGATTTGGTCCCCAAACTTTCTAATATTTGCAAATTGGCCCCAAAGCTTATTTTTATTTTCAATTAGGCCCCTGCATGGTTCGGCCAACCCAATAGAAGAGCTTGGTCAAACTCAGCTCCTTGTGGGCTTGTATTTTTCTTTCGAACTTAATTTTAGCCTTTTTTGGATGAATTATGGGTTTTAAGGCTTTTTCCCATATTCAAATTTAAACGGGTTGAATTAAGCTTAAATTAGGCCCTTTAATCTCCTAAATTTCGGCTACACCACCCCCTCACCTTGGCCGAATTTCTCAATTAATTTTGGCCCGGTCCGCAAGTCCTTTTTCAGTCCAATTTCGCCTCTAACTTGATTTTAAATGCAAAAATGCATGATTCTAATATGGTAAAAATTAAACTAAAACTAAATGCAAACTATCATGGAAAATGATTTTAATATTTCTGGTAGGGACCATGGTTGGTCCCTATTTTTATGCACGTTTAATATTTAAAATAAATTCTAAACTAATCCTAAATAGGGGGTCAAAATTTAGGTGTCAACAATGGGTCGCTGCTATGTACCCCCAGAAGCTATCCCAAAGAAGGCCATGACGGAGGAGGACGCTAAGTAGCTCCTTGCTATAGTGAAGACGAGTGAGTTCTTAGTGGTTTATCAGTTGAGGAAGATGCCAGCTGAGATTTCTTTGCTCGACCTCTTCAAGTATTCAGAAAAGCAAAGGGAGGCACTATTGAAGGTTTTGAATGAGGTGCACGTGCCTGAGTCCATCAATGAAACTCAGTTAGAAGAATTTGTCAGATCCATCTTACTCAAGGACCAAATTTTCTTTGCCGATGAAGACTTTCCCGAGGGCCGTACACACTCCAAGGAGCTACATATCTCAATGAAATGTTGTGGTAGGGTCGTACCCAGAGTTCTACTCGATAACGGGTCCACACTCAACATATGCCCTTTGGTTACCCTCCATCGCCTTGAGGTCGATGAGTGACGAATCCACACCTTGAACACAACCATTTGTGCCTTTGATGGTATGAAGAAGGATGTTATTGAAGATGTTGACCTTGATCTGCTAATAGGATCTGTCACTTTTTTTGTCGCTTTCCAAGTCTTGGACATCCCTAGCGCATTCAACTTTCTGCTCGGAGGACCATGGATACATACTACAAGGGCTGTACCATCGAGTCTTCATCAAAAGGTTCGGTTCGTAGTTAATGACCGGTTGGTGATAGTGCATGGAGAGGCAGATTGCAAGGTCTCCCACGATATGACAATCCCATTTATCAATTCGGAAGGCAAAGAGGAGTCAAGTTATCACACCTTCGACCCCGTCTCAACAATCCATGTCCCTATAGGAACGATTACTCGAGCCCTTGAGATGGCCAAGCCGTCACTGATATCTAGCAACGTTTTGCTTCAAGACAGCCACATCCCTAATAAAGGCTTAGTTTTGTATGGCCAAGGTATTACGACGCCTATTCAAGCGGTCAGGTGGTCCAAAAAAGGAGGTCTAGGATATAGCCCTAATCCAGTCAGTCGGGCCGACCCGAGCAAGCAAGCTAAGTAGGAGAGTTGAGGTGGCCGAGGTAGTCGAGGTGGTTGAGGCTATTGTGGAAACCTCCCTAATAGGTTTTGAAGTCTAACAAAACTTTTCATTGTGTCAAAATGATACTAATGAAATTATTTTTTAGGTGAAATTTTATTCATACCTTATTTATCAAGTCCTGGACATTACGTCTGAGAGTTTATTTATTCACTTCATGAAGAACTTTCTTAGAGCATCATGGAAATATTACCAACACTTGTACGGAGTATATTGACAAGTTGTTGGACTTCTTCAGGCTCAACACAAAGAAGTTTCAGACTTAGAGAATATTCAGAGATTTGATAGTAATGTCTAATGACAACATTTGAAGAGATCCTCTGATCATAACATCTAATATCAAAGATCTTTTAGACTCATATTACAATGGGTATCACACTCGCAACTGCTAGTGATCTAGTCTAGAATTCCACTTAGAAAAGTCTTGATTAAAAATCATATCCATTGATTGATTTGTAACGACTTAGAAAATGCAAATCATATATTAGATTGATTGGCAATTCTCTCAATTGACAAGATATTATTTCTTTACTTGGAACTCAACTTGTGGAAATCTCGATTCTATTTGTATGGGCGACTGAATCTCTATCAAATAGAGATTCAATCTTTTCTACAATGGCTACTCAATCTCTTCTTGGCATGTTCTAATCCGACGGGATGCTTGGAGAACAATCCTCTGGAGACTGTCCAACGGCTAGTGTGGAAGTGGAGGAGTATGAAAGAAGAGTTAGAAGCTGAAGTGAAGAGACACGAATAAAAAATTCCAAAGTGCAAGAGAGCCTTGTTCATATACACTTGTCATTGAGAGCTTTTCTATTGTAATCATCGAGAGGTGTTAGTTTGAAAACTCTTCAAGAGAGTGATCATCTTTGTGACATCCTCAATTTTCGACCAATGTATCAAGATCGAATTCGATGGATTTGAACCACGAATTTTAATCCAATGAAGAGTATTGGACGTTCCGTTATTGATGTTTCAAAGTTTATCGGTAAACCCTAAATTTTCAGATAACTGACAATAAGCCGAAAATTGAGAACCAAAGAGACGTTACTATCACACCCCAGCCCTCGATCACGCGACCATCCCGATACATCTCTTCTCTTGGGTCATTAAAAATGCAATGTCCTAAGACGCGTCGTTGACCCATTCTTTTTATCTTTTGATTAACGTAAGCGAGAATGAATAACAAACACTCGAATAGTCACAACAATCAGGATAACAGGAAAAACAACAGAACTATACTCATTACCAAAACACGCTTTATTTACATACACGTTAACCCTAGGAAGTTTATATATACAAGCCCTTACTACGGGGCGCTTCCTATCGAGACCACCAAAAAGGTATCGGGGGCGGGTAAACTTAAACTTCTCTATGCGAGGGCACCTTGAACCGCACCTATCGACCTTCCATTCTACGGTCCTGAAAAGCGGTTAACAACAATGAGTGAGATAAAATCTCAGCAAGTCAATAACCTAAGCCTCGGGTAAGGTGCTGATTCATGTAGAGCATACCCTAAACATGCTGCTTATTATCGATGACAGAGCAATAGCGAGCAACTCTCGCTTTGCTTTAACTACCATAAGTTCGAGTGACTCAACTTAATACCACTCAACCAATAAATCACAAGCATCTTTACCTTGCCTTGGCACATGCACACGCCCTGCATATTGTTAGTTATAGCATTTTATAAACAATATATCAGCCAAGTTATGTAATCAAAACACATATCATCGATTCTCATGCGCAATGCATCCAAGCGTGTTTCAATTTTATGCCTAGTGATTACGCCTGCTCTTGGGCACAACCTGAAGGTTGGTGGTTCTCGACCTCTCTAGGCCACAACATAACCCCCGGTTGGTAGTCTTCTGACATGACCGAGCAATGTCCCAAAACCATAAGGCATGGCAATGTCATAATCTCTCCCGAAGATGGATGACATTCCATAAAGGAGAATTGGTCCAGCCTCTACCGCAATCCATCATCCCGACCCCGCTGAGAATCCAATAAATCGGGCATCATCCCCAAGCCTCTTGGGGGTCCGTACTCTTTATGATCACACAAGCATACCAATCATGCATGCCATTCTCGTTTCTTCTTTCTTTTAACCAATGTTCTCATAATACGTGCTCATGCCATGATTCGTACTCACATGTCAAACTTATTGCCACTTTCACATGTAAAAATGCAATAAAATAATCACACGTGATCACACAGACATGCTTTTCTCGTCAAACTTTACGTGCTTCATTTTTCAAGCCTACTAGATTATTCCAACACTTTAAACTTGGTATCCAAGCACGACACCTCATGAATTATAATTTATATGCCAAAAATACATTATTTGCAACTAGAAAGCTATAGTTCATGAAGCAATCATCTTTCCAAGGTAATCCACGCCTCAATTCATAACAAAGCATACAAATTAATAACTAACTCAATCATAGTTAACTAACTCAACCATAGTCAACTAACTCAACCGTAGTTAACTAAACCAATCATAATTAACTAATCTAACCCTAAGTGCAATTAACAACCTAATTAAGGATTAGGGAGTTAACTTACCATTTAACGGCAGCGGTGATAGTGGCGACGGCGCGAAGGCAGCGGTGGCGGCGATGGCTTGACGACGGCACATGGATGGAAAATGGGTATGGACGGTGGGTCGGCTCAGTTACTTGGACGGCGGAGCTTGGTGCGGCAAGAACGGCACGGGCGAACGGCGATGGGTGGCTCGGTGGTGACAACATGGCGATGTTACACGGTGGAAAGGGCACGGCTTAAGCTCAACACGACAATGAACGACGACAGTGAAAGAGGAAAAATGAGAAGAAAAAGAGAGAGGTAGAGAAAAAGAGTGGAAGAGTAAGAGAGAGAAAGAGTCCTATCTTTCCAAACTTGGTCCCCAAGCTCATAAATATCTACCTTCTAGAAGGGGCATTTTGGTAATTTCCACTTCAAGGGCAAAACTTTAATTTCATCAAAGGGGCAAAATTGTAATTTTTTTTTCACTCAAGGCCCTTGTGGCCGAATTTGAAGAAAAAGAGGCCCGGTGGCCTTACTAGTTTCGTTGTTTGATCGCTTGATTTGAAAATATTATTGCTCGGGATCGATTTTAGTGTCCACCAGGCGACAAAGTCCAATGTTCATTTCTCAATCCTCAAAAATCTAATATCCTTAATTAGATTAGAATTCATGGTTAAAATCCATCGAGTTCCATTTTATTACCTTGATCATGCGAAAACGTCCGAAAATCCGATTATATACTTTTTCTAAATTAAATCGACAACCGTCGTTTGATTAATCCATAAAGTCAAAATTTCAGGATATCATATTTACAGACTTGGCATGAACCAACGAGCCTACTACCTATGAAATTCAACCACCAAGAGGTCATATAAGACGAAATGACTGTTTTGCCCCTGAAAGCCCATTTTTGGCCCAAATAAAGAGCCAATTGGACATCTAGCCCATTAGGCCCATTAAAATTCAAGCCCAAGCCCACGTAAATAGTGTAAACTTGTACGAATAGTGCTAAAGGTGGAAATTACTAAAATACCCCTTTTAGAAACCCTATCTTAAGAGAGATATTTATGGGGAAAGAGACAAAATAAAATTAGAGATTTGTGCAAACTTGGTGAAGAAGTCAAGAAGCAAAACTTGGTGAAGAACTCTTCAAAGCCTTCTTCTCTCTCTCTCACTTTGGCCGCCCTCCTCACTCCACCACCTCACTCTCTTTCATTTTCTTCTTGGATTCAACCACCATCACCGCCGCCCCTCACCTTGCCATGCGGTCGCCACCGAGCCACCCATCACCATCGTTTTCCGCACCATGCCGAGTTCAAGCCATACCATCCAAGCCACGCCGTACCACCGTTGCCAAGCCGCGTCGCACCAAGCCACTGCATACTGTGCCGTGTCGTCGAGTTCTTCGTCATGCCATTCACTTGAGTAGTTGCCGTGCCAAGCAAAGCCATGCCGTGTTGCCGTTCATCACCGCTCGTTGTCGCCGCCGTTAAACCCGTGAGTTAACTCCCTAATCCTTGGTTAGGTTGTTAATTCCACTTAGGGTTAGATTAAGTTAACTATGGTTGAGTTAGTTAACTATGGTTGGGTTAGTTGATAGGCTATCATGAAATGATAAGTGGTTATCAAGGAAAAGTGATAAGCTATCACCAAATGAGTGATAAGCTATCAAGGATTTGGCGATAAGCTATTGGAAAATTGATGATAAGCTATCGTCAATTAAACGAGAAGCTATCGAGGAATTATTGATAAGCCATCAAGTTTAAGCGATAAGTCATCGAAGTTCAATTGATAAGTTATTAATTTGTATGCTTTATACTTGTGATATGTGATATTTCTATATATGCTTTGGTATGTTTTAAGGTGAGGATTACCTTAAAAAGGTAATTATTTTATGAACTATTATTTCTTATTTGAAAATAATGTATTTTTTAATATATATATAAAAGGTGATTGGTATGATGTCATGCTTAGATACTAAGTTTTAGATGTTGGAATAATCTAGGAGGCTTGAAAAATGAAGTACGTGAAGTTTGACAAGAAAAACATATCTATGTGATCACATGTGATTTTTTTATTCCATTTTTATGTGTGAAAATGGCAATAAGTTTGATATATGAGCACGATCATGGCATGAACACGAATCATGGTGGCATTGGCTAGAAAAATAAGATGAATTGAATTGGCATGCATGATTGAGGTGCTCGTGTGATCACAAAAGTTTACGGACCCTCAATAGTGATTGGGGACGATGCCCGATTTAATCAAGGATTTAATTGGATGCTTGACGGGAGTTCAGATAATGGATCGCGGTAAAGGCCGGATCGATTCTCCTTTATGGAATGTCGTCTACCTATGGGGAAGGTTGAGGTAGGGCCGCACCTCGATCTTCCAAGAGGAGATGTTGCTGTACCTGATGGTTTTGGGACGATGCCCGGTCATGCTAGATGACTGCTAACCTTTGAGTGATGCAGTGGCCTAGAGAGGTCGAGACCGCCACCCTTCGGGTCGTACGGTGGCCGAAAGTGGTCGAATCACTAGGCATAAAATTGGAACACGTTTAGATGCATTATGCATGAAAATTGGTGATATGTGTTTTGATTACATGCCTTAGCTGATATATTGTTTATAAACAAAGTGTGCTTTGATAGTAATTGTATTTTTATTTTTTTTGCTATCCCTATTGTTGTGATTGTCGGATGTTTGTTAATCGTTTTGGCTTGCGTTAATCAAAAGATAAAAAGAGTGGGTCGACAATGCATCCTGGGACGTCGCTTTTTTAATGACCCAAGAGAAATGTATCGGGATTGTGATATCCCGAAATTTCGACTTATGGATTAATCAAAGGATGATTGTTGATTTAATTCGAAAAAAAGTGTATAATCGAATTTTCGGACGTTTTTACACGGTCAAGGTAATAAAATGGAATTCGATGGATTTTAATAACGAATTCCAATCCGATAAAAAGTTTTGGACGTTTCATTACCGATACTTTAAAGTTTATCAGTAAACCTTAAATTTTCAGATAAAGGATAATAAGCCAAAAATTGAATACCAATGAGAAGTTACGGACTTGGCAAGAACCAACGGACCTATTTTCTATTAAATTCGGCCACCAAGAGGCTCGATAATAGGAAATGACCGTTTTGCCTCCGAAAGCCCATTTTAGGCCCAAACGAAGAACGCATTGGTTATCAAGCACATTAGGCCCATTAAAATTCAAGCCCAAGCCACGTGAATAGTGCCAAGCCCATTTGAATAGTGCAAGCCCGTATGAATAGTGCCGAAGGTGGAAAAGACCATTTTGCCCTTTTTAGAAGACTTGGACTTTAGGGGCAATTCTTAATGGACTAAAGACAAGATCATTAAGGCTTGATGTTGTCTTCTCTTCCTCTCTCCTCCAAGAAGTGACCAAATTCCCCCTTGCTCTTTCCTTGTCCCTTTCTTTCCCTGTCTCAATTAATTAGCATAAAGTTGTCTTGAATTGCAAGAAGTAAATTGGATAAGTTTTGGGATTGCATTTATGTGGCAATTAATGCAAAGTGAAGACTTGGTGAAGGAGTTTGCTTCTTAGACTTTCAAGACAAGAAGAAGACAAAATAGGATTAGAGTTTTGGCCTTAGTTGTCTTGAAAGTCAAGAGCAAAGTTGGATGTTTTGAAGTTGCATTAATTAAGAAGACAATTGTGCAACTTGGTGAAGAAGTTAGACTAAGCAAGACAACTCTCTCTCTTCTCATTCTCATTTTCTCTCTTTCACTCTCTCCTTCTCTCTCAAAATTCATTTGTCCCCCCCCCTCTCTTCCATTTTCACCCTTTTTCCTTCTTGTTTCACCCTCCTCACCTTGCCGCCGCACTACCCAAGACGTGCCTTGAAGCCGTGCCCTTGCCACCGACGTTCAGACCGCCGTCGCCAAGCGGTGCCGCCACGATGAGCTCGTACTAAACCGCCGTCTGCACGCCGTGCCGAGTCGAGCCGCCGTTAATACCCATTTTTCGTCTACGCGCCATCGCCAAGCCACCACCATCATCGCCTTCGCGTCGTCACCGTCACCGTAGTCGTCGCCACCGTTAAACGGTGAGTTAACTCCCTAATCCTTGATTAGGTTGTTAATTGCACTTAGGGTTAGAATTAGTGAATTATAGACTTGACTATAGTTAGATGGGTTAACTATGGTTGGGTGAGTTAACCTTGGTTAGGTTAGTTAACCAAAGTTGGGTTAGTTAACCATGGTTGGGTTAATTATTCTATATGTGTTTTGGCATGTGTTAAGATGGGAATTTCCTTGGGAAGGGAATTATTTCATGAATGTATGATATTTCTAGTGAAACTAATGTGTTTTTGGCATGTAAATGGTGATCGATGTGGTATCGTGCTTATATACTGAATTTTATGTGTTCAAATAATTTAGTAGGCTTGAGAAATGAAGCACGTGATGTTTGACATGAAAAGCACAATTGGTGTGATCACGTGTGACTTATTCATTGCATTTTATGTGAGAAAATGGCAATATATTTCATGTATGAGCACGATCATGGCATGAGCACGGATCATGTGGCATTGGCTAGAAAAATAAGAAGAACTAAATTGGCATGCATGATTGAAGTGCTCATGTGATCACAAAAGGGAATGAACCCCCAATGGTGATTGGGGATGATGCCTGATTTATCGTAGTCTCGGATCGGGTCGGGATGATGATGATTTATCGGATGCCCGACAGGGTCGGATGATGGATTGTGGTGGAGGCCGGACCGATTCTCCTTTGAGGAATGCCGTCTGCCTGCGGAGGAGGTCGAGGTGGGGCTGCACCTCAATCGACCAGGAGGAGACGTTGCCGCCCAGATGGTTTTGGGGCGATGCCCGATCATGTTGGAAGACCACCAACCGTTGGGTTGTGCCATGGTCCAAAGAGGTTGAGAACTACCAACCTTTGGGTTGTGTCGTGCTCAAGAGCGGGCGTAATCACTAGGATTAAAAATGGACCACGCTTTATTGCATTGCGTGTGAGAAATGCTGTTATATGTTCTGATGTTGTGCCTAGTCGGATGCATTGTTTATAGAATACCATAATTGATAACATGTAGGGCGTGTGCATGTATCGAGGCATGGTAAGAATTCTTGTGATTTGTCTATTGATTGAGTTGAGTCAATTGAACCTAATATAGGTTGTGTAGAGCGAGAGTCGCTCGCTATTGATCTGCCATCGATGTTAGGTTGCATGTTTAGGGTATGCTCTAGGTGAATTAGCACTCTACACGAGGCTTAGGTAGCTAACTTACTGAGATTTTATCTCACTCGTTGTTGTTAACCACTTTTTAGGACCATAGATCGGAAGGTTGATAGGTGCAGTTCGAGGTGTTCTCGCGTAGAGAAGTTTAAGTTAACCTGACCCCCGATATCTTTTGTTGGTCTGGTTAGGAAGTGGCCGAAAGTGAGGGTTTGTAATTATAACTTCCTAAAGTTAACGAGTATATAAATAAAATGCGAGTTTTGTTATGGATGTTTGGTTTCGCTATTTTTCCTGCTATCCCCGTTGTTATGTTTGTCGAGTGGTTATTATACGTTTCCGCATGCATTAATTGAAAGATAAAATGAATGGGTCGACGACGCGTCCTGGGACGTCACATTTCTAATGACCCAAGAGAAGAGATGAAACGGGATGGTCGCACGCTCGAGAGTCGGGGCATGACAGGGATCGTCGTGCCCTCGAAGGCCTGGGCGTGACAATCTTGAGTGCAAATACTGTAACTTTTGATTGGTTCATTAGTGGAATCTAACCAAGGAGGTAGTCTGCGTGGACAGTAGATGTAGGCTTGCCAAAGCCAAACCATTATAACTCTCCTGTTCAATTTTCTCTTTCGCTACTTTCTTTACTTTTGATAGAATATTGCACACAAGTTTAACTCTAACATATTATATTTACTCTTTAGAAGTTACTATTCAGGATCATCTACTTTAATTTCTTAAATTTTGTTGAAATCACCAAGGCCTCATTGAAATTTCAAATTCACAATGGGCATGTGAAGTCTTTTATGTTAACAAGCGTGCTGAGCAGAACAGAAGAAAATTAAGATTGACTATCAATTACCAACCTTTTAATCTTTTCAAGATCTATGAGAGCAATAACTGAAATAGGTTTAACAAACTTGGAGATAAAGATTTTTACAGGGAAATGAAGATAATGAGATTTCGTAGAATATACAGTGGACTGTAAATCTGGGATTTGGAGGGATAGATGAAAAAATCTTTTGGATCAGGTTCTAAACCTGAGCTTATCTCACTAGGGGTTTAGTAACAATGGATAACACAAAGAGTTTGTTTAGTTGGATTTTCATCCATGGAGAACAAAGATTCTCTCTTAGTGATAAAACTAAGATTTCTGAAACCCAACTTTGCTTTTGCCAAACCCTCATCTTCTTTCTCTTCGATCCACTCTATACAATAGCTGATTTGTCATACTCCCAAAGATGTTAAGGAGTATGTTTAATCCTCTAAGTTTGACCAGCATCCCATCCTTGCTATCGAAAATCTACCAAAATTTAGAGAGTAACAAAGTACTCTTGTTCAGTAGCAGAGATTGGATGCTAGTCAAACTTAGAGGACTGAATATAGTCCTTAACATCTTTAGGAGTATGATGAATCAGTTGTCGTATAGAGCGAATCGGAGAGAAAGAAGATGAGGGTTTAGCAAAAGCAGAATATGAGTTCATAAAGGGAAAATGGGTTTAAGAAATCTTAGTTTCATCACTAAGAGAGACTTCATAAAGATAGCCAATCATGAGGGGGCCTAAACCCAGAACTAGAGAAAACCAAGTCAGTTTGCAATAAGCATGCTATCCTACATTAGGTGAGTTCATGCTTCAACCTCTAAGGGACTGCCTTTTAGTTATTAAACTACCCAGAGATTTAGTTCTAAACTTAATAACACTCAAAGAGACCAGAATGATCAGATGCTTCAGCTAGCTGGGCTAATTTTCTTAGAGGATCATACTAGGCTTGTGAAGGGGAGAGAGCTTTTAGCTAGACATGGAGAGTGAGTGGGAGATAGTAGTGTTTTTCCAAACCTTTGCTCTTATTCCAACTTGAAAGATTACATGGCCTTATATAGGTGGTGGAGAGTACACTATTAGAACAACAGTCCAAAGTTCAACAGTTGAAAGTATAGACAAACAACAAACACGCAACAAACACTTTGCGTGATTATACAGTAAAATAAGCACGCCTAGGAACAATATGTCGATGTCTATTTGCTATATTGAATAGTGAACAGTGTTTATGCTACAGTGATTTGCTATAATGTTTTCTAGCACTAACCAGAGTTATAGTCATAGTCGAAGCTGTTTGAGCTGTGTGCAAATCCTCGTTCTAGGAGTTATTGATCAAAGTTGTCTTCATGATCTTGGCTCGAAGAATCTAGAAGAATGATTTCTTCATATGAGGTAACAACTTCTAAAGCAACTTGTGGCATAATTGGTTGAGGCCAATTTCCTGTTTGCATAGAGCTAGAGCTGAGGTCCAATCCTATAGGTAAGGATAGGTTCAATGGATCGTGATCATAATGATCTTGGGAAAGTGGTCCACCCCATGGATCATATGGGTCTTGAGATGAGCTTGCCTGTGTATATGTCATTTCTTGGTCAAGCTGTTGTTTCCATTCTCGAAGTGCTTGTTGTAAAACTGCTGAGGGTCCGTTATGGTTCCATGAGATAGGTGTGATGTAATCCTATGCTTCTTCAGGAATGGTTCAATTTTCTTAGCATATGATTCTCTATAGTTCCCCGTAAGTATGTTCGTAAGGGTCAAAACGACTATAAAATTATTTATAAATGCGGGCAACTTGGAGCTGTGGTTGAGGTTTGTAGGTTGTTGCACCTACTTTGGATGGGACATTGGAGATGGTGCTATTATTGTGCACAAAAGTCCAAGGGCGATGGAGGAAAACAATAGTATGCGTTTTCGGATTTCCTGGGACTTTTCTCATTTCTTCAGCAAAGAGTCGTTTCTAGTAAACAGGTGGATAAAACCATTTGAGCATAGTAAGAAGGATGCTTTCATGTTGGTTTTGAGGACCAAGTGCCACTAGTTTCGTGAGTTTGATTGAAAAGCTTTGAGTGGAAAATTCAATTGCTATTAAGTACTTATTGGTTAAATACCATAAGAACCACTTGAGTTTCTTCGAGAAATAATCTGGCTTCCAAAAGAGTGGATGGATGAAGGGGTACTTGTCGCGACCTCCCTTGGAAAAAATCTGGGTATATGGATATGGATCCCACATTTTTGTTTCGAGACTAAATGATTACTAGATTAATTAGCTTTAGGCTAAACTAACATAACTCATACTTTCCCAAGTCCTACCTAATCGCAACTTAGGTAAAAGAAAGCTAAAATTTGGAGTCGCCACTAATCGTTTTGAGGTGGGTGGATTAGACACCCAATTGGGTCTGGGGGAGAACTGACTTGATTCTACGGAACCAAAGATTTTAGGGTTCTAGGACTTGCTCACGCTAATGATTTATGTTAGCGCCTTTTCGATACCTAATTGGTCAGGATATTTTCTAAATGTCAATGCAATCTTGATAGCATTTTAATCCTAAAGGTCAAAGACATTTTTGTAATTGAGCATGCAAAATATTTTTGTGTTTTTCCCTTTTTGAAGACATAAGCTAATTCTATCTTAAGAAAGAGAAATTAACAAGCAATGTATTGAAGTGTGGTGCATAAAGTAAACAATCAAGCAATTTAAAGCAAGCTAGTCTAAGTACGAAAAAAATAAAGCTCGCAACTCATCAGTCATTAATGATTACAAACTTTACAAAGATGGGGGAAAGGGACCGGAATGGACATCGGTCAATCACCGTCTTCAATGTGTTGCCTTATCGGGACATAAAAATGCCTAATCACACATCTAACAACCAAGATCAAATAAATGCAATCAAATGGCCTTGGGATCGGCCTTTGCAAGTATGTGATTTTGAGATTCGTGCCTAAACGGGTGATTATGATTGATTATCATTTTTTGATCAAGTTGATTAGGCCTCCACTTTGCACATGCGTTGTGAGAGACTAATGACATTGGTCGCTAAAGTTTGAACTAATGATTGTCCGTTGATCGAAACACTAAGCATGCATTAGAGGTTCGAATTGAACATTCAAATAGAACAATTGCAAAAATCTGAAGCATGTAACATAAAATATGCAAATAAAGAATGATGTCCCAAATTTTGTGTAAATCACGTTTAATGACCTTAAGATGCAAAATTCAATTATTGAAAAGTCCCAAAAATATGATTTGAAGATTTGACTATCAATTTTGACCCACATTGGTCCTGGATAAACAACAAAATTGTCAAGTAAACCCATAAGTCAGAAAACAAATTGATTGTCCCTTGGATCTTTTTGGGTATAGAAAAAATAGCATACGACTTAAAAAAGTTATGAAATTTGATAGAGATATAGATCAACATATTCTGAACAAACTTCATGTTTTATTTTTTTTCCAAAAAATCCATTCAAGTTGGTGTAAATTGACAATTTCATCCTGAAGGTCAGATTTATTTGTTCAAGAGTCCAGTCTGTGCACTGTTCAAATTTTATGAACTTGACCAACTAAATTAAATACCCATGACCTCAAACCTTGTAGGCTACTAAAAAAGATCCCAATGAAGCTTTCTCGTGTTTTGAGTTTCTCCAGAAAATGTGCGCAACTTGGTCGATTTGATGAAACAAAAATGAACAACTTTCTGTACAGAAACCCAGAAATCAGTCCAGAAAAAACGGTGAAGTAGGTGCCGATTTAACCCACTTGCTAATTTATTTTGACCTTGAAAATTTTTCACAGAGTAGGTATGGATTTTTTCTACAACTTTCATGTATATCACTTTCCAAAAATCTATGTGGAAAAATCATTAAAAAAGCAATAAACCACAAAGGTCAATGTGGAAACAGCAGAAAACAGTGAAGAACATAAGCTGTTTTGACTTTCCAGATTTCCGGGCAAAGTTTGAAGGCACGATTGACATAGCAAATGACACTTTTTTGAGTCCCGTTACCTCTCAAATCGAAGATCGAAAATTCATCTTCGAATGTCTCAACTATGGCTCTCTAAGAAAATGATGTTTAAGGGCTCAAACTGCTATTAGGAACACAGAAGGTCGGGAAAACGAGTTTGCACAGAAATGTGGTACATTACTCAACAACAACCAGCATGCATAGATAAGCTATTTGCCATCATTTTAGACTCAAAGGCAGTAAAAGACAGCAGAAAACTTATCTTAAAAATATGGCAAGAACATGAGACCAAACGACTCTTTATTTGACCAACAAATTCTGGGTTTCAAACCGAGATTGAACCTACCTTTCATGAATGGTTGTGCAGGTCCAAATGAGCTACTCGTGTCACGCCCTAGCCCTTGAGCGTGTAACGATCCGTATCACTTCTCTTGGATCATTAAAAATGTGATGTCCCAAGACGCGTCATCGACCCATTCTTTTATCTTTTGATTAACGCAAGCGGAAACAATTAATAAACACCTGAACAATCACGACAACAAGAATAGCAAAAAAAAAACAGCAGAACTCACACTTTATTTATGTACTTGTTAACTCTATGAAGTTATATGTACAAGCCCTCGCTACGGGCTACTTCTTACGAAGACCATAAAAAAGATACCAGGGTTGGGGTTAATTTATCTCCGCTACTACTACGAGGTTACACAAAAAAAGTCGGTCATCCAAACCTGACCTAGAGGTAGCACTCGAGAGGAGGCTTGGGATCGCTCTCTATATCCGAGTCGGACTTTGAATGTGATATCCCCAAATTTCGACCAATATATTAAGATTGAATTCGATGGATTTTAACCATGAATTATAATTCAATGAAGAGTATTGGACGTTCTGTTATCGATATTTCAAAGTTTATTGGTAAACCATAAATTTTCGAATAAGTAATAGAAAGCCGAAAATTGAGAACCAAAGAGATGTTACGGACTTGGCATGAACCAACGGGCCTACTATCAATGAAATTCGGCCACCAAGAAGCCCTATAAGAGCAAATTACTATTTTGCCCCCGAAAGCCCATTTTTGCCCAAATAAAGAGCCCATTGGATATCTAGCCCATTTGGCCCATTAAAATTCAAGTCCAAGCCCATGTGAATAGTAAAGCCTGTATGAATAGTGCTAAGGGTGAAAATTACCATTTTGTCATTTCTAGAAACTTGGACTTTAAGAGGCAATTTATGGATGCAAGACAAGCTTCGTTAAGGCTTGAAAGTGATCTTCTCTCTCTCTCTCTCTTCCCTCTTGGCCGAACCACCTTCCTTCTCTTTCTCTCTCTCTCTCTCTCTCTCTCTCTCTCTCTCTCTCTCTCTCTCTCTCTCTCTTTCCATTATTGGTCTTGATTTTAAGAGCTCATTTGGATGAATTTTAGAAGTTGCATTAATGAGCAGGCAATAATGCAATCTTGAAAAGAGAAGTAGCAAGACAACTCTCTCTTCTTTCTCACTTTCACTCACTCACTTCTCTCTTGCTCACTTGCACTCTCTCCCTTTCTTTTCCTCTCTTGAAATTCGGCCACCACCTTCACTGCCCTTCACTTTGCTGCTCACTTTGCCGCTGCCATTTGTCGCCGTGCCGAGCTTAAGCCGTGTCCTTGCCGCCATTTGGACTGCTGTTGCCATACCATGCTGCCGCACCATAGCCGTGCCAAGCCGAAGCGTACCGTCCAACACCATGTAGCCGCACCCTCACCGCCGCCTGTTCGCCGTGCCGCCGTACATTAAGTCGTGTTGCCATTCGTTGCCATTTATCGCCGCCGCCATTAAACTAGTGAGTTAACTCCCTAATCCTTGGTTAGACCGTTAATTGCACTTAGGGTTAGAGTAGTTAACTATGGTTGGATTAGTTAACTATAGTTAAGTTAGTTAACTATGGTTGGGTTAGTTATTAATTTGTATGCTTTGTGCTTGTGATATGTGATATTTCTATATATGCTTTGGTATGTTTTAAGGTGAGGATTGTCTTGGAAAGGTAATTATTTTTATAAACAATCATTTCTTATTTGAAATAATGTAAATTTTTTTATATATAAAAGGTGATTGGTGTGGTGTCGTGCTTATATACTAAGTTTTAGATGTTGGAACAATCTAGTAGGCTTGAAATATTAAGCATGTGAAGTTTGACGAGAAAAACATGTTTGTGTGATCATGTGTGGTTTATTTATTGCATGTGAAATTGCCAATAAGTTTTACGTATGAGCACGAATTATGGCATGAGCACGTATCATGACTACATTGGCTAAAAAAAAGAAGAAATGAGATTTGTATGTCTGTGTGCTCGTGTGATCACAAAGTATACGAACCCTCAATGGTGATTGGGGATAATGCCCGATTTTATCGATGATATTATCGGATGCTTGGCGGGGGTTCGAATGATGGATCGTGCTAGAGGACGGACCGATTCTCCTCTATGGAATATTGTATGCTTACAGGGGAGGTTGGGGTGGGGCCGCACCTTGATCGACTAGGAGGAGACGTTACCATGCCTGATGATTTTGGGATGATGCTCGGTCATGCTGGAAGACCACCAACCTTTGGGTTGTACCGTGGCCCAGAGAGGTCGAGAACCATCGACTTTCGATTGTGCTGTGCCCGAGAGCGGGCATAATCACTAGGCATAAAATTGGATCATGCTTGGATGCATTGCGTGTGAGAAATGGTGTTATGTGTTCTGATGTTGTGCCTCGTCTGATGTATTGCTTATAGAATGTTATAACCAATATCATGCAGGGTATGTGCCAAGGCGAGATAAGAATGCTTGTGATTTGTCTATTGATTGAGTTGAGTCACTCGAACCTATTATAGATTAAGTAGAGTGAGAATTGCTCGCTATTGATCTACCTTCGATGTTAGGTTGCATGTTTGGGGTATGCTCTAGGTGAATCAACACCCTACACGAGGCTTAGGTTGTTAACTTGCTGAGATTTTATCTCATTTGTTGTTGTTAACCACTTTTCAGACCTATAGTATGGATGTACATCCAGTACGGTTTGGGGTTCCTACGGACCAAAGCCTCGAGATAAAACTGTACCTGAGCTCTAGTGCCGACTATCGTTATGAGCTTCATATTACAATGGTCTAGGTTGACGAAGGTTTGAGGCGTCTGATACCTCACCATTTTAAGGTGTGGTTCACTCACCATGGTGACGCCATCTTTGATCCATTGAGGGGTTTTGATGGACCGGGTGGAGGTAGAGCTCCAGGCAAAGGAACTTGGGATCCCATGGACCTAGATGTTCCTGATGGCGCTGTGGAAGATTTGGAGTCTGATCCAGATGAGAAGAGTGATTCCAAGCCTCCTCTAGAGTACTACCTCTAGGTTGGGCTTGGAGGGTCGACTTTTGGTGAAACCTCGTAATAGTAGCGGAGATAAGTTAACCCCGACCCCAGTATCTTTTTGTTGGTCTTTTTAGGAAGTGGTCCGAAAGCAAGGGCTTGTACATATAACTTCCTAGGGTTAACAACTATATAAATAAAGTGTGAATTTTGGCTAATGATGTTGTTCTGCTGTTTTTCCTGCTATCCCTATTGTCGTGACTGTTTGGGTAGATGTTTATCGTTTTCGCATGCGCTAATCAAAGAAAAGATAAATGAACGGGTTGACGACGCATCTTGAGATATCGCATTCAAATGACCCAAGAGGAAAGTGATAGGAATGGTTGTGCGCTCGAGGGCCGGAACGTGACATCGGATCTTCAACAGTGCCGTTAGGAACCTCCAAGTCCATAGGATCCCAAACTCCTTCACCCGGAGCTCCACCTCCGTCTGGTTCATCAAAACCCCTCAAAGGACCAAAGAAGGTATCACTATGGTGAACGAATCACGCCATAAAACGGTGAGGTATCAGATGCCCCAACCCTTCGTCGATCTAGACCGTCGTAACTTGAAGCTCATAATAGTAATCTGCACCAGGGACCAGGTACAGCGTTATATCGAGGCTCTGGTCCATAGGAACCCCGAATCGCACGATTCTCGTATTCATACTACATATTTGAAAAGCGGTTAACAACAACGAGTGAGATAAAATCTCAGTAAGTCAATAACCAAAGCTTCATGTAGGGTGCTGATTCGCCTATAGCATACTCTAAACATGCGACTTATTATCGAGGACAGATCAATAGAGAGAAATTCTTGCTCTACTTCATCTATAACAAGTTTGAGTGACTCAACTCAATCAACAGACAAACTACAGGCATTCTTACCTCACCTTGGCACATACCCTACATGTTATCAGTTATAGCATTCTATAAACAATGCAATCAGACAAGGCATACAATCAGAATACATATCACCATTTCTTTTGTGTAATGCATTCAAGCGTTTTCCAATTTTATGCCTATTGGTTACGCTCGTTTTAGGGCACGGCACAACCCCCGGTTGGCGTCTTTCGGCATGACCGAGCATCGTTCTACCCCATCGGGCACGGCAATGTCACAATCTCCCCCGAAGATGGACGACATTCCATAAAGGAGAATCGATCTGCCCTCTACCGCGATCCGTCATTCGACCCCTTCAGGCATCCGATAAAATCATCATCATCCTGACCCTACTGGAAATCCAATAAATCAGGCATCATCCCCAAGCCTCTTAGGGGTCCGTATTCTTTCTGTGATCATATGAGTACACCAAGGCAATCCTCACCTTAAATCATACCAAAACAAATATAGAAATATCACATGTCACAAGCACAAAGCATACTAATTAATAACTTATCAATTGAACCTTGATAGCTTATTGTCTATTTTTCGATAACTTATAACCTAATCCTCCATAGCTTATCACCCTTTTGGTGATAGCTTATCACGCAAAAGCCGATAGCTTATCACTAGTTTGGTGATATCTTATCACTTACTTACCGATAGCTTATCATCCCTTTGATGATAGCTTATCACTTTTTTTTGATAACCTATCACTTTCACTTATCATTTCATGATAACTTATCACCTAATCCAACCATAGTTGACTCTACACTTCACTTAATCTAACCCTAAGTGTAATTAACAACCTAACCAAGGATTAGGGAGTTAACTCACTAGTTTAACGGCGGTGGCGACAAATGGCAACACAATGCGGCAAGGGTGCGGTACGGCGGTGGCGACGGCACGGACAGTTTAGCTTCGACTCGGCGCAGCGCGGTGAATGACGGTGATGGACGGCTCGGTGGTAACAGCACAACGCGGTTACACGGCAGCAAGAATGTGGCTCAAGCTCGGCCCGGTGATGAACGGCAGCGCCAAGGTGAACGGCAAAGTAAGGGGCAATGGTGATGGTAGCCGAATCCAAGGCGAAAATGAAAGAGAGAAAGAGAGGAAAAAGAGAGAGAGATGGGAAAGAGTGAGAATGAGAAAAAAAAAAAAAAGAGCTATCTTGCTACTTCTTCACCAAGTTGCATTATTGCAACTCATTAATGCAATCCCAAAATTTTATCCAATCTTGCTCTTGAAATTCAAGATGACTTAAGGCCAAATAATTGAGGAAAGAAGGAAGAGAGAGAGAGAGAGAGACAGAGAGAGACAGAGAGAGAGAGAGAGGGGAAGAGGGGGGGCGGCCACCTTTGGGGGATAAGGAAGAAGACTTCCTTACCCAACATTGATTCATCTTGTCTTCAACCATTAAATGTGTCCCCTAAAGTCCAAGTTTCTAAAAAAGGTATAATGGTAATTTTTACCCTTGGCACTATTCATACGGGTTTGCACTATTCACGTGGGCTTGGCACTATTTACCGGGGCTTGAGCTTGAATTTAAAGGGCTTAATGAGCTTGATATCCAATGAGCTCTTTATTTGGGCCAAAAATGGGCTTTCAGTGGCAAAACAGTAATCTCCTCTTATAGGGTCTCTTGGTGGCCGAATTTCATAGGAAGTAGGCCCGTTGGTTCATGTCAAGTCCGTAACATCTCTTTGGTTCTCAATTTTCGGCTTACCATCACTTATCCGAAAATTTAGGGTATACCGAAAAACTTTGAGATTTCAATTTCGTAAGGTCCAATATTCTTCATCGGATTAGAATTCGTGGTTAAAATCCATCGAATTCAATTTTAGTACATTGGTTGAAATTTAGAGATATCACAACTCTTCCCTCCTTATAGAAATTTCGTCCTCGAAATTTAAATCATTACATGACATCCTAAAAAAGACAGGGATATTGGCACCTCATTATCTCTTCGCTTTCCCACGTTCCTCCCTCTATTCCGTGATGTTGCCAAGTCACCTTAACCAAGGGAATCGTCTTGTTCCGTAACACTTGCTCTTTTCTATCCTCTATTCTCACTAGTCGTTCCACGTATGACACTCGGTCGTCCACTTTTATTTCCTCAAAGTCAAGCACGTGAGCCGGGTCAAGCTCATACTTCCTCAACATAGTTACGTGAAAGACATCATGTGGTTGAGCAAGTCTCGGCGGCAACAAGAGATGATAGGCCAAGATTTCAAAAGGTCTAACATATCTTGGACTCAGCTTTCCTTTCTTGCCGAATCAAGAAGTACCTTGCATTGGTGACACCTTGAGGAATAAATGGTCACCTACTTGAAATTCCAATGATCTATGCCGCTTCTCTGCATAACTTTTATGGTGGCTTTAGTTTGTCTTAAGTCTTTCTCTAATAACCTTGACATAGTCCAATGACTGTTGCACCAACTTAAGACCCGTGATTTTTCGTTCACCAACTTCGTTCTAGCAAATTAGAGTCCTACAGGCCCTGCTATACAACGCTTCAAATGGTGCCATTTTGATACTCTATTAATAGCTGTTGTTATAGGCAAACTCAACAAGATGAAATTGTTCTTCCCAACTTCCTTTAAAATCCAAAACACATGCTCGCAACATATCCTCGAGCATTTAAATTGTCCTTTTTGACTGGCCATCCATCTATAGATGATAGGCTATGCTATATTGCAGGTTCGTTCCTAAGGTAGTCTGCAAGCTTTTCCAAAAAGTTGCAATGAACTTAGGATCTTGATCTGAAGTAATCATCACTGGTACTCCATGAAGACGAATAATTTGTCGCACGTACAAGTCAGCATATCTATCTAATGTGAAATCCTTTCGTACGGCGATAAAATGTGCAGACTTCGTGAGTCTATCAACCACAGCCCAAATGAAATTGTTACCTCGTTGACTTCTTGGTAATCCTATCACAAAATCCATTGTGATATGTTCCTAATTCCATTCTGGGATCTTGAGAGGCTGTAGTAGTCCATTAGGCTTGCAATGCTGTGCCTTTACTTGTTGTCACGTTAAGCACTTAGCTATGTGCTTAGCGATATCAGCCTTTATGCCACTTCACCAATAATATTGCCTCAAATTCTGATACATCTTTGTGCTACCCATATGAATGTTATAGCTACTATGATGAGCTTCTGATAAAATTTCTTCCTTAAGCCCTATATCATTGGGCACGCACAATCACCAGCGGAATTTCAATATTCTGTCCCCAACTACTTGAAAATCAGCTTTTCTCTTCGCTAAATCTTCTTGCAGAATCTTCTGGATTGTAGGATCTGTCGATTGCAAGGTTTTAATCTTTACTTGCACTTCTGGTTCAATCCTTAAAGTAGCCATGAGACTCGATAGATGGCTTTCTTCAAACTTGAAGTCTGAATCTTGTACTTCTTTGAGAAGAAGCCATTCTTGAACCATCATTTGTGCAATCGTTGACTTTCGACTAAGCGCATTAGCGACATTGTTGGCTTTACCATGATGGTACAGAATGTCGCAATTGTAATCCTTAAGAAGCTCCATCCAACATCATTGTCTCATGCTCAACTCTTTTTTAGAGAACAGGTACTCGAGACTCTGATGGTCTATGTAAACTTGAAAATTTTCTCTGCATAAATAATGTCTCCAAATCTTGAGGGCAAATACGATTGCTGCTAATTCCAAATCATGTGTTGGATAGTTCAACTCGTGAGGCCTTAATTGACGAGACGCAAATGCAACCACTCTTCCATGTTGCATTAAAACGCAGCCCAATCCCTTAAATGACATATCACTGTAAATTTCATAACCTCCTGGACCAGACGATATTGTTAAAACTGGAATCTTAGTTAGCTTGTGCTTAAGCTCTTGAAAACTACGCTCGCACTTATCGGTCCATTCAAACTTTTCATCCTTCTTTAGCAATCGTGTCAGAGGCATAGCTATTGCAAAAAACCTTTCTACGAATTGTCTATAGTAGCCTGCCAATCCCAAGAAACTTCGAATCTCCATCACAGTCGTTAGCCTTCACCAATCCATAACTGCTTCAATCTTAGTCGAATCTACAAAAATTCCTTCGCTAGAGATTACATGTCCAAGAAAAGCTACACAAGCTAACCAAAACTCGCACTTACTAAACTTAGCATACAGTTTATGCTCTTGACGGATCTGCAAAATTATCCTCATGTGTTGTTCATGTTCTTCTAGGCTTCTTGAATACACCAAAATGTCGTCAATGAATACTGTCACGCCCCGGCCCTCGAGCGCGCGACCATTCGGATACATCTCTTCTCTTGGGTCAACAAAAATGTGACGTCCTAAGACGCGTCGTCGACCCATTCATTTTATCTTTCAATTATCACATGCGGAAACGAATAACGGACACCCAACAATCATCATTTATGGGATAGTAGGAAAAACAGCATAACATTAATCATCAGCAAAACCCACACTTTATAAAAAAAACATGTTAACCTTAGGAAGTTTACATTTACAAGCCCTCACTTTCGGGCTACTTCCTAAAAGGACCATTAAAAAGGTACTGGAGTCGGGTTAACCTATCTCCTTTATGAGAGGGCACCTTGAAATGAACTACATAAGTCGACCTTCCATTTTATGGTCATGAAAAGTGGTTAACAACAACGGATGAGATAAAATCTCAGTAAGTTAACAACCTAAGCCTCATGTAGGGTGTTGATTCACCAAGAGCATACCCTAAACCCGTGGCTTAACATCGATAGCAAATCAATAGCGAGCGACTCTCGCTCTACACAACCTATAACAGGTTCGAATGACTCAAGTCAATTAACATACAAATCACAGGTATTCTTACCTCGTCTTGGCACATGCACAAGCCATGCATGTTATTAGTTATCGCATTCTATAAACCACACAATCACCCAAAGCACGTAATCAGAACACATATCACTGATTCTCATGCGCAATGCATCCAAGCGTGTTCCAATTTTATGCCAAGACACACGGATTACGCCGGTTATTCACTAGTCTGCACAAGGCTTTTATATTTACCAAGACACACGAATTACGCTAGTTATACACCAATCTACGCAAGGTACTTTCGGTATGATCGGCATCATCCCAAAATCATTAGGCACGACAACATCTCCTCTTGGGAGATCGAGGCGCGACCACACCACGACCTCTCCCGTAGGTAGACGGTGTTCCATAAAGGAGAATCGGTTCGGCCACTACCGTGATCCGTCATCTGAACCCCCGTCGGGCGTCCGATAATATCATCGATAAAATCAGACATCGTCCCTTATCACCATTTAGGGTCCAAACACTTTGTGATCACATGAGCACACAGGCATACCATTCTCATTTCTTCTTTCTTTTTCTAGCCAATGCCATCATGATTCATGCTCATGCCATGATCATGCTCATACGTCAAACTTTTTACTATTTTCACACGTAAAAATGCAATAAATAAATCACACGTGATCACATAAACATGCTTTTCATGCCCAACTTCACGTGCTTCATTTTTCAAGCCTCACATATTATTTCAATGTATAAAACTCAGCGTTTAAGCATGACACCACACCAATCTCCAATTATATGCCAAAAATACATCTTTTTCCACTAAAAAATCACCATTCATGAAACCATTATCTTTCTAAGGCAGTCTTCTCCTTAAAACACACCAAAATATAAATAGAAATAATTAACCCAACCACGGTTAACTAACTTAACCACGGTTAACTAACTTAACCACGGTTAACTAACATAACCATAGTTAATTAAACCAACCATAGTTATCTAAACCAACCATAGTTAACTAATCTAACCATAGTCAACTAAACTAAATCTAAGTGCAATTAACAATCTAATCAAGGATTAGGAAGTTAACTCACCATTTAATGGCGGCGGCAACGACATGAAGGCGATGGTGGTGGCTCGGCGATGGCATGTGGATGGAAAAAAAGGGTATCGATGGCGGCTTGGCTTGGTGCGGCGGTGGCTTGGTTTGGCTTGGATGGTGGTGACGGCTATACGGCGATGGATAGCACGGTTCCATGACAACAATGACGCAGTTCAAGCTCGACATGGTCAACAACAACACAACATGGGTATGACTTGGACTTAGTGTGGCGTGGCGTGCGGATGGCAGTTCGGTACGGGCTCGGCGTGGCGGCACAACTTGGCGACGGCGGCTTGAACGTCGGTGGCAAGGGCACGGCTTCGAGGCACATCTTGGGTAGCACGACGACAAGGTGAGGGGTGTGAAACAAGAAGGAAAAATGGAGAAAATGAAGGAGAGGGGGAGGACAAACGAATTTTGAGAGAGAGGAGAGAAGGAAAGAGACAAAGTAAGAATGAGAAGAGAAAGAGTTGTCTTCACCACTTTGCATTATTAGCACAAATATCTCAACTTTGCATTAATGACTCACATAAATGCAACTCCAAAAATTATCAATCCAAGCTTATAAGTCCAAGCTTCTAGAATGGGCAAAATGGTAATTTCCACCCCTGACATTATTCATACGGGCTTGCACTATTCACGTGGGCTTAGTACTATTCATGTGGGCTTGGACTTGAATTTTAGTGGGCTTAATGGGCTTGATATCCAATGGGTTCTTTATTTGGGCAAAAAATGGGCTTTCGGTGGCAAAATGGTCATTTCCCTTTACAGGGCCTCTTGGTGGCCGAATTTAATAAAAAAATAAGCCCGTTGGTTCATGCCAAGTCCGTAACATCTCTTTGGTTCTCAATTTTCGGCTTACCAACACTTATTCAAAAATTTAGGGTTTACCGATAAACTTTGAGACTTTGCATATAACATCTAATACTCTTCATTGGATTAGAATTCGTGGTTCAATTCCATCGAATATAGAAACTATGGATTAACATTTTCAAATGTTATTCTCTGCGCATCAAATAGGTGAGCCAGAGAATCAGGGTGTCACAACTCTTCCCCCTTAAAGAAATTTCGTCCTCCAAATTTAAGACCTTACCTGATCATTCAAACAGATGAGGGTACTAGCACCTCATGACTTTCTTGCATTCCCATGTTGCCTCTTCCAGGTCACATAGTGCTACCATAATACTTTTTACTAAAGCAATAACCTTGTTTCTAAGCACTTGTTCTTTTCAATTCAATATCCGTACTGGCCTTTCTACGTACTTAACTTGCTCATCCACTAATGACATCTTAAAGATCAAGGCAAAGTTTGTAAGCTTGAATTCTTTTCTAATCATTGAGTATTCTCCTTCTATGTCTTTGAGAATTGCAAAAGGTCAAGTCAATCGCGCGCCAGTTCCTTTAAATAAAAATTTTGGCGCTTGAGTCTCACCACTCGCGCCTCGACCAAGTGGTATTCGCGAATGAACAAATGGTCTGACATCTTAGATTTGAAACTTGGAGGCGGTGACTTCGGTTGCCATCCCTTCCTTTTTGCATCCTATCCCCTTGCGAACTTATGCAAATCAACTCTTATTTGCTACAAAAAACTTTTCAAATACCTTTCATATCCTTGCTAACACCTCAAGAAGGGATCATTGATAACCTTATTTCAAAATCTATCCACTTAGCACCAAGAGATAATTAACCCCTAATCCTCTAAGACAAGATCATCTCATTTAAATAATGATCACACACTTTCAATCCCGCATTACTATCCTCAAATCGATACACCAAGACTCTTTGCATCAAGACCTTCAGATACATAACAAGTCCTTATTAACGCCTCGAGTATAAATCAAAATCAGAAACTGAAATCTTCAACTGATCCCGATGAAATTCTTAAAATCATAACCTTTTATCAACATACCATAGCTCATCATAACAATGATCATAACTTATTACTGAAGGATCAATACTTTCATTCTAAACTCATAACTTATTACTTCCACAATTCTTACTCCACCATATTACTTTTGAACTTACATTCCATGTGTTCAACTCATCTATTCTTGAATGTCTCTAAGATCCTCCAAATGTCACACTTTTATAGAAATTCTTCTAATACCATAATCTAATATCATTTTTCGACACTTAAGTTCAAACTTGCCATATATTCGTCAGATAACATTAGATGGCACCTTTCACAATCATTATCATCTGAACTTTTCATTAGCCATTGACTAATCCATCAAGATTCCTATCATCTTAATCAAGACGTAGCCCAAGAGCATCTTGTTATTCAATTGAAAATTCATATCGATCAATTCTCACCTCGGATACAAAACCTTCAAATACTTTTCATGACTTAACTAATTCCTCAAATAAAATTCCTCAATGACATAACTTCAGAACTGATCTTTTCTAAATCCACCAAATAATAATCTTAAATACATTCTTGACAAGATACTTCTAATCATAGAATCTAGGAAAGAACTATTTCTCCAATTTCAATTTTACTATAGGACATCTCCTAAGGTAATTTACCTCATTCCTTTCTATAGGATCATATACCATCAAAACAATAACTCATCTTCAATCTACATAAAATATCATTGCTCAAAAGATCATCACTTAAACTTGAACAACTAATATCCTTATGTTTCCACACTTACTTCTTATTTTCTTAAAAATGTAACTTACCAACTAATAGGTCGCCTCACTATACTTCTATTGCGTCACTCTAATATTTCATCTCTGCATAATTTTTCATTGAGATGTTCAGATACTCATTGAACACACGATTCATTAGATCTATAAAAGCAGCAGGGGCATTTGTCAGACCAAACGGCATTACCGTAAACTCATAATGACCATAACGCATGCGAAATGCCATCTTCGGTATATCCTCCTTCTTGATTCTCAATTGGTGATAGCTTGTTCTTAGGTCTATCTTGAAAAATACCGAAGCTCTCTGAAGTTGGTCAAACAAATCGTCTATCCTTGTCAACGGGTACTCTTTCTTGACCGTCACTTGATTGAGTTGCCTATAATCAATGCAAGGACGCAACGATCCATCCTTCTTTCTTACAAACAAAATTGGCGCTCCCTAAGACGAAACACTAGGGTGGATGAATCCTTTATTCAACAATCCTTGCCTCTGCGCCTTTGATTCCTTTAGTTTCGACAGCGCCTTGCGGTATAGCGCTTTGGGAATCGGTTCCATTCCAAGGGCTAACTCAATCACCAATTCTATTTCCCTTTCTAGGGTAATCCAAACAATTCCTTTGGAAAGACATCGGAAAAGTCCCGTACTACAACGATATCCTCCATCCTTAGTTCCTCAACCAATGTATTAACCATGGTTGCCAAATAACCTCGGCAACCACTCTCCAGCAAGCTTATCGCCTCAAGCGACAAAATCAAGAGGATCAAGGGGAACTGTTTGTTTCCAACAAACTCGAAACTAACCCTTCCTAACGGGTTAAACTTGATTGCTTTACGATAGTAATCCATCATAGCTCATTCCTTGGTGAGCCAATCCATTCCGATGATGACATCAAAGTCATATATCGCCAGCACAATCACACGTGAAGCCTCGCTTCTAAATAGCATCCAACGATCACACAAAATAATCAAGAATAGTTTATCGCTAACGCATGTTAATTGTACACAACCAACATTCATCTTGCAAATCTCAAAGCAGACGAGCAAATTGAAGCTAAGACTTGACCTGCACACACAATGATACGAATGCAAAGGACTTATGTTCCATACTGCTTTAGTTTAGTATGATCTCTTATTAGCCAAGACATACGGATTACGCCGGTTATTCACCAGTTCGCGCAAGGCCCTTATCTTCGAAGATACTTCTTCCATGACCTCAAATGACTTTCCCATTTCCACATTCATTCTATGTGTTTTTAACACCTATACCCGCTTTTTTCAATATGCGGTTTGGTTCATTCCTACCCCCTTCGCCATCCTAGAAGCCTGTCAGGAGCTGTACATTGTCCGAGCTCTCTCGCTTCGGCGATCACTCCCAGCCCTCATCGGACCGGGTCGTTACAGGTCCACTAGCCTTCGCTTGGTTCATCCCCAAACAACACATCTACGAAGGGAGACCCGCTTGATTCTTCCCATACCGAGCCTCACGGTTTGTAGGTGTTCCGCTTGACTCGTCCCATACCAAGCCTCACGGTTCGCCCTAACCTATGCAACTAGTAACAGTGACAATTATAAACCACAAGCCTCATCTCAATCAAGATGTTTCTCACACAGCATGACATGAATGACACTTAATTCACTCCTTTTCGCACACCTTGGGCATTTATCTCATTTATACGATCCCATGTACATCTAATGCCACATGTCATGTACTTATTCCACACATCTTTCTTACTGTACCACATCAATTAGCATGTCTCTCGATTCATATCTATCAATCTAACAATGAGCAGAATCGAAATTACAACACAAAACCAACATCACTTCCCAGCTCTTTTAATCCAGCACCATCCAAACACCAAACTCACCCATCACCCATCATCAATCTAAAAACTAAATCCAATGATCCTAAGATGATACGAATCTCAACAAGGCAAATTCAGTATTCCTCAATTATTCCTCATGTTCTTGAAATTTACCCTACTACTAAACCATAAAACTCGACAGGTAATTCATCCATCAAAGTTCATCATATAACACCTCTCACAATCGAATTACCTAGGGCAAGAACACAGCTTCACCAAACCAGCATGTAATCCAACAACAAAACATGCCTTAAATGTTGATTCAACTAAACTAATCTCAAAGAACCAAATGAGGTTTACGGTTCCTCCTAATTTAGAATACTCGAGATCATCAACCTCAAAATCAACCAATCAAAAGTCCATATCAGTACTTCCATACCCCATGTGGTGATTCCAATGACTTCTCACCAATCCAAACTTAAAATTATATCCTATCTTCATGGTCTCCTTAATTTAAGGCAAACCCGAGAACACCAATTCCAGAATTCGTTCAATTCATGAACTAATTGCAACATTTCAATGCCCTCGAACATATTCCTAATGTTTTCTCAACAATTCAAGCCTAGAACTACTACATACTCTTACGATTTCATCATCCACAAACTAGCCAATAACTTTACCTCAACAAGTTCCAAAACTTACCAAAATCGAGAGCCCTAAATCATAATTCAGACCTAAACCACATTCTATCATCACAGATTCCTCAATCAATTTACCGACCATGAACTACATCATTTGTACACGAATTCATCATCAAGAAAATCGGTCATGAACTTCCACTACACCAGCCTCAAAATCGAATCAATAAGGAGATCAATAAGCCTAGAAACTAGAGACTTCACTTACATCATAAAACAATCAAAACAACACATGTGTTAGTGTCAAAAAGAAATCAACGATCACAAGCACGGGGCATTTTCCCAACTAACTATCCCAAAACCCAATGCACCTTATCACTCTAGGTTATGACCATGCTCTGTTACCATTAAACGGGGATGTCACGCCCCGGCCCTCGAGCGCGCGACCATCTTGATACATCTCTTCTCTTGGGTCAATAAAAATGCGACGTCCCAGGACGCGTCGTCGACCCATTCATTTTATCTTTCAATTAACGCATGCGAAAATGAATAACGAATAGCCAACAATCATCATTCATAGGATAGTAGGAAAAACAGCATAACATTAATCATTAGCAAAACCCACACTTTATGAAAAAACATGTTAACCCTAGGAAGTTTACATTTACAAGCTCTCACTTTCGGGCTACTTCCTAAAAAGACCATAAAAAAGGTACCGGGGTTGGGTTAACCTATCTCCTTTACGCGAGGGCATCTTGAACTGAACCGCACAAGTCGACCTTCCATTTTGTGGTCCTGAAAAGCGGTTAACAACAACGGATGAGATAAAATCTCAGTAAGTTAACAACCTAAGCCTCGTGTAGGGTGCTGATTCACCAAGAGCAGACCCTAAACTTGCGACTTAACATCGATGACAGATCAATAGCGAGCGACTCTCGCTCTACACAACCTATAATAGGTTCCAATGACTCAAGTCAATTAACAGACAAATCGCAGACATTCTTACCTTGCCTTGGCACATGCACAAGCCCTATATGTTATCAGTTATAGCATTCTATAAACCACACAATCACCCAACCATGGTTAACTAACTTAATCATAGTTAATTCAACCAACCATAGTTATCTAAACCAACCGTAGTTAACTAATCTAACCATAGTTAACTAAACTAACCCTAAGTGCAATTAACAACCTAATCAAGGATTAGGGAGTTAACTCACTGTTTAACGGCGGCGACGACGTGAAGGCGGTGGTGGTGGCGGCTTGGCGATGGCATGTGGATGAAAAAATGGGTATCGACAGCGGCTCGAGTTGGTGCGGCGGTGGCTTAATTCGGCTTGGATGGTGGCGACGGCTATATAGCGATGGACGGCACGGTTCCATGGCGGTAAGGACACGGTTCAAGCTAGGCATGGTGAACAACGACACAACACGGGTATGATTTGGACTCGACGCGACACGACGTGCGGACGGCGGTTCGGTACGGGCTCGATGCGGCAGCACGACTTGGCGACGGCGACCTGAACGTCGGCAGCAAGGGCACGGCTTCAAGGCACGTCTTGGGTAGCGCAGCGGCAAGATGAGGGGTATGAAACAAGAAGGAAAAATGGAGAAAATGAAGTAGAGGGGGGGACAAACAAATTTTGAGAGAGAGGATAGAATGAAAAAGAGAAAGTAAGAATGAGAAGAGAGAGAGTTGTCTTCACCACTTTGCATTATTGGCACAAATATCTCAACTTTGCATTAATGACTCACATAAATGCAACTCCAAAAATTATCAAACCAAGCTTATAAGTCCAAGCTTCTAGAAAGGGCAAAATGGTAATTTCCACCCTTGGCACTATTCATACGGGCTTGCACTTTTCACGTGACCTTGGTACTATTCACATGGCTTGGGCTTGAATTTTAGTGGGCCTAATGGGCTTGATATCCAATGGGTTCTTCATTTGGGCCAAAAATGGGCTTTTAGGGGCAAAACGGTAATTTCCCTTTACAAGGCCTCTTGGTGGCCGAATTTAATAGAAAATAGGCCCGTTGGTTCATGCCAACTCCGTAACGTCTCTTTGCTTCTCAATTTTTGACTTACCAACACTTATCCGAAAATTTAAGGTTTACCGATAAACTTTGGGACTTTGTACATAACGTCAAATACTCTTCATTGGATCAGAATTTGTGGTTCAATTCAATCGAATATAGATACCATGGATTAACATTTCCAAATGTTTGTCTCTACGCATCAAACAGGTGAGCCAGAAAATCAGGGTGTCACAAATACGATCACAAATCGATCCAAATACTCCTTGAACACCCGATTTATTAGATCCATAAAAGCAATAGGGACATTTGTCAGACCAAACGGCATTACTGTAAACTCATAATGACCATAACGTGTATGAAATGCCATTTTCGGTGTATCCTCCTTCTTGATCCTCAACTTGTTATAGCCCGTCCTTAAGTCTATCTTGAAAAATACCGAAGTTCTTTGAAGTTGGTCAAACAAATCGTCTATTCTTGGTAATGGGTACTTGATCTTGATCGTTACTTGATTGAGTTAGCGATAATTGATGCAACGACGTAACGATTCTTCCTTCTTTCTTACGAACAAAACTGGCACTCCCTAAGGCGATGCATTAGGGCGGATGAATCCCTTATCCAATAATTCTTGCATTTGTACCTTTAATTCCTTTAGTTCCAACAGCGTCATGCGGTACAGTGCTTTGGAAATCAGCTCTATTCCAAGGGCTAACTCAATCACAGATTCTATTTCCCTTTTTAGGGGTAATCCAGGCAATTCCTTTGGAAAAACATCGAAAAAGTCTCGCACTATAACAGTGTCCTCCATCCTTGGTTCCTTAACCAATGTATTAACCATGGTTACCAAATAACCTTGGCAACCTTTATCTAGTAAGGTTGTCGCCTCAAGCGACAAAATCAAAGGGGATCCTCTGTTTCCAACGAACTCGAAACTAACCATTCTTAACGGGTTAAACTTGATTTCTTTACGATTGTAGTCTATCGTAGCTCGTTACTTGGTGAGCCAATCCATTTCAATTATGACGTCAAAGTCATACATCGCCAGCACTATCAAATCTATGCTTTCCTCTCGACCGTCTATGACTATCTTACAACCTGAACATCCTACCAATGTGGGTAGAGATACTAAGGACCGTTTTCAACGGTTTCGAACTTAACCCCACTAACTCAACAAATTGCTTAGCAACAAACAAATGTGTAATTTCTGGATCAAACAAAGCATAAGCAATATGATCATGTAAGGAAACCGTACCTATAATGGTCGGCGAATCCTTTGCCTCTTTCTTGGTAACAACATAAACCCTTCCTTGCATCGGGGGTCGATTCAGATTTTTCTACGGGGTGTTCCTCAGTGGTTATCCTCTTTGTGGTAGTGGTGCTGGTGCTCCAAGAGGTCTACGTGGACAATTTTGTATTTAGTGGCCGTGCTGACCACATCCAAAACAAGCTCCCCCTATAGGAGGACGCGGGGCTATTCCATGTCTTCTATTATAAAGTCGGCATACACCAACTGAGTTATATATCGGCTTTCCAATGCCATTCTTTTGGTTGGGAGGGACTGAATATTTTCCTCTAGTCATTGGCCTCTTTCCAAACCGATGGTTATCCCTATTAGGTGTAAACCGTTATCCAGATGCGGCTCCATGTTCTGCCATATTCCTTTCAATGAATTGGGCCCTTTCATACAGCTCATCATAGTCCTTGAGGTTTAGGGGCACCAACTGGTCCTTGATCTCTAATTTTAAACCATCCCGAAATCTCCTTGCCTTATCCATCGGGTCCTCAATCAACCTCAATGCATACTTAGATAGCTCGGCGAACTTCGCCTTATATTGGTCTACGGATAGATGGTTCTGACGAAGTTGCTGAAATTCAGCCATCTTTTATTCCCTCGCATAATCCGAGAAATACTTATTGTTGAAAGCTCTAATGAATGCATCCTATACCGGGACTGTACCTTAGGAAAAACCCTTCCTCGAGTGGCTTCCCACCAAGAGCTAGTATTACCTTGCAGTTGGTAAATAGCTAGCGTCACTTTGTCTTCCTCTGAGCATCTCAGCAATGCGAAAGCCTTTTCTAACTCCTTGATCTAGAGGGTTGCAGCTTCAAGATCACCTGCTTCGGTGAACTTTGGTGGCTTAAGCTTTAGAAACTGCTCAACCACCTTATGCATTGACTGGTCACCATTCCCGTTTTTAGCCAACGAGACTTCATTAGGTACGACGGCCGCAGCAGTATCAGCTTGATTCTGAGCTTGTTATCCCATGAGATTTCCCATGGCTTCTAGAGCTTGCAAAATTCTGTCTATTCTAGAATCCCCTTATGCCTTTCCTCGAGCACCTTCTTGGCCTTGGGCTACCCTTTTTCTAGGGATCCTTGGGTCTAGATTACTCATTTTGCAGGAATTCCACGAAATCCTACGTGTCAAATTTCAACACGAAATTAGAACTTAAGAATAATATTCCTGAAAGTCAATCAGCAATCACAAGCATGGGGTGTTTTTCCTAACTAACTATCCCAAAACCCAATGCACATTATTACTCCAGGTTATGACCATGCTCTGATACTAATTTAGGATCAGGATGTCATACCCTGGCCCTCGAGTGTGCAATAATCCTTGTCACTTCTCTTGGGTCATTAAAAATGCAATGTCCCAGGATGCGTCTTAACGCAAGCGGAAACAATTAATAAACACTCGAACAATCACAACAACAAAGATAGAAGGAAAAATAGCAAAACAAACATCATTAGCAAAACTCACACTTTATTTATGTACTTGTTAACCCTAGAAAGTTATATATATAAGCCCTCGCTATGGACCACTTCCTACGAAGACCATCAAAAAGATACCGGGGTCGGGGTTATCTTATCTCCGCTACTACTATGGGGTTATGCCAAAAAGTTGATCCTCTAAGCCCGACCTAGAGTTAGTACTTGGGAGGAGGCTCGGGATAGCTCTCTGCATCCGGGTCGGACTCCGGATCTTTAACAGTGCCGTCAGAAACCTCCAAGTCCATAGGATCTCAAACTCCTTCGCCCAAAGCTCCACCTCTGCCTGGTCCATCAAAACCTCTTAAAGGACCAAAGATGGCATTACCGTGGTGAACGAACCACACCTTAAAATGGTGAGGTATCAGATGCCTTAACACTTCGTCGACCCAAACTGTCATAACATGAAGCTCATAATAGTAGTTTGCACTAGGGACCAGGTACGGCGTTATCTTGAGGCTCTAGTCCGTAGGAACCCCGAACCGCATGATTCTCGTATTCATACTACAAGTCTAAAAAGCGGTTAACAACAACGAGTGAGATAAAATCTTAGTAAGTCAACAACCTAAGCCTCGTGTAGGGTGCTAATTCGCCTAGAGCATACTTTAAACATGCGACTTATTATCGATGATAGATCAATAGCGAGTAATTCTCACTCTACTTCATTTATAACAGGTTTGAGTGACTCAACTCAATCTATAGACAAACTGCAGGCATTCTTACCTCACCTTGGCATATACCCTGCATGATATCAATTATAGCATTCTATAAACAATGCAATCAAACAAGGCACACAATCAGAACACATATCACCATTTCTCATGCGCAATGCATCCAAGCGTGTTCCAATTTTATCCCTAGTGATTATGCCTGCTTTAGGGCATGACACAACACCCAATTGGCGTCTTCCGTCATGATTGAGCATTGTTCCGCCCCATCGGGCACGGCAACGTCACAATCACCCCTAGAGATGGACGACATTCCATAAAGGAAAATCGATCCGACCTCTATTGTGATTCATCATCTAACCCCGCCAGGCATCTGATAAAATCATCATCATCCTGATCTTGCCGAAAATTCGATAAATCGGGCATTATCCCCAAACCTCTTGCGGGTCCATACTCTTTCTGTGATCACACGAGCACACCAATCATGCATGCCATTCTCGTTTCTTCTTTCTTTTAGCCAATGCAACCATGATATGTGCTCATGCCATGATTCGTGCTCATATGTCAAACTTATTACCATTTTCACTCGTAAAAATGCAATAAATAAATCACACGTAATCATACTGACATGCTTTTCCCATCAAACTTTACATGCTTCATTTTTCAAGCCTCTTAGATTATTCCAACACATAAAACTTGGTATCTAAGCACGACACCACATAAATCACCATTTATATGTCAAAATTACATTATTTTCAACTAAGAAAAGATAGTTCATATAACAATTACCTTTCTAAGGCAATCCTCACCTTAAATCATGCCAAAACATATATAGAAATATCACATGTCACAAGCACAAAGCATACTAATTAATAACTTATCAATTGAACCTCAATAGCTTATCGCCTATTTGACGATAGCTTATCGTCCATTTTTCGATAGGTTATCACCTAATCCTCGATAACTTATCACCCCTTTGGTGATAGCTTATCACTCAAAAACTGATAGCTTATCACCCATTTGGTGATGGCTTATCACTTACTTACCGATAGCTTATCATCCCTTTGATGATAGCTTGTCACTTTTGCTTGATAACCTATCACTTCCACTTATCATTTCATGATAACTTATCACCTAATCCAAACATAGTTAACTAATCTAACTATAGTTAACTATAAACTTCACTTAATCTAACCCTAAGTGCAATTAACAACCTAATCAAGGATTAGGGAGTTAGCTCACTAGTTTAATAGCGGCAGTGATGAACGGCAACATGGCACGACAAGGGCGTGGCACGATGGTGGCAACGGCATGGACGGTTTGGCTTGGACTCGGCGAACGATGGTGATAGATGGCTTGGTGGCGATAGCATGGTGTGGCTACACAGCAGCAAGGACGCGGTTCAAGCTTGGCACGGTAATGAACGATGACGACAAGGTGAGCGGTAAAGTGAGGGGCGACGGTGATGATGGCCGAATCCAAGGGGAAAATGAAAGAGAGAAAGAGAGGAAAAAGAGGGAGAGAGGGGAAAGAGTAAAAGTGAGAATGAGAAAGAAAGAGAGAGTTGTCTTGCTACTTCTTCACCAAGTTACATTATTGCAACTCATTAATGCAACCCCAAAATTTTATCCAATCTTGCTCTTGAAATTCAAGATAACTTAAGGCCAAATAATTGAGGAAAGAAGGAAGAGAGAGAGAGAGAGAGAGAGAGAGAGAGCGAGAGAGAGAGAGAGAGAGAGGGGAAGAGGGGAGGCGGCCACCTTGGGGGTATAAGGAGGAAGACTTCCTTGCCCAACATTGATTCATCTTGTCTTAAACTATTAAATGTGTCCCCTAAAGTTCAAGTTTCTAGAAGGAGTAAAATGGTAATTTCCACTCTTGACACTATTCATACTGGCTTACACTATTCACATGGGCTTGGCACTATTCATGGGGGCTGGGGCTTGAATTTAAAGGGCTTAATGGGCTTGATATCCAATTGGCTCTTTATTTGGGCCAAAAATGGGCTATCGGGGGCAAAATGGTAATTACCTCTTATAGGGTCTCTTGGTGGCCGAATTTCATAGGATGTTAGCCCGTTGGTTCATGCCAAGTTTGTAACGTCTCTTTGGTTCTCAATTTTCAGCTTACCGTCACTTATCCGAAAATTTAGGGTTTACCGATAAACTTTGGGATTTCAATTTCGTAATGTCCAATATTTTTCATCGGATTAGAATTCGTGGTTAAAATCCATCGAATTCAATTTTAGTACATTGGTCGAAATTTAGGGATATTACAACTCGGCCACCCAAGGGATATCTCGAATAGCCATGAACAGACCAGCAACTTTCTAGTTCAAGGAGAAAACCGAGGCCGTTAGTGAAACGAAACGGTGAGAAATGGACAATAAAATGGAAAAGGAAAGAAATGGGAGTTCTGGTGGTTGAATGAGCGTAGGCGCCGGTGATGATGCCGAGGAGGAGATGGGCGACAATGGCGCCTCTCCGGTGGTCGGTTGGTGGCGAGAGTAGTGCAAGTGTGTAGGGTAGAGAGAGAGGGTAATAGTGGTAGTGGTGGCTCGTTAGTGGTGGTGAGGTGGTAGCCAGAGCGAGGCGAGAGAGAGAGAGAGCCTAGTTTTTATCCAAAAAATGGCAACCCCCAAAATGTGATTCCCCCCATTAGGGTTCTTGGAAAATGTGTATATATAATGCTCCCTAAGTGGTCTAATTTTGGCAATTCAAGATGAATGGTCAAGATTAGATTTATTAATGGCATTTATGTAATTTCTTGCTCAAATATAAGAAGGTGTACTTTGTCTTGGAAAAAGGGCAACAAAATTGGCCAGAATTTAGCCCACATAGGTTGGCCTTGGGAAACGGGCCAGCAATTGGTCCGGTTCGGCCTAGTTTGATCCGAGTTGGATCGGTCCAATTTTCTGCTGATGTTTATCGTAAATTTTCCCATTTTGGTCCTATCGTGCATAGAATTTTCCAATTAGATCAAGACGAGTGAAGCATATTTGCCACGAAAGTGCTCATTCCGATTTAATTAGGTAGGGTCAGCATGTATGTGATGACCTAAATTTTGGAAATACCTAGGTTAATGAATTACTAAGTTAATTAATTGAATTAACTAACCTAGTTCAAGTTCTCCCAAACTCTACCAAATTGCCACTTAGGTTTATATTCTCAAACATACAAAAATGTTTAACTTGGAGCCACCACTAATTAGTTTTTTGATAGGTCAATTAGACACATAAATAAAACATTAGGGAGATAATGCTTTATTTCTACGAACTAGATATTTCTAAGTCCGAAGACTTGATTACGCTAGATAATTTTCTAACGCCCTTTCGGTACCAATTTCATTTCATGAAAGACATTTGTCATGCAACTTGGATTAATTTTTGGGCTAAAGTCCTAACATATGAAAATGGCCACACGAGTATGCAAATAATTAAAGATAAGCACCCAATAAATCAAAGCAATAAATAAATTGCAAAGTGAAGATGAGAACATACCTAGACGCCATAACCTAATCCTTAATGCTTATCTAAAGCCTAAAACTTAGACTGATGCAATTTTTTTTTTAAGGTTTTCACTTGTTTAATGAATATGCAATGCAACTATATTAAGATGTAATTATGCTAAATAACATGAGGGATGACAATTATTCTAATGTGGCATGTAAGACATTTATTTATATAATTTAAGTCTAATGACGTGCAATTGAATGACATGTGTTATGGACCTAAACTTACATTTTCTAAATGACGGGCAAAAATGTCATGCAAATAAGCTACATGTCATGCATTTAATTTAAGTATTCCTAAGTGACTAAATTAAATTAATGCATGGTCCTAAGCATTTATACTATATGAATGCGCCTAAAAAACTATACCGAATGAACCTAGACATGGCATTAATGAAACTAGACATGAAACTAATGCATGTACCAAATACATGGTAAGCACATGCGAATATTTTTTGGTATTTTTCTTATGATTTTCGGAATAAAAAATGCATGAACTTTAAACTATTCTAAATGAAGATTATCTTTATTATTTAGGAATTAATTAGAATTAGATTCCAAAAATATTTTAGAAAAATCTTATTCCTAATTCTAGAAGATTTTAAGATGAATTGTTACTTAAATGATGCAAAGCAATATTTATGCAATTTTATTAAACATACAACTAATCCTATGAGATAACATTTTTAGGAAACATTATCTTACTAAATATACATGATATATGATGAGATGGGATTTCTAAAAAATCACATCTTGCTAAAATGATTTTAAAGATAGACTTTCCAGAAAAATCTACCTTTCTAATTATTTCTCATTAAAATTAATTCCGAAAATCCATTTTTATTTTGGGAAAATTTGTCCAAAAATTAATTAAATTAATTTTAAAAGTGACTTAAAAATGAAAGAACAAATTTTTAATATCAGATGGTCTTTCAATTTCCATGTTTACCAGGGAGTATCTCAATATCGAGATATGTCACCGATATCACATGTTGTCGGTTTCTTAATTAAGGATAAAAATTCTAAATTATTTTAAATTAATTTTAAATTTTGATTTTTTGGAAAAAATTATTTCCCAAGAGGTACAATCATGCAATATTCTGAGAATCATCCAAGAGGGGCATTAAAGATCACATAATCTAAACATTAGGCAATATTATCTTAAAAAAATATCAAAAAGGTTGATTTCTTACCTAATTTGGACCGAAAATATAACATTTCCTTTTTGAGCTTGTGATCCACGAACTAGGGTCGACCACTGTCGATCACCGGACCACCCATGAATCACCAAGGGTCCCCCGACCCAGTAGGGAATGCCGGAACAGCACCGGAATAGCAGCAGCTCATCGGACCTCTCTTAGACTTTTCGTCGAACACTTAGCGAGCAGCTCTAGTTCATGATCTTTCACAGCCTTTTCTTCGCACTGGGACTTTGGGCTTCGAGCTGGCACTCCTTAGGGATCTCCTTGACACTTTTGGGCACCAGGAAGTGGCCACCGTTAGCCGGAGCAACGACAAACAGCAAGAACCAAGAGTTGCCCCTGTTTTTACTCGCAGAATAAGGGCTACGATGGGCTTCTTTTGAGGGCTTGGATCTCCACGATAAGGGCTTTCCTTGGTGATCGTCTTGAAGTTCCTAAAATTACATTGTACATGCTTCATTTCAACTACTCGTGGGTCTCAGGGGATGCCGAGAGCTGGATAGAAAGCGACTCATAAGATGGCCTGGTGACTAAGTTGCAAGCTTGATTCTGGGTTTTCTAGAACTAGGCTAATCGGTGGGCACTCTTCTTGACCTCAGTTCTCCACGATGGATGGTCTTCTAGATGAGATCTCTAGATGGCTCAAAACTCTGTCGAACGAGCTTCGATTCGATAGGTCACCGAAGGGAAATGGTCAACTAAGGTGGCAGCATGACGGCTGCGAAGATGGCTCAACGAGAGGGTCTCGCCGAGTTCTCTTTCTCTCTCTCACGATTTTTTTAAAGTATTTTGAGACTTAATTGTGTGCCCCCTTGATTCAGAGGTATAACGGGGTATATATAGACAAGCTCAAGGGTTTTCTCAAATTTTTGGTATTTACGATTTGGTCCCCGAAGTTTTTAATATTTGCAAATTGGCCCCCAACAAGCCTTTTTCCTTTTAAATTCCCCTCAATAGGTTCGGCCAACCCCTGGTATGGGCTGAGCGGAGCTGAGCCTCTTAATGGACTCATTTTCCTTTTTCGGGCTTAATTTTAGCCTTTTTCTAATTAATTAATGAATTTTTAATTACTAAAAAGATTTTTATCCCAAATATTAATTTAAGTGGGCTGAATTAACCTCAAATTATGCCCTAAGGCCTCTGTGAATCTTGAGCACTCCTCCCATGCCTTGGCCGAATTTTTCGATTAACTTTGGCCAGGTTAGCGAGTTCTTTTTCGGTTCAATTTTTAATAAGAAAATGTATTATTATGCTAAAAACTAATGGAAAATGTTCCTAAATCTAAATGCAAAGTGAATGTATTTAATTTAAAATATTTTTGGTAGGGGCCGAGGTTGGTCCCTATTTTTCCATGCAATTTAATAAATAAAAGCTAGATGAGGGTAAAAATTTATGTGTTAACAACTGCCCCTCTTTGAACGAGAGCTCGTAAAGATTCCGTTCAAAGACTAAATTGATACCTGAATTTTGGCCATGCGATGTATGTTGTTTTTGTCGAGGTTGCTAATCCCATTTTCTGATGCAATAAGTATGATGCATGGAATGCAAATGCAAACTGTAAATAACATACCTTATGATACAAATTATTTTACCTAATATTCAAATTCCACCTCAAACACCTGATAAAACTAAGTTGGATGGAGAAACACCTGCATTTAAAATTAGATAATTCCGAAATATATGGAAAGTGAAAACAACCCAAACAGGTCGTAATTACCAAGTCATTTGGGTGTGACTTGGATTTTACTCCTGGTACACGAAAAGGTTTTGCCGACACCCATCCACAATGAATGAACGCCAAGCGAGAAAAATCATCTGGATTCTACCTCGAATGGGACGACTGGATTCCACTTCAGAAGTCCAAAAAAGTTTAAGGAATACCTGGACCTTGCCTCAAGAATTCCTTTAAAATCATTGGGATTCCACCTCCGATGAGACAATTGGATTCCACCTCAGAAGTTTTGAAGGAAAAATCTGGACCTAGTCACAGGAATTCAATAAAGTACTCGGATTCCACCTCGGGCGAGAAAGGGAATACTTGAATCTTGTCTCAGGAGTTCCTTTAAATTCCACCTTGGATGGGACAACTAGATTCCACCTCAGAAGTCCTAAAGGAAGACCTGGACTTAGTCATAGCAATTCGATAGATTACCCGAATTCCACCTCGGGTGAGAAAGAAATACCTAAACCTTGTCTTAGGAGTTCCTTTAAAATCATTTGGATTCCACATTGGATGGGACAATTGGATTCCACCTCAGAAGTCCTTAAGGAAAACCTAGACTTAGTCGCAGGAATTCGATAAATTACTCGGATTCCACCTCGGGCGAAAAAGGAATACTCTAACCTTATCTTAGGAGTTCCTTTAAAATCATCCAAATTCCACCTCAGTTGGGAAAACTGGGTTCCACCTCATAAGCCCTAAAGGAAAACTTGGACATAGTCGCAGGAATTCAATATATTACCCATATTCCATCTCGAGCAAGAAAGGAATACCTGAACCTTGTCGTAGGAGTTCCTTTAAAATCATTCGAATTCCACCTCAGATGGGACAACTAGATTCCACCTCAGAAGTTCTAAAGGAAGACCTGGACTTAGTTATAGGAATTCGATAGATTACCCGGATTCCACCTCAGGCGAGAAAGGGAATATCTAAACCTTGTCTCAGAAGTTCCTTCAAAATCATCCAAATTCCACCTTAGATGGGACAATTGGATTCCACCTCAGAAGTCCTAAAGGAGAATGTTGGACTTGGTCACAGGGATGCACTAACTTACCCGAATTTCACCTCGGGTGATCTTTTATAGGTTACCTGGATTACATTTCAGGAACCAAAAGTATTCGGCTTTCTCCTCGGATGATTTGAAATGTGGTGAGGACTTCCTCGATGTGCTTGTCTTCCTGTCTAGACAAAGCAAAGCAAACTTGATGTCCCATTTCTCTTGAATAGGTTAGCAGCAACATGTATAAGTGGTTTCACAGGCAACATGCTATGTTTTTGGATAAATTCATGCACAATCAAATCATGCACTGTTCAAGATGATTTATGCACAACGATTCTATCAAGTCATGCATTACCGAATTTCGCTGAGGAAAATTAATAAGAAAATCCGCTTACTGTGTGGATGTCACGAATATGCTGAGTGAAGACTTTCAGTCACAAAGGGCTTACTCTCACTCTCTACGAAAAGCTATTTATGTTTTGAAAATCACTCAATCTCACTAAGTCATCACATTTGACAAGGGTCCAAGTAGTCTTGCATCAATACGACCTCACCAATCTGACAGGGCTTTAACTGGACCATAATGTTGGCTTGGTCATAGGTTTTCAAATGGGACCTTTTGAGTCAAGACCTTTTGAAATAAATGTCTTCATTAGCAACTTTGGGTTTACAAGTCAAGAACTTGCAAAATGAGAAGAAATAATCTTGCTCGCACTTCTTTGAGCAAAGCTTAAAACTTATAAACCTTACATTAACTTAAGTGCCCTAGTCAGAAAAGACTTTAAAGGGTTGTAACGTAGGTTAGGATTAGGGACAGAGGAACAAAAATACTTGCTTTTGGCTCAGAAAATATATGTGTGGGGTTGAAGGTTGGTGATCATTGTTGTTTTGTCACCGATCTTCTGTCTTTTGTCTTCAATCTTCGGAGATGCCACTGAGGATTATGCGGCCTTCAACTAGCGATGCATGCAGACTCACTTGGGGATTGAGTCGTCCTTGCTTGGGGATAGCATTCCTTGCTAACAAATGCAACTGACTTGTTTTGGATTTAGCACTTTGCCGAATTGCAACTATCTTTGACTAGGGGAATTTACATTTCAGACTCGTTTTACTAGAGCCGATATTTTACAAGAAAACTCATGATAGGGATCTTTACATTACAAATTATTTTCACTAGGGATACAATTACAAAATTTACAACAATATGGGGTTTCGAGCCTTTTGCTTTCCTACCCCGTATCTTGAGAGTTTTGAATTTCTCATATTCTTTTTTTGTTTTGTTTTTTATGAGAAATTCAAAAGCTCATACAATTGAGATGTTCTAAACAACAACTTTGAAATAAAAAAAACAAACTTCTATGATCTTTAGACACTCTTCAAGGCTCTAATCTGCACTTGATGTCTCGAAAATGGCGCTTGCTCGTTTGCCCCGGTGTACAACCATTAATCACCAAACAGGGTTTATAAAAACAAAACTACAAGCGCAATTGGGCTAAGCAAGGGATAAAGTGTGCAGGATAGAGAAAGAAACGCTCTTCATGATCCTAAGGCACTTAAATTACTTTTGAGTTTAATGCAAAGCAATCCCATGAAGATTAATGCCAGTACAAGCAAGAAAATCCCTAACCATTTGCTCGCCTTTTGCCACCATGCTTACCTCCAGTTGCCCTAGTGTGGGGTGGTTCTTGACAAGGGTAAAGAAATGAAACTTCAAATGTTTAAGCTCAAAGGGGCTAACAAGGGACAACATGTAGTGTTTAGGTAGAATAAATGATGCCTGTCGTCATTTCAATCGTCATACCTTTTGCAAGATAACTTTTTACCTTGAAAAATGTGGAATTTTTCTGCTCAACTCATTAGGAAAGTGTATAAGGGATGTGTATAGAAAAGGCTTGCCTTTTGTTGTCCTAACAATCCTCAATTATTAGTTCAATCCATTTCACCCATTTGTTGGAATTGCCTAGTTAAGTTTCCCTTTTGAAATCGGCAATTCAAACAAGACAGAACAATCATGCATAAAACTTGCAATGAACATTTTCTTTTGCAATTTATGTGAACAGTTGAGCACGCATAATCGTTGCAACTAATGTGAGCAATGTAATTCATTATGTAGTCATCTTCAAACCAATCATTTGCCTATATTCTCCAAATTATACTGAACATGCCCTGTAGAAACTGTCAGATATTAACAATATCAACCGTGTAGGGAATGAATTGAATGTTCATAAACTGCCCTAGTTCACTTGGGGGACACATTAATTAACTGGAATTTGAAGTTCAATTTTTTACATCCTCAATTTGGGCTTCTGGCCCTGCACAAAAAAAACGTGCATGAATAGGATCCTTAAGTGGTAATTCAAGAAACACTAACTGCTCATTGGTTGTCTTCGAATTCCTTGGTTTGAAACCTACAAGGAGAAAAACAAAGTATTAGTTTCGAAATAGCTTGAGTTCAAGGAACGATACTTCACCTTTTCCTTTTGGGTAAAAGGTCATGATTTGCCCTAGTCTTGCATCGATGCTAAAGCTATCGTTTAATCGAGGTTAACTTTGTTTAAGCCGGCCATCCGATGCTGTTACGAACACTAAAGCTGCTAGTTGAGAGTTACTCTTAGAGTCTACCACCTCAGTTGATATTGACAACATTTGCTTTAAAGTGATTGGTCACCAATGGTGTCTTTAGGCTCTTGTGAACATGATCTAGATCAGGTCTTGCAGAAATGTCTCTTATTAACATTGGTGTTACGCCATCTCTTTTGATTGGAGTATCCCGTTTTAACTCCGAGACATAATGTAGAGACATTAGTGAAACAAACAGGGTAAAGCAATGCATGGCTTTTGAAATCATTTTGAAATTATTTTTGTTCCGAAAATGGTTTTTGGAGTGAGAAAGCATGCAAAAGCCCAGCGCTCAGCATTCTTTAGGGATGACATCTTTTTTTGTTGGATAGCATCACAGAGCTAGTTTGGCATACTTTCGCATGTTCTCAAAATAATGAAAAAAACTTTTTACAATTTCATTGATAACAATCAATTGATTACAATTATTGAATTGAAAATATGGACTTGGTCTCACTAATGTGGACAAATACCAACGACCCAATGTTTCTAGACCTATGACCTGTGACGAATAAGACTGTAAATGAAAATTGTCCCTCGCAAGGGACTTTTAACGACTCGAGGACTATTCCCGAAACGAGTGATCCTCAGGCCTGTTGTCGTATCTCGAACTCTGTTTGACGGGCTTGGATTGTCAAACTTGTCTCCCCAACTAGTCAGGATAGGCTTTTGGCTATAGTAACTTAGAGGTGCTGAGTACTTAACCTCATAATCAAATTTGCCGCTCGACTGCCCTAGTATGCCTACCATAGTTCCTTGTGCGGTCTTGGCTTGCTCCATGAACTGGAGTCAAAGACTGGTGACTACTAGCAAATCATCATCTCCATTACATAGTTCAAGGTTGCGGAAAGTGATAACATCAATGTCCAACAGGTCTTGCATTCACTTTCTCAAAACATTGCACTCATCAACTGAATGGCCGATCTCGCCTTTGTGAAAATCAAAGACGTTGCGTGGATCATAATTTGGGAAGGCTTCAAGGCGATGGTACTTTGCTTCCTTCTTTAGCAATCCCTTACGTAATAGCACAGGCTGTATCGTTGACATAGGTGCAGGCAACGCCGCGTAATGCCTCGAGCGCACTGGAAAAGCCTAATTTGTCAGGTGCGGGGGCATCCTAGGCATATATTGCCTTCTCAATTTAGCAAGGCTTCTTCGATCAGGTGGGGGTGGCGTAGCCCGTTGATACTGAGCCGGTCGCAGTTCAAATGGGGGGTGCGGCTCAGCCACGGGACGTGGATTGAGAATGCCTAGCGTGTCACCCGCTAGCTATGGTTTAGGAGTAGCACAGACTGAGGCCAAATCGCGGTCGATCATCACATCCACAATAGCTTCCATGCACTTAACCAGTATTGAGATTGACTCTTACATCTTGTCCATGCGGCTTTGTAGGAGCTTAACCCATAGTCCATCATCAATCGAAGACATTTTCCCTAATTTGGAAATTGCATTGCAAGAAAAGAAAACAGTTAACATAGATGCAATGAATAAAGAGGCCGATCCATGGCAAGAGATCTACTCCTTTTATTGATAATTCCGAAGGAAACAATGACATCAAGTTTTGAATCAAAAAACTCGATGAAATGACATTGCAAAATTTGTAACATCTCATCTAGAAATAGAAAGGACTCAATGAAACAGTGACATTATAAAGTCCCTAAATAAACTTGGCACTTGAAAAACCATGCTTTTTCATTGAGCTTGATCTATAAATTCACGGTCGATGATGCCCATTTGAAAATTCTTGTATTTCTTGGCTATCCTCGATGCTTACTCTTCGGCTTCTTTAAGCTTCCTCTTGAGGTAATTCACCTCGAGCTATTTGTCTCCAAGGTGCTTGTTCACATTAGCGGGCACCCTTAGGACCTTTGGGCGTAGCTCCTCTGGAATCTCGTGGCCTTTGATGTACTCTTTGGAAGCTCGGTACTTCTCTTCTTTTCCCTTTAATTTCTTCTCAATCGGCTTGATCTTTGTTGGTTTGCATGCTTCCCACATCATCTTTACCATCTCGATAGTTTCTTCATGATGGTTGCTTTCTTTGGTGAAGTCTATGTGGATCGGTTCTTTCACCAACGGGCGCGGCAACTTTTGGATGACACGGAACTGTCTCGCGACCAAAACCGGATAATACTTGAGTGCCCCAGTGAAACCAAGCAATGCAACGGGACCAACACCTTTGCAAGTAAGAGGAGCTTCGTGAATTTGGAACCAACTAGCGTACGATTAGAAACCTTTGGAACTCACATTTCTCATAAGTGCTAGCCAATTTGTATAATGGTAGTTTGGGGCATGTGCTTCTCTATTTTTAAAATTCAGGATTGGGTGCACATTCTCACTAGCTTCAGTTATTTCCAGAAAATCACTACCACATTTTTTGTGAGACAAAAACCACATTTGTAAAAGCTTAGGTGAGGCGTGTAATGTCCTATCTTTGCCCCATTTGTACCTATTGAAAGACATAAAAGTTTCCGCCAAAATAGCGATGACGAAATTCTTTCCGGCACAAACCTGTTGAGCCAAATAAGCTATTTTCGATTTTAAAGTGCTAGAGGTGTGGGGAAAAATTATGAACCCGAAGAAAGTGAGTAACAAGATCTTGCCCATTTGAAACGACGATTTAGCATTATAAAAGCTCTCTTTGAGAAACGAGAAAGGGCAATCCCCCGGATTAGCTTTTAAAATATTTTTCATTTTATCTTCCTCAACTTCTATGAAATGTACCAACCTAGAGGCGGCCTTGATTCCTATAGGGGGATTAATCAAACCCGAGTTCAAAGATTTTCCAATGATATGCTATATTCTTCCAAGGTAGGAGTGAGTTCATGCTTACTGAATACGAAGGTAGAAGTCTCGGGACACCAAAAATGTACCATTGCTTGGACAAGTCTGGTTTGCACGCCTATCTCCAACAAGGGCAACAAACGACCAATCCTAGTTTGCACCACTCCATGACCAGTCATGTCCAACCAATTGTACCACACCTTGAGCTCGTCTTTGAGGGCAGTGAAAAATTCGGATGTTTCTCGCTCCCAAGATATATTGATCAAGACTCAATTTTGTTTACCTAACTTGCCATGGACGACCAAAAGACGAGAGAAAAAAAAATCAGTAAATAACAAAATCAAGAATAATCTACACAAATGTAAGAGTCAAATAATGCTCGATCCGCGACTAACTCTTCCGTTTTTCGTTTTTGTTTATTTCTCCTTTTTTTTAAAACGGTGCCCCTCTTTTTCTTTTTAAAAAAACAACGATTTATGAAAAATAGAGGGTACATACGTATGATGGAAACGGACCCCTTTAAAAAAAAAGGTAAAGGCGGAATAATTCCCCGGGACCATTTTTGGGATAATTCCTCGGGACAAATTTCTCATATTTCCTCGGGACCATTCCTCAGGACAATTTCTTCCACTCTTCCCTTTTTTCCGAAAAGAAACCCAAACCACATAAACATGAATATCAAGTGAAAACAACGCGAGTTTAGTCGCGGATCAACCATATAATAAAATGGGAAAGAAAACTCAAGCACATACACATGAGACGTGAGGTTCCATTTCTATCTAAAAGCTTCAAACTTGAAGACATGGGAGGTGATTGAGAGTACAAAATTGCGACTAGATCAATGCCTCATGGCTTTGGCTTCTTCCCAAGTGATGGTGTGTACTCATAAGATTACGGACGGCGCTTTCGCTCTTGGTGTATAAAAGAACCTTGGGATCGAGAGGGCGACCATACCACAAGATCATGATCTAGGTGTCCTTGTCCTTAGTACCATCCTAAGCCTATGCCACCTAGGACCGGTGACGGGTAATGTGTGCAAGGTGTAGTGCTAAAGCAATAAACACATGCATGACAATCCATATGCAAACACCACTTCAAATCCATCCACATAATCATACATTCCTACATCAAACCTATAAAACAAGGGGTTAGGCAATCACTCCACCCCTTATCACTCAAAACTTGCAAGACCATTTAACACATGTCATTAGGGACTTACCTGGAGTCCTCACTGCCAAACAAAAACATCTTCTTCTTTTTATGAAGATTTCGGCTTAGTCCACTAAGTTCATTAAATTTCGAAAATTTAATTTACATATCCCCAATGGAGTAGCGAAGCTGTCACGACCTAAATTTCAGAAAAACCTAGGTTAATGGATTACTCAGTTAATTAATTGAATTAATTAACCTAGTTCGAGTTTTCCCAAACTCTACCAAATTGCGACTTAGGTTTATGTTCTTAAATATGCAAAAATGTTTAAATTGGAGCCGCCATTAATCAGTTTCTTGGTAGGTCAATTAGACACCTAAATAAAACATTAGGGAGATAATGCTTTATTTCTAAGAACCAGAGATCTCTAAGTCCGGGGACTTGATTATGCTAGATAATTATCTAACGCCCTTTCGGTACCGATTTCATTTCATGAAAGATGTTTGGCATGCAACTTGGATTAATTTTTGGGCTAAAGTCTTAACTTATGAAAATGGCCACACGAGTACACAAACAATTAAAGATAAGCACCCAATAAATCAAAGCAATAAATAAATTGCAAAGTGAAGGTGAGAACGTACCTGGATGCTGCAACCTAATCCTTAATGCTTATCAAAAGCGTAAAACTTAGACTAATGCAATTTATTTTTGAGGTTTTCACTTGTTTAATGAATATGTAATGCAACTATATTAAGATGTAATTATGCTAAATAACATGAGGATGACAATTATTCTAATATGGCATGTAAGACATTTATTTAAATAATCTAAGTCTAATGACGTGCAATTGAATGACATGTGGTATAGACCTAAACTTACCTTTTCTAAATGATGGGAAAAATGTCATGCAAATAAGCTACATGTCATGCATTTAATTTAAGTATTCCTAAGTGACTAAATTAAATTAGTGCATGGTCCTAAGAATTTATACTATATGAATGCGCCTAAAAAACTATACCGAATGAACCTAGACATGGCATTCATGAAACTAGACTTGAAACTAATGCATAAACATAAACAGGATTTTAAATGCATGTACCTAGACTAGATGATGTACCAAATACATGGTAAGCACATGTGAATATTTTTTGGTATTTTTTTTTATGATTTTCGGAATAAAAAATGCATGAACTTTAAACTATCCTAAATGAAGATTATCTTTAATATTTAGGAATTAATTAGAACTAGATTCCAAAAATATTTTAGAAAAATCTTATTCCTAATTCTAGAAGATTTTAAGATGAATTGTTACTTAAATGATGCAATGCAATATTTATGCAATTTTATTTAAAATGCAACTAATCCTATGAGATAACGATTTTATGAAACATTATCTTACTAAATATGCATGATATATGATGAGATGGGATTTCTAAAAGATCACATCTTGCTAAAATAATTTTAAAGATAGACATTCTAGAAAAATCTACCTTTCTAATTATCTCCCATTAAAATTAATTTCGAATATCCACTTTCATTTTGGAAAAATTTATCCAAAAATTAATTAAATTAATTTAAAAAGTGACTTAAAATTGAAAGAACAAATCTATAATATCATAAATGGTCTTTCAATTTCCATGTTTACCAAGGAGTATCTCAATATCGAGATATGTCACCGATGTCACATGTTGTCGGTTTTTTAATTAAGGATAAAAATCCTAAATTAATTTAAATTAATTTTAAATTTTGATTTTTTGGAAAATTTTATTTCCCAAGAGATACAATTAGGCAATATTCTGAGAATCATCCAAGAGGGGTATTAGAGATCACATAATTTGAACATCAGGCAATATTATCTCTAAAAAAATATCAAAAGGGTTGATTTCTTACCTAATTTGGACTGAAAATATAACATCTCCTTTTTGAGCTAATGATCCATGAACTAGGGTCGGCCACTGTCGATCACCGAACCACCCACGAACCACCAAGGGACTGTCGAACTAGTAGGGAATGCTGGAGCAGCACCGGAACAGCAGCAGCTCACCGAACCTCTCTCAGACTTTTCGTCGAACACTTGGCGAGCAGCTCTTGTTCAAGATCTTTCACGGCCTTTTCGTCGCACTGGGACCTTAGGCTTCGAGCTGGCACTCCTTAACACTTTCGGGCACTAGGGAGTGGCCACCGTTGGCCAGAGCAGCAACGGACAGTAAGAACCAGGATTCGCCCCCTGTTTTTACTCGCAGAACAAAGGCTGCGATGGGCTTCTTTTGAGGGCTTGGATCTCCACGATAGGGGCTTTCCTTGGCGATCGGCTTGGAGTTCCTAAAACTACGTCGCACAAGCTTCATTTCGACTACTCATGGGTCTCGGTGGACGCCAAAAGCTGCATAGAAAGTGACTTAGAAGATATCCCGGTGATTGAGTCGCAAGCCTAATTCTGGGTTTTTCCAAAACCAGACTGATTGATGGGCACTCTTCTTCGCCTCAGTTCTCTGCGATGGATGGTTTTTTGGATGAGATCTCTGAATGGCTCAAAACTAAATTGAACGAGCTTTGATTCGATAGGTCATTGAAGGGAAATGGTCAATTGAGGTGGCGGCACGACGGCCACGAAAATGGCTCGGCGAGACGGTCGCGCCGAGCTCTCTCTCTCTCTCTCTCATGATTTTTCTTAGTATTTTGAGACTAAATTGTGCGCCCCCTTGATTCTGAAGTCTAATGAGGTATATATAGACAAGCTCGAGGGTTTTCTCAATTTTTGGGTATTTACGGTTTGGTCCCCGAACTTTCTAATATTTGCAAATTGGTACCCAACAAGCCTTTTTTTCTTTCAAATTCCCCCCAGTAGGTTCGGCTAGCCCTTGATATGGGCTGAGCTGAGTTGAGCCTATTAATGGACTCATTTTCCTTTTTCGGGCTTAATTTTAGCCTTTTTCTAATTAACTAATAAATTTTTAATTACTAAAAAGACTTTTATCCCAAATATTAATTTAAGTAGGTTGAATTAACCTCAAATAATGCCCTAAGACCTCTATGAATCTCGAGCACTCCCTCCCATGCCTTGGCCAAATTTTTCGATTAACTTTGGCTTGGTTCGCGAGTCCTTTTTCGGTTTAATTTTTAATGGAAAAATGTATGATTATGCTAAAAAATAGTGGAAAATGTTCCTAAATTTAAATGCAAACTAAATATATTTAATTTAAAATATTTTTGGTGGGGGCCGGGGTTGGTCCCTATTTTACCATGCAATTTAATAAATAAAAACTAAATGAGGATAAAAATTTAGGTGTCAACAATGTATCAAGGGCTATTGTTTCAAAAATGGTCCTATTGATCAAATGTCATGCAAAAAATCTACACTAACAATTTAAAGTTAGGAAAAAGACTAATTTTTGTATTTTTCACAAAATTTTCATATTTTGTGAATTTTCTGTATTTCTACATTTTTTTTTTATGAATTTTCAAAAATTAAGGTCTGAATAACCCATAAATGCATGGCTAATGCTATTTTAGAATTTAAATGACTCTTTTTAGTTTGAAAAGTAGTTTTGTCGCAATCAAAACTCAAATTCCAAGTTTTACTTTAAAAAGAATGATCGGCTAAAAATCAGGTGTCAATAGCTGCCCCTCTTTGAGAGGCATTTGATCGATGACATACTTTTGAAGCTTACCTCTAGTCATTGGAATGTTTGTCTTACATCTCTCTCTACTTCTCTCTCTTTCTTGAGGAGCGGGCTTTTTTTTTCGGTAAATAACTAGGGATAGGGTTACTTACTAACAAGAGGCAGATAACCAGGCATCGGGCTACTTGACCTCTTGAAAAGAAAGGGTGATGAGTATAACCAGGCATTGAGTTACTTGTCCTCTTGGAAAAAAGAGTGAGGGGTATAACCACGCATTGGGTTACTTGTCCTCTTGAGAAAGAAGGGTGAGGGTATAACCGAGCATTGGGTTACTTGTCCTCTTGAGGAAGCCACCCATGTACACTCGCTGGGATTAGCTTGATTGGGTGATCTTCTGAGGCTATGGGTTGCGATTACGGGGAAGGATTCCAAGGCTGCGACCCACATTCACTGCAAGAAGACTATAAAAGGGATTTTTGATGACTGCACTTGGCTAATCATCTAAAAAAGGTTTTAATGACCGCACTTAGCTAATCATTTCAACAAGGCTTCCATGATCGCATTTCGCTAATCAGAGGGAAATTTGTGAGAACTCCACTGGGAAAACATCCACTAGGGATTGATTTCTTTGAAAGGGTTTTTGAGGCTATGCGTGGTAAGCCTAACGGATTTTCAAAAATGCATCTTGTTCAGATGAGAGATTTTGCAAAGATTCCGAGATTACTCTTGGGTAAATCAATAGATATTTTAGTTTAAAATGCATGACGACTTTTGAACGTCATTTAGTGCAATCAATATTCGAAAGTTGACAAATGCCATTAGACATCAAAAATTCCTTTGGAGGAAAGTTCTCAAACAAAATGCCTTTGGTAAACATGAAGAGTTGTATTTAAAGATGCCAAATCAGTGTACCTTAATTGGAAAGGTCTTCTCACCATGGCTCTCAAGAAAGGCTTTTTATCCCTTCCATCGATGTGGGAAATGACTCTGCTTGGGAGGATAATTCTTTCACAACCTATATCGAAGGCTATCTAGAATATTCGCAATGAATACAATTTGATCGATCCGAAAGGTCTTTTAAAGGACCGTAATATTGGTTTGGTCAATGGTGTTCAACAGGGACTCTTTTGAGTCAAGGCTTTTGAAAAGAAATCTTCATCAATTGCTTAGGATTTATAAGTCAAGAACCCTACAAAACGAGAAGAAATAATCTTGCTTGTATTTCTTCGTGCGAAGCTTAAGACCTAAACTCTACGTTAATCTAGGTGCCTCAATCAGAAGAGACTTCAACGAATGGTAATGTAGGCTCGGATTGGGGACTGAGGAATGAAATGGCTCATTTTGGCTCAGAAAATATATAGGGAAGGTTGAGGTAAATTTTCATCACTATCTTGTCACTGGTCTTCCGTCTTCAAGATCATCGCTTGGGAGTATTCAATCTTCAGCCACATGTCGAATTCGGACTTCGTTGGGGATTAAATCGACTCTGTTTAGGGAGAAGTAGATGGAAGAAATTACAAATTGATTTCAGTTAAGGATTTGATGCTGCAAACTCGTTCCACTAGGGATGCGATTAGAGAATCGACAAGGGAATGGGTTTCCCTTAGGCCATTTTTGCTCACTAGCTCAAATCCTAAGGTTTTCCCTTCTTTTTTGTTCCTCTTTTGTTCTTTTTTTCTTTTCTTTTCTTTTTTGTTCTTTTGCTCTTCTTTTCTTTTCAAGGAAAACCTGAAACAATGTAGGGCTACCAAAAAAATGCCAACTCATATTTCGCCGTGAGGACTTGATGAACCCTAGAATGCTCAGAATTTTGGGACTTTCACGATCTCAGATGTTCTTGACATTTTGATCTATTCCTGATGTCATCGAAAAGTGGTGCATATTCGCTTGCCCCGGTGTATAGTCTATGATCATCGACAAGGGTTCGAGAAACGCAATAATAGGCCCAAGGAGTTAAACAAAGGATAAAATGTATAGAATTCAGAACGAATCACTCTTCGTCATCCTAAGGCACTCAGATTCCCAATTTGCGTTTAATGCAAAGCATCCCATGAAGATTAATGCAAGTGTAGCCAAGAAAATCTCTAGTCATTTTTCTAACATATGCCGTCTAACTTATCTTCATCTACCCCGATGTGGGGTGGTTCTTGATAGAGGTAATTCAAAAAAGGAAATCTCCCTATTTAGGCTCAAAGTGGCTAGCAAGGGATTCGCGCAAGTGTTTAGGGAAGTGAAGAAAATGCCTTTCATCACCTCAATCATATATTCAAAGCGAATAAACCCTACGTCCTAATATATGGTGTTCTCTTACCGCTCAACTCTCAAAAGTGTGTAGGGAGGTGTTTGGTCTTGGCTTGCCTTTCGTCATCTCAAAGGTACCTACTTGGCATGCTCAACACTCCTTTTTGTTTTCTCAAAAATCATTTGTTTCAAAACACCCTCCCTAGGGATTTTCAATAGAGCATGCATGAATCAAATTATAAATGATTAAATGCACCGCTCTATTCAAAAGTCATGGGAAATTAGGTTCTAAATTGATTTTTTCTTTTTAACGCTTGCTTGGATTTTCGAAAAGGTTTTTGAAATGATTTTAAATGCCCCTATCTGAAAGTGATCTTTTGAAAATACTTGACATTCAAGGGAAAATGGTACTTACCTGGCTTGTGTTCGCCAGTAAGTTGGTTTGTCGAGGTTTCCTTTACTTTCATGTTGGGTTCCTCCATCAATTGATCTTTTGGCTTGTTTGATCTTGGATTCGCCGTTTTTCTTGTAAACTGCAAAATGAGTGAACATGTGAATGATATGAATGCATGGAATGCAAATGTCCTAAAATGACTCGGACTTTGACGAAAAGGAGACTCTGTGGTCTCTAAATTTCCTTCATGGATAATACTTCTTGACAACATCAGCATTTACAGGCTTTGACAACTCTTGTCCATCCATTTCTACAAGGATTAAGGCTCCTCCAAGTAGAACCTTCTTGACAATGTAAGGGCCCTCATAATTTGGTGTGAACTTTCCGCGAGGGTCTTGAACTGTTGTTAAGACCTCTTTCAAAACGAGATCGTCAACCTCGAAGCTCCTCAGTCAGACTTTACGATTAAATGACTTGGCTACTTGTTTTTGGTAACTTTGACCATGGCATAAAGCTTTCAACCTTTTTCTTCAATCAAGTTCAGTTGCTCGTATCTTTGTTGAACCCATTCAGCTTCGGAAAGCTTAATTTGCAAGAGAATCCTTAATGAAGGAATTTCTACTTCTACCGACAAGACTGCTTCCATTCTGTAAACTAAAGAAAAGGGCGTTGCCCCCAGTCGAAGTTCGAATCGACGTTCGATATGCCATTAATGCGTACAGCAATCATTCATGCTAATCTCTATAGTTCTTGGCCATTTTGGATAAGATTGTCTTGATGTTCTTGTTTGCCGCTCCATTCATTTGTGGGCAGTATGGAGATAAGTTTAAGTGACGAACATGAAATTCGCTTAAGAGTTCATCCACTATCTTGTTGTTCAAGTTTGACCCATTGTCAGTGATAATTGCTTCCGGAGTTCCATAACGGACAATGATATCACGACAGATAAACTTAGCCATGTTCTTCGCAGTGACATTGACAATTGAGTTGGCTTCGATCCACTTCGTAAAATAGTCAATAGACACGAGGATAAAACGATGTCCATTTGACACCTTTGGATTGATTGGCCCGATAACATCAATGCCCCACATGGAGAAAGGCTACGCTTCGGACATCTGATATAACTCATTTGGCGACATGTTGATCTTATCGCCATAGACTTAACACTAGTGATAATATCGCGTGTGACGAATACAATCTGACTTATGGTCAACCAATACTAACCAAATCTCATGATTTTCCTCGCCAAAAGATGGCCATTCATATGCAAGCCACATTCCCCTTCGTGTATTTCTTGCATGAGCTGATTGGCTTCACATGCATCTACGCACCTCACCAAAAACCGAATCAAACGATCTCTTGTACGACGTTTCACCACTGAGGAAAAACTTTGATGCCAATTTTGTGAAGTATTTTCTATCGGCGGCTTCACTTCCTCGAGGAAATTCGCCATTCTTGAGATAGTTATTTATATCGTGAAACCATGGTTCACCATCGGATTCCTTTTCAATTCTCATGCAATAGGCCGAACTCTTGAGGATTTCAATCTTCAAGGGGTCAATGTCTAGTCCATCTGCAACTTGCAATATTGAAGATAAAGTTGCCAAAGCATCGGCAAATTGGTTTTGCAATCTTGGCAAGTAATCGAAAGACTCCTCCTCAAACTCCTCCATCAATTCTTCGAGGAACTTGTGATATGGGATCAGCTTTCAATCTCGAGTTTGCCATTCACCTTCGGTTTGAAGGATGATAAGTATGGAATCTTCATGAACTTGTAATCTTTGGATTTTCATTTCAATGGCGTATTGTAAACCAAGGATGCAAGCCTCATATCCCGCGATATTGTTGGTGCATGGAAATACGAGCTTTGCCGTTCAGGGTAATGTTGACCACCTGGTGAAATAAGGATTGTCCTAGTGTCGGAACTGGATAGGTTAACCGCACCATCAAAGAACATTGTCCATTTGTCTCCAAACATAGAGAATATGCTCGTCCACTAGATTCGCGTCATCTGCAGTTTCAACTCCGATAGGGCTCTCAGCTAGCATATCAGCAATAACTCTACCTTTGACGTACTTTTGTGACATGCTTTGTACATCAAATTTCAAAATGAGAACCTGCCATTTGGCCAACCTTCCAACCAATGCGGGCTTCTCCAAAATGTATCTAATTGGGTCATTCTTCGTCACCAACAAGATTTGATGATGATGGGTATATTGCCACAAACAGTGTACTATCCAAACCAAAGCTACACATGTCTTATCAACCTTTGAGTAATTCATATTAGACATAGTGAACTTTTTGCTAAGATAGACTATTGCGCATTCCTTCCCGTCGCTTGGTTTCTTTTGGGCGAGCATGGCTCCCAACGACTCATTATGGACGGTTAAATATAATATCAAAGGAGTCCCCATAGTTGGTGGGACGAGGATCGATGGTTGCATTAAGTACCGCTCGATCTTTTCAAAAGCATTTTGGCATTCTTCATCCCATTCTACCTTGGCGTTCTTCTTTAAAAGCTTAAAGAAAGGTTTTGCCATTTCGGATAAATGAGATATGAATCTCGCCACAAAATTCAATCTTCCTAATAGGCTTTGTACCTCCTTGACGGTTGACAGAGCCTTAAGGTCGCATATGGCCTTGACCTTCGACGGATCGATCTCGATGCCCCGACTACCAACCATAAATCTTAGTAGTTTTCCCGATTTTTCCCCAAATACACATTTCGCGGGGTTAAGCTTTAGCTTATATTTCCAGAGACAATCGAACAGCTTTTTTAAGATTTGGACATGGTCTTCGCCTTGTCTCAACTTGGCGATCATATCATCCACATAGACTTCTACTTCGTGATGCATCATGTCATGGAATAAGGTAACCATAGCCCTTTGATAGGTAGCCCTAGCGTTTTTCAATCCAAAGGGCATCACCTTATAGCAAAACGACCCCCACGGGGTAATGAACGATGTCTTGCTTTTGTCTTCTCCTTTCATCCAAATTTGATTATATCTGAAAAACCCGTCCATGAAGGAAAACAATTCATAACCAGCCGTGCTATCCACTAAAATGTCGATGTGTGGCAACGGGAAGTCATTTTTCGGGTTTGCCTAATTCAAGTCTCAATAGTCCATGCAAACTCTAACTCATTCATCCTTCTTCATTACGAGTACGATGTTTGCGACTTAATCCAGGTAATGTACCGCCTCAATAAAGCTAACATCCAAGAGTTTTATGACTTCATCTTTAATTTTCTCCGACAATTCTGGCTTTGTCCCCCTAAGCTTCTGCTTCTTTAGGAGAACATTAGAATCCAATGGCAATGCATGCTCCACGATTCTAGGATCTAAACCTAGCATATCAGCATAAGACTAAGCAAATATGTCCTAGTATTCCCTCAGAAGATTAGTCATTCTCTTAGCTTTGAAAGGGGAGAGTTTTCCTCCAATCTTAGTCTCTCTAACATTCTGATCATCACGCAGATTTACTGTAATTGTCTGTTCTGCGGTCAATGGCTTAGATTCCTCATGGTGAACCTAATCACGTTCAATGTCTCTATGATCACCATCGCTGTCGGAATTGGAAGGACTATCATCATGTGAGCATGAGCCACAAATGTAACTATCATGTATGCAAGATGTTATGCTTGACATGTGATACAAACAGTTAGTACATATTTATGTAACAAACAATGCATGCTATTTTGAAAAGTATGTTTTGAAGAAGAACAACTTAGGGAACTCGTCCTCACATCCTCGAACATTGTCGTTCCTAAAGTATGCTCTTGGAAACCAAGAACCGTGTGGAAGTCCAAGCCTCAGGGTATGTATCGATTTTCGTCATAGGCCCGGTTTGGAGTACTCCCACACGTCCTTAATAAAACGTGCATATGCATTTTATTGAATTGGGAAAGATAATGCCATTTTACAAGAAAGACCCCCTTGACCTAATGGCTCAAAATCCAAGGAGGAATTGTTCTCATAAAGGAAATAAACAAATGATTCACACGCAGGGGATTGAAATTAAGAAAGGATAGGAAGCATCTCTACTCTAGAAGGTTGGGATGGTCTTTAGTGAGCTCGTGTTCAGTGAGAATAACATTCACGTCATCTTCATCATCAAAGAACTCAAGAAAGATCTCTATCCCCACATCATCCCGAAGCACCATGCATGACTTGACAAACTCCATGGTTAGTAAGCCTGTCTTGCTCTTCAACATAGCCTAAACCTCCCTTTGTATCCCTTGAAAGCCTCAATAGGAGTTTGAATGACTTGACCATATATCCCCAATCCTCCTTCGGGGACGAATCCATTCTCAAGCAAAAATTTTCCGGACATGATTGCGGGCTTCGAAAGCTTGGAAGATTTCACAAGTGTCCCCATTGGTACGTGTATTATAGAGACCAACTCAAAAGAGTGGTAGCTTGGTTCCTCCTTGATCTCGGGCTCTATGTACGGGATCGTACTATCATGGAAGACTATAAAGTTTGTCTCGCCATGTACGGTGATGAGTTTCCCATCCACCATAAACTTTACTTTCTGAAGCAAGCTAGACGAAACAGCTTCAGCGATGTGAATCCACGGCTTTCCCAGCAGGAAAATAAAGGCACTCGGGATATCGAGAACTTGAAATAACATGGTAAAAGCTACTGGACTGACAAAGAATTCCAGCTCTATTTCTCCCATCACGTCTTTTCTTATCCCGTCAAATGCACGGACGATCAATTTGGTGGTTTGAATCTTTTCTAGATTGATCCCGAGATGGTGAAGTGTTGCCAATAGGCAAATGTTCAGGGCTAAACCATTATCGATGAGGACCCTTGCTACACTCTTGTCCCAACATTTCACAAAAATATACAAAGCTTTGTTATGAATCCGACCTTCAGTGGGAAGTCCTCGTTGAAAAATGAGATTTGATCTTTTAGGAGGATTGATCCAACAAATCCTTCTAGTTGCTCATCACTAACGGTCTCTGAGACATGGATCTCATTCAGGATTTTCAACAAAGCTCGTCTTTGTTTATTCGAAAACTTAAGCAAATCCAACAAGGATATCTGTGCAGGCATTTCTCTTAGTTAATCAACCACTTGGAATTCGCTAATCTTAATTATAGCAAAAACTGCTTAATATCTTCGTCAATTACAGTTTTCTTCTCTATCCTAGAGTTGGGTGGATAACATTGCCCAGACTGAGTCACGGCGTCAACACTACTTGACCCGTAATCCCACAATATAGCCTTGGCATCGTAAAGTAACTCTCCCTCATCTTCGAACGGTGACAGTTCTATCAAAACAGGGGTTAAGGCCTTATCCTGTATCTCGATGGACTCAAGGTCATCAGATAGTAGGTCGATGACAACAGGCTGAATTCCTTCATCACCTACTTCATACAAATCGTCGTCCTCAGTCAACTCTATGAGCATGGCCACCATTTCATCGCCTTGCTTGGTAAGAGTAATGTCATCCATATTGCCCCATCCTTTGGGGACGATATCCTTAGGGTCGACATAGAAGCTCGGGGGAAGTGTCTACTTGACATAAAAGTCATACTTTCCGCTCGACTGCCCTAGAGTATCAACTATTTCACCGTCTCTACGGGCTAGCTCCATGAACTCATAATCTCAACGATTCATCTCCTCTTCTATTTCGAAGTTGAGGGTGAACTCATCATCATTCCATACGATCGAGAAATCGACATCTTCCTCCTTCTCCTCTTTCGTTGGAGGTTCTGTTTCTTCAGTTATGACTCATTCATCGGTAACTCTTGTAGCTTCAAGTCTTTCAACCAAAGGCCCAAATTCCTCCCAATCAATCTCACAAACAAAGTTTTCAGAGGACACGTCAATTGCAGCAGATAACATCATCACTTCCATTGCTTCTTTCTCGATGAGCCGGATTACTCCTATCTCAATCATCTTGGAAATGCATCTCATCTTTTCCTCGACGGGTATATCACCTCTTTCTTCACAATGTTCAGCCAATAATAAAACTCCATACAGCTTAGCAACATTGACCTTAAAGGGAAACCTATACCTGCTCACACCTTTGGAGATCACGTTCACGTCTTGGGGGTGATTGGGCAACGGGTTTTGTTGCACATTTGGTGCAGCCTTCTTGAAATTCAGGATCCCTTCGTTGATAAGGTTTTGAACTTTGTTCCTTAGTGCAAAATAATCGTTAGTGCTATGCCCTTTTTGACCCATGTCGTAAGCACATGGGGATATCGCGTGGCATCCAACCCACTGAACTTTGGGGGATTATCGTGTGGTACCTCTTTGGAGACCATTCTCTTTTCGAGCAGCATGGGCAAAAGTTTAGACAACGACCTCGGTAAAATGAGTAAACTATCTCTGTGGAAACTTTTTCCTCGGTTTGTAGCCTTGAGAAAAATTCCCTAGCATCACAAACGACCTTGGTGAATGACTCGAGTAAGTCTTCGGAATGCTAAGGGCTTAAATGTACGCCACCTCGGCAATCGGTTCTTTATTTTTCCTTCAAGAGGCTCTCCTCGTGCCTTCTTCAGTCACTCTGCCATCGTGTATGGCCCATTCTACATTCTCCCCAACTTTTACGAGGTGCGAGAAAGACAAGTAACTAGTAGTGTAGAGTTTTTGAAAGTACTTGATGGGCATCACCTTCAGAAAAGATCTTCATGTTTTCATTCTCATTAAGGGGTGGTTTGACCTAAGACACTACCGCCCTCCATCTTTGCGCGTAGGCTCTAAAGGATTCGTTCCTTCTCTTCTTTGTGTGCTCTAATTCCTCACGAGTATGGGCAATCTTGAAGTTGAATTTGTAGAGGCTGAGGAATGCGTCTGCTAAGTCATCCCAATCCTTTATCTTCTCAAGATTGAGGTCTAAAAATCAAGTGAGAGCCAATTTCTTCAGACTTTTCGAAAACATGTTGATAAGCAACGGGATGTTGTCGGAGTAATGTCTCATCCTGCTTAAATAATATCTCAAGTGGGTATGGGGACAGCCAGTCACATCGTACTTTCGTGTGAATTCTGGGTCCTTGAAAGTGTTGGGAACCTTCATTTTCGCATGAGGCGCAACCTTATCAGGCTCCGTTACTTCGTAACCCCTAAGCATGACCAAGTGTTCTTCAATTCTGGCTAGACGTTTTATGCCATCATCGTCGAGGGTCTTGCTTGATTCCTTGGCCTCTAGGTCGATCACAACAAATGCCACGGGAGGAACCTCTACATTGGGCCCATGCTCAGGAGCACCGTTATCTGGAGAGGTGGCAGGAGCGACATGCTCGGGTTGACCCAGCACGAGAACCTCATTCATTCCCTTAAGTACTTTTGCCATCATGGCATTGATGTTTACTAGTTATGTCTCCACATTGGTCAAGGAAGCATTTGCTTCCTAATTTTCCATCCTTGTTTATGAACGGGTCCTCACTCAGGATCTTCTTTCTGCCGTTTTTGAGTACCTTTCATCAATGGAGGCGAAATTAGCATACAGAAAATAAATGACAAGAAAATATAAAAAGCCATCAATTCTATATTTTCTTGTAATGAAATGCTAATATACCTTCATGTAAGCCCAATCTTACAATGGTGATCTCTTATCAAAAATTTTTTCACAAGAAATTAGACAATTGAAAGGATAACATGTGATTTTTTATTAAAATGCCCCTCCAATTTCATTCGAACTCAAGACAATTACAAGATAAAGACGGTAAAGGACGTCCTATACATGACTACTAGCATGTAAAGAAAAGGGGAGGAGGAAGCCCTATTACATCATTCACTACTAAAAGCATGAAATGAAACCCTATTGCATTACTCTCAAACAAAATAGAGGGAACTCAAATGAAATCAACATGACTAGCCATGATGGGAACTCCCAACTTTGGAACGAAGACGCTTGTTTTCTTGGGCCAAGCGTTCTGCACATGCTATCGCTTTATCCCTCTCCTTTATGGCCTTTACCAACTGGTTCTCTCGAGGAGTAGGGTTCGGGTCCACAAAAGGGAGTACAACAGTGGCTTCAAGTCCTATTTCATGATCGACGTACTCTTGAGACGTGTGATGTTCCTTCATAGCTCCTTCTAATTTAGCAACATGTTTTTGCTCTCTCGACTAGCAAGTGTAAAGAGTGGCTACGATGGGCTTCACTTGATCTTCCAACTCCTTGACTCCTGTTATCTTGATGGCCTCCTTGCAAAAGTCGAAATGATATAACCCCAACTCTATAAGAGGTGGAATCTCTTGAAGGACTCGGAGTTGACGGGCTACTTCCAAAGGGTAGTAAGATGTGGACCCGGTGTATCCTAAGAGAAGAATTAGATGGTTGAGGTAGGCTCTAGGATACTTGACCCAAGGAGATTGCTAAGAGAATTGATTATGGGTAATACCTTTCAAGAAGTTGGATCATTCTTTGAATGACTTGGAATGAGTGACCTTTTGGAGATTTTGAAACTTGAGGAGAGGATTGGAATCGTTGTCTATGGATACGATGTTTATGTAAGGGCTATACTCCTTAACATGAGAGAGAAACCATATTTGAAGTATTCCTATCGGTGCTCTAAAGGCTACATGCTCATTTTGCTTGAAATAATCTAGGGAGAGGAATGTCTTGGCTATGAGTGTGTTTAGGAATCCCTTAAGGTTAAAGACATCTATGATGATATGAATGACACAAGGATCTAAGGTCTTTGAAGTGTGTGGAAATAAAACAAACCCAAAGAAAGCTAAAAGGAAGATCCTAGTATCTTGGTTTTTGGTAAAACGACGTGCCTCATCGAACTTGGTCAAGAGATATGACTTCAAAATGCCATTGAAATTGTATTTAGCAATCTCTCTAACCTCGAAAACCTGGGTTTGTACATATTTGCTCACATAAGGAATGGGGTCGATACCTAACAGGGTTTGATGAAACCAAATATAGGGATATGATCGGCTATGAGTTCTAATTCCTCCTAAGTTGGGGTTAGCTCATTTCGATCGAAAATGAATGTTGATGTCTTCGGGTTCCAAAAGTGTGCTAATGCTTTGATTAGGGCAGTTTATGGTGTTAGGGCTAACACACGACCTAGAAGGGGGGGTTGAATAGGTTGAGTGATGATTTTTCAAAACTTTTCACGGAATAGAAAGACAATCACCACTGATGATTCTAAATGCTTGTGAACTAGTATGAGTGATGCTAATATTCGAATGTTCAAGGATGATGCAGTATGAATGTAATAAGTAAGAATGCAGATCACACAAAGGTATATAGTGGTTCGGCTTAACAATAAGCCTACATCCACTCTCAGACTAATAGCCTTTACAGTGGCTAGATTTCATTAGTAAGTAGCACTAGTGATTACAATTGCCTCGTGATATTCCTCAGTAAGATAGATCACACTATTAGGACTCGCACACTAGCCTTACACTTGTCTCACTAACATAGATGCTAATACAGTGGATCAAACAACAAGCGAACAATGAACAGTAGTGCTAGCTAGTACTGGCGAGCGAAGGCTTTGAAGAATGGAACGAAGGATTTGAGTGAAAGGCTCCCAAAAGCTTGATTTCTCTCATATCTTCTCTGAAAGGATAGCTTCTTTCTTAATAATACTCGCACACTAGCACTCGAGCCACTCTTCTCCTTATATAGACCTCCAGCGTGTATCATAGCCATTGTAGCATCAACGGTGCTGATTTTGCCAAGGACAGAAAGGACGCCAACTCTGTAATCCGTACACCAGGACACTAGTACTATTGCTCATACACAAGGACACAAGGACGGATCATTCCCCTGACAGGTTGGACGAATATTCTTACCCGTTGAGGATAACGTTGCTAGGACTGTCCTTTGTCTTTTTTACTATGTTAGCTATTTTTGTCGCTTCCTTGTTTAAGGAATCCAGCGGTTAACTGCTATAGTCTAAACCATCAACAGTCGTGATTACTAGTACAATATCCACCATTATCACACCAACTCTGTCACTCTTTGCACAATAAACTTATGCTTACTCCGAGTAACTTGGTGGACAATTTCCAGTGAGGATATTGACCCAACGAACTATTAAATGGTGATGTCAATCTTAATACCTTTCATCAATACCAAAGATACTTACGAACACTATCTTTGACTAGTCCTTCCAAGCTGTCATGATATCCCCTCGTGACACTTGTTCACCTTCTTGTCTTCGATCAGGTTCTTCTCTTTGTTGACGGTATAAGATCAGTGCTGATTGCACTCTTATCAGTACCAAGGATACTCACGAACACTATCTTGATTGGTTCTTCGAAGCTACCATGATATCCCCTTGTGGTACTTGTTCACCTTCTTATCACATATCAGGTTCTTCTCTTTGCTGATGCATAAGATCAATGCTGATTGCATTCTCATTAGTACCAAAGATATTCATGAACACTATCTTAACTGGTCTTTCCAAGCTACAATGATTTCCCCTCGTGGTACTTGTTCACCCTCTTGTCACAGATCAGGTTCTTCTCTTTTCTGATGTAATAGGATCACTGATGATTGAAACTTATTTCACCATCTGCACTCGTCATGGTAAACATTAGAACTCGAGATGGTTTTGTGATCATCAAAATACTTTAGAGATATTTTCCAACATAAGGCTTGATTTAAGGAAGTTGGATGAGGTACCCAACCTTCTTCTCTACTTGCTCCTTCTTTTTCGGTTCTAACACATTCTATATGTCTCGTAACCTCTCAAAAGGAATCGGGATTACTCAAAGCTCGGGTCCTCCCATAATGTCTTATCCTAAGGGCATTTTAACCAATTACCACATGTTTAAGACGTAAAGGAAATGAATTGACATTAAAAGTAAAGGGAGAGAAGTGAGTTTGAAATGATACACTTACGCGAGGGGGGTAAAATGTCAATCACAAAGACACGTCGTATGCAAGACGTGATGCTTCACTAGAAGGAAGGATTTTAAAGGTTCCAAGGCTCTCATCCAATTCGGGAAGAGAGTTTTCATCACTTGGACTACGGCCAAATAGCATTTCCAACCTCAAATTGAATGAGCGGAATTGAAAGTGGATGACCATGGGTCGTTCCCCGCATAGGTTCATCTTTCAAGACCTCATAATTTGGTTTCCTAAATGCGAGTAAGGTTTTGATCATGGGTTGTGTGTGTTTTTTGTGTCGTGCTAAAGCTCTTAAACATTCATTTAAAAGTAAAGTGACATTCAACATTTCAATATAACCCAACATACATGCATACATCCTTACTCCACCTACAAAACAAAGGATTGACAATCACTTCTCCCCTTATAACTCCTACCTAAAAAACATTTAACATGAGTTAGCGGATTAACCTTGTTTTCCATGTGACTTTGACATGTGCTATCAAAAAAGAAGTGATGTTAGAAATCACTCAACCAATTTTTATGGCTTAAGTCTACTTAAGGTCCTAATCAAGGTTTGTCCCCAGCAGAGTCGCCAAGCTGTCGCGACCTCCCTCAGAAAAATCCGGGTGTAAGGATATGGATCCCACGTTTTTGTTTTGAGGCTAAAGGATTACTAGATTAATTAGCTTTAGGCTAAACTAACCTAACTGGGACTCTCCCAAGTCCTACATAATCACAACTTGGGTAAAAGGAAGCTAAATTTTGGAGTCGCCACTAATCGTTTTAAGGTGGGTAGAATAGACACCCAATTGCCTTGGAGGGAGAACCGACTCGATTCTATGGAACAAAAGATTTTAGGATTCGAGGACTTGCTTACGCTAATGATTTCTATTAGTGCCCTTTCAATACCTAATTGGTCGGGATATTTTCTATATGTCCATGCAATCTTGATAGCATTTTAATCCTAAAGGTCAAAGCCATTTTTGTAGGTGAGCATGCAAAATATTTTTGTGTTTTTCCCTTTTTGAAGATCTAAGCTAATTCTATCCTAAGAAAGAGAAATTAACAAGTAATGTATTGAAGTGCGGTGCATAAAGTAAACTATCAAGCAATTTAAGGCAAGCTAGTCTAAGTACGAAAAAAATAAATCCTACAACTTGTCAGACATTAATGATTACAAACTTTACAAAGATGGGGGGAAAGGGACCGAAATGGACATCAGTCAATCGCCGTCTTCAATGTGTTGCCTTATCGGGACATAAAAATGCCTAATCACACATCTAACAATGAAGATCAAATAAATGCAATCAAATGGCCTCAGGATCGGCCTTTGCAAGCATATGATTTTGAGATTTGCACCTAAACAGGTGATTATGATTGATTATCATTTTTTTATCAAGTTCATTAGGCCTCCACTTTGCACATGCGCTGTGAGAGAATAATAACATTGGTCCCTAAGGTTTGAACTAATGATCGTTCATTGATCTAAACGCTAAGCATGCATCGGAGGTTCGAATCGAACATTCAAATAGAACAATTGCAAAAATCTGAAGCATGTAACATAATATATCCAAATAAAGAGTGATGTCCCAAATTTTGTGTAAATCACGTTTAATGACCTTAAGATACAAAATTCAATTATTGAAAGGTCCCAAAAATATGGTTTGAAGATCTGAATATCAATTTCGACCACATTGGTCTCGGATAAACAACATAAATCAGAAAATATACTGATTTAACCTGGAAATTTTTGGGTCTAGCAAAAATAGCAAACAACTTTCAAAAGTCACAAAATTTGACAGAGATATGGATTAACATATTCTGAATAAATTTCATGTTTACATTTTTCCAAAAAACCCTTCAACTTTGTGTAGATTGACAATTTCACCCTGAAGGTCAGATTCATTTGTTTAAGAGACCAGTCTGTGCACTGTCCGAATTTTACGAAATTGACCAACTAAATTACATTCCCATGAACTCAAACTTTGTAAGCTACTAAACAAGATCCCAATGAAGCTTTCTTATGTTTTGAGTTTCTCCAGAAAATGTGCGCAACTTGGTCGATTTGATGAAACAAAAATGAACATCTTTCTATACAGAAACCCAGAAATTAGTCCTAAAAAAATAGTGAAGTAGATGCCGATTTAACCCACTTGATAGTTTCATTTGATCTTGAAACTTTTTCATAGACTACGTATGGATTTGTGCTACAACTTTTATGTAGAACACTTTTTAAAATTCTGTGTAAAAAATCATAAAAAATCAACAAACCATAAAGATCGATCTGGAAATAGCAGAAAACAGTGAAGAACAGAAGCTGTTTTCACTTTCCAGATTTTCGGGCAAAGTTTGAAGGCACAATTGACATAACAAATGACACTTGTTCAAGTCCTATGACCTCTCAAATCGAAGATCGAGAAGTCATCTTCGAATGTTTCAACTATGGCTCTCTAAGAAAATGACGTTTAAGGGCTTAAACCGCCATTAGGAGCACAAAAGGTCAGGAAAATGAGTTTACACAGAAATGTGGTACATTACTCAACAACAACCAACATGCATACAGAAGTTATTTGCCATCATTTTAGACTCAAAGGTAGCAAAACATAGTAGAAAACTCATCTTAAAAACATGGCAATAACATGGACCAAACGACTCTTTATTTGACCGGCAAATGCCCGGTTTCAAGCCGAGATCGAACATACCTTTCGTCAATGGTTGTGCAGGTCCAAATGAGCTACTCGGCCATCCAAGGGATGTCTTGGACGGCCACGAATAGCTCAGCAACTTTCTGGTTCAATGAGAAAACCGAGGCCGTTGGTGAAACGAAACCGCGAGATATGGACAATAAAATGGAAAATGGAAGAAATGGGGGTTCCGGTGTTTGAATGGGTGAACACCAGGCATGATGAGCTCGAGGACACATTGGGGGTGATCATGGCAAAGCGCGGGTCGCCGGACGGTGGCTGGGATGGCCGTGAGAGGCCAGTAAGGTTGGCAGCACAATCACTGGCATGGGCGCCGATGATGATACTGAAGAGGAGATAGGCGGCAACGGCGGCTCTCCGATGGTCGGTCCGCAGTGAGGGTGGTGCGAGTGTGTAGGGGAGAGAGAGAGGGCACGATAGTGATAGCTCGCCGATGGGGCCACCAGCAGTGAGGCAGCGGCCGGAGGCAAGGTAAGAGAGAGAGAGAGAGAGAGAGAGAGAGGAGCCTAGTTCTTATCCAAAAAATGGCAGCCCCTAAAATGTGATTCCCTCCCTTTAGGATTCTTGGAAAATGTATATATATAATGCTCCCTAAGTGGTCTAATCTTGGCCACTCAAGATGAATGGTCAAGATTAGATGCATTAATGGCATTTCTGTAATTTTTGGCTCAAATATAAGAAGGTGGGCTTTGTCTTGGGAAATAGGCTACAAAATGGGCCAGAATTTGGTCCACAGGGGCCGACCTTGGGAAACAGGTCGACAATTAGGCCAATTTGGCCCAGTTTGATCTAGGTCGGATTGGTCCAATTTTCTATCAATGTTCATCGTAAATTTTCCCATTTTGGCTATCGTGCATAGAATTTTCCAATTAGATCAAGATGGGTGAAGTATATTTGCCACAAAAGCGCTTGTTCCGATTTAATTAGGCGGGGTCAGCATGTATCAAGGGCTATTGTTTCGAAAATGGTCCTATTGATCAAATGCCATGCAAAAAATCTACACCAACAATTTAAAGTTAGGAAAATGAATAATTTTTGTATTTTTCGCAAATTTTTCCTATTTTGTGAATTTTCTATATTTTCTGCATTTTTTTAATGAAATTGCAAAAATTAAGGCATGAATGACCCCTAAATGCAAGGCTTATGCTATTTTAGAATTTAAATGACTCTTTTTGGTCTGAAAAGTAGTTTTGTCGCGATCAAAACTCAAATTCCAAGTTTTACTTTAAAAAGATTGATCGGCTAATAATCAGGTGCCAACAGTACCTATGGTGTAGACCTGAAGGGCTAAGAAGAGAACCTCCATGGATTTCGAAAAGGTGTGTATGGCAGCGCCACATAAGGTCTTCAAGGTGTTCAATGAGTTGGTCATTTTGTATTTCTGGGATAATCTCCTGAGGATACTCTAGACTGATCCAACTATTCATTCTTTCAATCTTGTACTTCTCGATTTGAGGGAGAGGATGCTTGAGAATATACATGTTGATTTCTGCTAATGGTGCCTTTGGTCTGGAGAGAAAATTTGCAAGCACATTATTTTTTCCCGTAATATGCTAGGTTTCAAAAGAATATTTTGAAAACCATTCAGCCCATCGAAGTAATTAGGGATGAGAAATCTACTTCTGTTTGAACTTAGTCATTTTGGGAAGTGACGCCATATCCAATTCTACAAGAAAATGGTGATCAATAAGATAAAACTCAAATTTCTTGATTCTATTCTTAATTGTCAATATTTCTTTGAAGGTAGAATGATAATGCATTTCTGCATGGGAGAACTTTCCACTTTTGTAAGCACAAAGATGTCGCTTACCATGAATTTCTTCAAAGAGTATGGCTGTCCATATTCATCACTGGCATCAGTTTGCAATATCCGCTTTCCTGTGGACGAAATTTGCAATGGGGGAAGATTTTGCATAATTGCTTTAAGATCAGCAACTACTTTGATTTGAGTTTTTCCCCATGGTGGTGGATGCTTCTTTAACATTTGCTGAAGAAGAAGTAACAGCTTTACCATATTCGGAACAAAGTCTCGAAGATAATTGATGATCCCGAGAAATTGTTGAACTTGTTTAGTTGTAAAATCCTTTTTAGGAAAGTTAAATAATTCTTTGGCAATATGAGAACCTGGATAGTATGTACCTTTGTTAAGGTGCATTCCAAGGAATTCAATTTCTATCTAGGCAATGATCATTTTTTTCTAAGAAAGCATGATGCCATACTTTTTTACAATTTCTTCAAACTGCTTAAGAAGTTTGCAGTGAGAATCTTCATTTGGGCTGTAAAGTAATATATCATCAATGTGTGCTACTGCACTTGCCAAGATTGGCTAAAAGATGCGGCACATGGCTTTCTGAAACATGGAAGGAGCTACCTTGAGTCCAAAAGGAAGAATTTCCATTGAAAACGTTGGTTCGGAATACAAAACCCTATTTTAGGTCTGTCTTCATGATGAATTCCCAATTGCCAAAAGCCTGCTTTGAGGTCAAACTTAGAATAGATACGAGCTTTGGTTAATCCTGCAAAAAGCGAAATTTTGGAAGGTAATGGGAACTTGTCATCTTGAAGGAAAAGATTAAAAGGTTAGTAATTGATAATCAATCTTAATTTTCCTCTATTTTGCTCAACACACTTGTTAACATAAAAGGCTTTACATGCCCATTGTGAATATGGAATTTCAATGAGGCATTGTTGTAACAATTCTGAGCATTCTTGTTGAACCTGGACAAAATGATCTAGGTTCATTCCCGAATGGTTAGCCTTAGTGGGATTTATGTCTTCATTTCATTCGAAAGGAAGTCAGACATAAAATTCTAAGTTTTGTCATAAAGGATGGGAACATTTTTGGGTATATTCAGAATGATTTTCTAAGCATGATTCTAACAACTTTTGCCTGATAAGATCTAATAGACTCATTTGGATGGAAAGAAGTCTCTATATATTAACAAATTCAAAAAATTGATTTTTATATGCAAGACCTTTTCCAAGAATGAGAGATGAGGAAGTTGAATCATAATATCCCAACCAATAATAAAGTCTTTGTTAAGAAGACTAAATCTAAGAACTTTGGTGTTTATGGAACACTAAGGGAAAAACTAGATAGTTACTGGTGTGGTACGTACATTTGTAGAAAAAGTATTTTCAAAAGCTGAATTGAAATACCGAACACAGGAAATCTAATATTCTTCAAGAAGTACATTTGTGTCTAGAATAGACAAACTAGCACTAGAATCTATTAGTGCAATGAATGAAATAGGTTTAGCAAACTTGGAGGTAAAGATTTTTACAGAGAAATGAGGACAATGAGATTGGGTAGAATATATAGTGGACTGTAAATCTGGGATCTGGAGGGATAAATGGAAAAAATCTTCTGGATCAGGTTCTGAACCTGAGCTTATCTCACTAGGGGTTTGGTAACAAGGGATAACACAAAGAGTTTGTTCAGTTGGATTTTCATCCATTGAGAACAAAGATTCTACATCATCATCATTGAGAGAAATACCTGTTTCAAGCTCGATGTGATGTTTTCTCAAGAATCTCTATTTCCTTTTTTTTAGAAATGTGTAGGTCAATGTCTAGACTTTTTCTCATTATATTTCTTGACATGCCTTTTTCTTCATGGAATAATTTCCATAAGAAGAGCCATCACAATCTTTTGGACATTTGATCTTGAGATATTGATGAGAGCATGCACCATCGAGTTCTCCATTATCTTTGAGATAGTTCTTGATCATTTATCGGCGTAGGCACAAATCATCAAGGCAAAAATGGATCTCTTACTGAATTTTCCCAAAAGGGATATCAGCTATCTTTTTGCCCTTGTTGAGAAAATTTCTTTCCACTTGTTGAGAGAGTTCTTTTGGAACGGAGTTCAAAAAGACTTGTTTTAGATTTGCATCAACTCCAAGGACATAGAAGAGTTTGTTCATTAGAGCAAAATATTTATCTAAATGTTTCTTTTGAAGAGAACAACATTTTTTGTTAAAGTACTCTCTTCTTTTGAGCTCAAGTAGATCGGTTAGTTTTCCAATGAAGAACTAGTAAAATGAGTTGGATAGGTTGAACGAAATCTGGAAAGAGTAAAAAAGCCATTTGATCAGCATTAGAGACTAATTGCCATCGATATTTGAGATTACCAGTGAATTTTGTGACAGACTCAAGAAGGATGTCATATGTACTTTCGACACCGAGAGCTTTGGTATTTAACCAAAAATGAAAATTCTCTACCCTTTCTGACCATTTAGAATATGGTATATCATCAAATGTTAAGAGCTGGTTGAGAGAAAAACTTGGAATGGAAGATGGATTGGGAGGTTGGACAACCTCTAGGTTAGACACCATTTCTTCTTCGGGTGGATCCGCCACAAAAATGGAAAGGGTAATGAGCTATGTATGGAAAGATTCAATGAGAGGGATTGAAGAGGAAGATGAGTCTGATTCGGAAGTATCAGAAAAATCTGTTACTTAAGAGATTTCTTTTAAGATCTTAGAGCATTCTTCGGGATTCTATTATGCTTTTTCCTTCTGTTGGATACTCAAATTGCGGAGAAAGGATTCAAGAGGGTTTGAGACCATGAGTTGAGGTTCTTGTTCTTTGGAAGATGGAGCCAAAACTTTAGTCTTTCCTCATTCCTTACGAAGACATTCCATTTCTTGAATTTGATCACGCATTCTTATTATATCACCTCGATCTCTTTGAGTGGAGGTTTCAGCTTGTGCAATTCTAGCAGCAAACACCGAAGAGTTTTGTGATTGTAGAGGATGATATTCCTACCTTGGGATAGAGAATAAATCGGAAGGTTTAAAAATTCCTTTTTCAAGGAGTGCGATTTACCGTTGAAGTTTCTCTATCTCATTCTTTGGATTCTCAAGATAATGATATCCAAGATGCTGGTCGAATTCCAAGGCATGAAGCCTTTTTTGGAAATCTAAAAGCATCTTCTTGGTATTGTCATCATACTTCTTGAGGTCTTGATGTACATTAATGATGTGTAAATCAATTGTTTTGAAAGCATCATTATGTGCTAAGAGAGTTTCTGATTGCCAGTTTAGAACAACTTCTGTAGTAGGAACTCGTTTTTGTCTTCTGCGTTCATTAACCTTAGTTGGATAAGATATCTTAGGAACATGAAGATATCTTTATTGAGAATCAATGAATTCCTCTATAACAGGAAAAGAAAGTTTTGAGCTTTCTAGTGGAGTGAGAGGTGGAAAGTCTACCTCATTGAACATTCCTAAGAAGAAAGGTTGTTTTGAATGAGAAGAGACAGATGTTTTAACAGCTAGGATTTCAAGGGGATAATAATGCTTTTTTTGCCCACTTGGAAATGGGTTTATAAAAGGGAGAGACAACTGGTTTTTGTGAAGGAAGTTTCTTTTTGGGAGGTGAATGTGGTGGAGTTGGTGGTTCACATAATTCAGGTCCTAGAGTAGGAATTGATGGACGAGGTAGTCCATATGATACCATGAACTGTGGTCTTCCGTCATCTTCACCTTGAGGTCCAATGGTAGGATCTCCATCTAAGAACTATTGATATAATGGATCTTTTGGAAGCTTCTTTCGTCGCCTAATTTGTGTGGTTGGATCCACCTCATTTGGAGAATTGGTGCATGAAGAGCGCTGACAAAAAGGATTCCAAAAGCAATGACCATATGGGTCTTTATGATGTTGAACGGGATGTCCATCACTTTTAAAGAACTGGACGAGCTTTTTAGGATCTAGTTCCTCTCGGACTGGATCAGGAATGCATGATTCAATCATGAATAATGTTTAGAAGACTGAAGGAGCTTCTTCTTTGTCTTTTTTTTAACTTGATGGTAACAGTATCATCCTTCTTTCTGATGAACTTAAAATCAGTAGACTAAAGTGGCTTGTTACTTTGGTGAAACTTCTCATAGTTGGTAATCCAAGTTTTAGAAAGAAGCTTGGCCAACTGTTCCTTTGGGATCTGGCGAGAAACATGGATACAAGAAACACTATCATTTTGCATGGATATGAACAGGGCATCTTCATTTCCATTTTGGAAGTTTAGATCTAGAGCATGATTTTGAACTTTGTATTCCATTTGGTAATGGAGGGTTGCAGCAATGGAATCAATAGTCTGGGGTGCACATGTCAGCTGAAGTTGTACCTTTAAAAGAGACAGTAACTGCGGATTTGAAACAGCAATGTTGAAGTTGGGATACAGGGTTACAAAGACTATCCCAACATTCAAAGTAGTTTAAACAGCGCCTATGTAGACATACTGATATTCTAAGAATCGAGTATCTATAAGAGCCATTCTTGCCATAACTGGCAAGCCTTTCTTTCCATGAAAAGTGAGGGCGAGCCGAACAACACCATAGTGGAGATACGTATAACCTTGCTAGATCCACTGTTGGGGAAACTCTGTTGGAATTTGAAAAGTAACAAAGTACTCTTGTTTGGTAGCAGAGATGGGATGCTGGTCAAACTTAGAGGGCTGAACATACTCCTTAATATCTTTGGGAGTATGATGAATCAGTTGTCGTATAGAGCGAATTGGAGAGAAAGAAGATGAGGGTTTGGCAAAAACAGAATATGAGTTCATAGAGGGAAGTTGGGTTTCAGAAATCTTAGTTTCATAACTAAGAGAGACTTCATAAAGATAGTCAATCTTAGAAGCATTTGAAATATGAAATTTTGAGAGGGAGGAAGAAGATGGGGTAATAGTAGCATTTAAGAGAACGGAAGTAGTATCTTGGGTTTCCATAGTAGTGAGATATCCTTTGCAGCGCTGGATAATCATCGTCGAAGAGCATGAAACAAACCAAATAAGCATAAAATCAAGGCTTTGATACCAATGAGGGGGCCTAAATCCAGAACCAGGGAAAACCAGGTTAGTTTGTAACAGGTATTCTATCCCACATTAGGCGAGTTCAAGCTCAAGCCTCTAAAAGACTGCCTTTTAACTGTTAAACTACCTAGAGATTTAGTTCCGAACAAGGAGTTGTTCATCAAAGTTGTCTTCATGATCTTGGCTCGAAGAATCTAGAAAAGTGATTTCTCCATTTGAGGTAGCAACTTCTGGCTTAATTGGTTGAGGCTAATTTTCTATCTGCATAGAGCTGGAGCTGAGGTCCAATCCTACAGATAATGATAGATTCAATGGATTGTGAACATAGGGATCTTGCTAGCCACCTCAATTAGTATCAGAGCCTAGTGCTCATTGTCTATAGAAGTGTTACATTACTTCTATTGACACCTGTTACATTACTTCTATTGACACCTGACTTTTAACCAATCAGTAATTCAAAAGTAAAACTTAAAACTTGAGTTTTAATCACGACAAAACATTTTTCAAACAAAAAATAATCATTTAAATTTTAAATAGTATTAGCCTTACATTTAAGGGTCACTAGAACTCTATAAAAGTGTCAACTCTTGGTCAACATTTTCAGAAAAAATACAAACAAATTCAGAAAAATCCGAAAAAATCACAAATCATCTTCTTTTAACCTTAATTCCACTTTTACATCATCAATTTTACAAAAATCAATTAGGAATAGAGTTTTCCCCAAATTTGTTGTTTTGATCATTAATTTGGGGATTTCAATTCTCAATTGGCAAAAAAGAAAATCTAAAATTAAGTTATTTTCCATACCTTTTTTCGAATTCACTTCTTTTATGACATTTGATCCATAAGATATTACACATCAAATCCCCAAGCCATTTCTCATAAATTAAGGCAATTGATGAATTATTTTGGCGTATTATGCCCATTTAGTTAAACCAGGACGAGCATTTTTTTCAAAAATACATTTAACTTGCTTCGGCTTGATTGGGAAGTTTTCATTCAACTCTTTTAGAGCCAAGATAGGAAAATTTAAAGCGAAAACGGGCTGAAAAATTGAATTGGTTCACCCCGAGTGAGCCAGGTCGAACTAGCCACCATCACCGATCCACATGCACATCGATGGCCCATTTGAGTCATATCCCGGCCCGTTTCGTTGGCCCATTTCCTAGGCAAGCCCACTCCTCTATCCACTTAAACCTAAATTACTAGAGTGCCCTCAAATATGCAAAAAGACCAAAAAGCTTAAACTTGGGGAACAAGTTTGAATCTTAACCTTTGATCAATGGATGGCAAAGATTAGATCACTTAAGTGGCATTATATAAGGCACATTTTCCCAAAACCCTAGGGGGAACTATTCTTGCAAGAGCCACTTTTGGATAATCTTAGGAATATCTCTCTCTCTCTCCTCCTCTCAACCGCACCGCCATCGAGCGCCCCTCGCCATCGCGCTGCCACCGCCGGTGACTCCTCACACCAAAACACTCCCCTCTCTCTCCTCTACACACTTGCAACACCCTTGTCGCCATCTGACCATCGGAGAGCCACCCCCTCAAGCGCGTGACGATCCCGATACGTCCCTTACGTCATTAAAAATGCGATGTCCGAAAACAAGTCGTCGACCCATTCTTTTTATCTTTTGATTAACGCAAGCGAAAATGATTAACCATCACTCGAACAATCACAACGACAAGAATAGCAGGAAAAACAGAAATACAATCGTTACCAAAGCACACCTTATTTATAAACTTGTTAACCTTAGGAAGTTTACATACACAAGCTCTTGCTACGGGCCGCTTCCTATCAAGACTTTCAAAAAGATACCAGAGGTTAGGTTAACCTATCTCCTCTAACGGGAATACACCTTGATCTGTGCTGAACCGCACATGTCGACCTTCCATTCTATGGTTTTGAAAAGTAGTTAACAACAACGGGTGATATAAAATTTCAGTAAGTCAACAACCTAAGTCTCGTGTAGGGTGCTGATTCGCCAAGAGCATACCCTAAACATGCAACTTATTATCAATAACAAATCAATAGCGAACAATTCTCGCTATACTTCATCTATAACAAGTTCGAGTGACTCAACTCAATTCCGATCAAACAACAAATCACAGGCATTCTTACCTTGCCTTGGCACATATCTTGCATATTATCAGCTATAACATTCGAGGAACAATACACTAGCCAAGGCAATTAGAACATATATCACAATTTCTCATGCGCAATACATCCAAGCATGTTGCGATTTTTTGCCTAGTGATTACGCCCGCTCTCGGGCACGGCACAACTCGAAGGTTGGTGGTTCTCAACCTCTCTAGGTCACGGCACAACCCGAAGGTTGGCGGTCTTCCAGCATGACTGGGCATCGTCCCGCCCCATTGAGCACCGCAACGTCACAACCTCCCCTGGAGATGGACGACATTCTATAAAGGAGAATCGGTCTGGCCTCTACCATGATCCGTTATCCAAAATTTGTCGAAATTTAGGGATATCACAACCATTGCCGGCCTTTTCCCTCTTGGCTCCATCACCGGCGTGCACGTCAGCGATCCATCCGTTACCTCCGTCACTTTTTTGCGACCATCCCCGGCATCCGTCCATGCTCCGAGCCTTATGACCACTTCCCCCAATGCATCCTTGACTAGCTAGTGCCTAGAGTTCCCTTGTCCGACCACTGGACCACCTCTTCCTCACCTTTTTCGTTCTAGTCCCTATTTGGTCGTTTTGTTAACGGTTCTAACATCATCTTATCTTCTACCGTTCAGATTTTTGGCAAGCTACCTCCGACCACCCATGAAGCATATCAGTGGCTGAATAGCTTGGTTGAGCTCCGATCTACCATTGACAAAGTTGGGTTCATTTCTATCTTAGAATAGAACTTTTGTCGGTCGAATGAGGAGCCGTTGGTCTCGCACGTTTGGATTGTGGTTGTGGATCATCTTGCTGCCATTATATGCTGTTTTCGAACTTGAAATGATGGTTGATAACTCTATTTTACTTGGCCATTGCTTGTTGGATGATATGACATGTTCTGTGAAAAATCGCTTCTCTAAACTAGTCTGCTTCAGTTGGCCGTTTGGCCTAGCAAACGCGCTTCTTTGAAAAGGTCATTAACCAAACATTCGAAGACAACATTTCAAGCTTCGGTTTGAGTGGTCGTGCAGCTAAAAAAAAGCTTGTTTACTATGTGAAAACCCCTTTGTAATCTGGTGGCAAATTTCAAAAACTCAAAAACAGTTTCTGTTTTTTCTGACTGACCTTCAGGTCTTCTTGATTTGTCATGATTTTTTATACATAGAATTTGGAAAAGTATTCTACATGAAAGTTCTATATCACATCCATGCCTACTCTGCGAAAAAAATTTCTAGGCAAACGAAATTGGCAGGTCAGCCCAACTGATGGCCACATTACCAATCTTTTTGGGTCATTTTTCCAGATTCCAAAACAGTAATCTGTTTTGTTTTATTTCATCAAAACGATGAGATTGCAGTCATTATTTGTAAAATCCTAATACATAAAAGTTGTTCATTGAGATCTTATTTAGTAGCCTGAAAAATTTGGTGTCATGGGTATGTCGTTCTGTACGTCAATTTTTCAAAATACGTACGCTGCTCAAAACTATTTTCAAAACTGATGAAGCCTGACCTCCGTGACAAGATTGACTAATATCTCATACCTAAAGTGCTCTTTTGGAAAAAATCAAATCATGAATGTTTCTCATAACATCTTGATCTTGTGAGCTATGAAATTTCGTGATTTTATAGCATCATTTACTATTTTTTCAAAATCCTCAAAGTACCAGGGAAAAACTGGACTTTTTTCTAACCTACGGATCTATTTATTAAATTTGTGAATCCTTCAGGACCAAATTGGCCGAAATTTCCTTCTTGAGTTTGAAACCTCATTTCCCAAACTTTCTAATGATATGTGTTTTGGCCATGATTGGATTTCATTTGCCAGAGGTAATGGACCCGATCTTTGAGCTTGATTTGGATAAAAATCGTTATGTTGCCTTTGATTATCATTATGCCATAAATTTGTTTGCTAGCATGATTAAACTCCTATGCCTTGTTTCATGTCTAAGAGCTTGTGCTTGTCTTTGATTAGATGAATGAATTAGAATTTCGATGTGTGATCGGAGGGTAGTCCATCGGGTGACCATTAGTTTGAGCTTTAGGGATTAGTGACATTAACCATTTATGTTGCTTTCGCAAGTGAGGGTTTAATGAACTAATCACATTAATTAATTCTAAAGGCTCGTTTGGGGTAGGGATTCTCGATGTACATGCATTCAAAGGGCGATCTCGAGGCCACTTGATTGTCATCATATACAATTGATTGTTAGATGAATGTTAGGCATTGCATATTACAATTTGAATATCAATGTCCCAACAAGGTGGTCCTCTATCCGCAACCCTTCCCATTCCCATCCTTTGGTGACAGTGATTGACCGATGTCCATTTCAGTCCCTTCCTAATTTTTGTGAAGGGTTGTAATCATTAACACCTGACGAATTACAAGTTTTATTTCCTCACACTTAGAATAGCTTGCTTCCATTACATTGCGTGTTTATTTTATGTATGGCACTTCAATACATTGCTTGTTAATTTCCCTTTCTTAGGATAGAATTAGCCTAGATCTTTAAAATGGGAAAATCACAAAAAATGTTGCATGTTTACCTACAAAAATAGCTTTGATTTTAGGATTGTAAGATGCTATCAAGATTGGATGGACATTTAGAAAACAACCAACCAATTAGGTAACGAAAGGGCATTCATAGAGATATTAATGTAAGCAAGTCCCCAAGTCTAAAATCTTTGGTTCCGTAGGATTGAGTTGATCCTCCCTCAACTCAATTGGGTATCTAACCTACCCACCCCAAAATGATAAATGGCGACTCCAAGTGTCACGCCCCAGCCCTCGAACGCGCGACGATCCCGATTCTTCTCTTGGGCCATTTGAATGCGATGTCCTAGAACGCGTCATCGACCCGTTCATTTTATCTTTTGATTAACATAAGTGGAAACGATTAATAAAACACCTAAACAATCACGACAATAGGGATAACAAGAAAAATAGCATAACAACGATCGTTAGCTAAACACACTTTATTTATGTACTTGTTAACCCCATGAAGTTTATATGTATAAGCCCTCACTATGGGCTACTTCCTAATGAGACCAAAAGATACCGGGGTCGGGTTAACTTATCTTTGCTAAACCGGGGTTACACCAAAAAGTAAGTACTCCAAGTCCGAGCTAGACAAGGTAGTAGTCGAGAGGAGGCTTAGAATCGCTCTCCTTATCCGGGTCCGACTCCAGATCTTCCACAGCATCATTGGGAACCTCTATATCCATAGGATCCCACACTTCCTCACCTGGTTCTCCACCTTTGCCAGGCCCATCGACTCCCCTCAAGGGACCAAAAAGGGCATCACCATGGTGAAAAAACCACGCCTTGAAACGGTGAGGTATTAGGCGCCTCAACCCCTCATCAATCCAGACTGTCATAACGTGAATCTCATAACAGCTGTTTGCACTAGGGACCAAATCAATCGATTCGGCCTCTACCGTAATCTGTCATCCGATAAAATCGAGCATCATCCCTAAACACCATTAAGGATCCGTACACTTTGTGATCACACGAGCACATCGATTATGCATACTAATCTCATTTCTTCTTTCTTTTAACCAATGCAACCATGATACGTGCTCATACCATGATTCATGCTCATACGTCAAACTTGTAATCTTTCACACGTAAAAATGCCATAATAAAATTACACGTGATCACACGTACATACTTATCCCGTCAAACTTTACGTACTTCATTTCTCAAGCATCCTAAATTATTCCAACACCTAAAACTTGGTATCGAAGCACGACACCATGCAAATCACCATTTATATGCTAAAAATTACATTCTTTTCAACTAGGAAACAATAGTTCAAAAGACAATCATCTTTCCAAGGCAATCCTAACAGCATAAAATCATGTATAATCATGTATAGAAATACCATATAACTCAAGTCTAAAACATATTAATTAACAAATTATCACCCAAACTTTGATAATTTATCGATAATTTGTCGATAGCTTATCGCCTATTTGATGATAGCTTATCATCCATTTTCCAATTACTTATCACTTAAGTACCGATAGCTTATCATCCCTTTTATGATAGCTTATCATCCAAATGCCAATAACTTATCATCCCTTTGATGATAGTTTATCACTTACTTACCGATAGCTTATCATCCATTTGATGATAGCTTATCACCTTTCCTTGATAGGTTATCACTTTCACTAATCACTTTCTTGATAATAACTTATCACCATCACTTATCATTTCATAATAACTTATCACGATTTCTACTTCATATATCATGATAGCCTATCAACTAATCCTAGTCTATAACTTATCATAATTAGTTCTAAACCTCACTTAATCTAATCCTAAATGCAATTAACAACCTAACCAAAGATTAGAAAGTTAACTTACTGGATTAATGATGGTGACGACGACGGTGATGAACGGTGACAAATGGCGACACAATGTGGGCACAGCTTGGGCTTGGGGTGGCAACTACATGGTTCGGCTGCACGGTGTGGTGAGCAGGCTCGATGCGAGCGTGGCTTAGACGGTGGTGAGGGCACGATGGCATGGCTTGAAAGGCGGTGACGGCAATCCTAACAGTGGCAAGGGTGCGGCAAGGGCGATGGATGGCAGCGGCAAGGTGAAGGAAAAGAAAGAGAGAAAAGAGAGAGAGAGAGAGAGAGAGAGAGAGAGAGAGGAAAAATGAAAGAGAGAAAGTGAGAGTGAGAAAGAGAGTTGTCTTAGCCAATGTCTTCCAAAGCTTATCTTCTTCACCAAGTTTGCATTATTGTTACCCATAAATGCAGCTCCAAATGTTATCAAATTTGGCTCTTAAAATCCAAGACAATTCTAGGCAAATAATTGAAGGAAAGAAAGAAGAAAGAGAGAGAGAGAGAGAGAAAGTGAGTGGAAGTCTTCTACTCCAAGACGTCTTCTCACTTCTTCACCAAGTCTTCACTTTGCATTTATTAAAATTGTCTCTTGCCCATTAATATTTGTCCCTTAAAGTCCAAGTTTCTAAAATCAGTATTTTGGTAATTTCCTCTCTTGGCGCTATTCATGTGGGCTTGGACTATTCACGGGGCCTAGGGCTTAAATTTAATGGACTTAGTGGGTTTGATATTCAAATGACTCTTTATTTGGGCAAAAAAATGGGCTTTCGAGGGCAAAACGGTAATTTCCTCTTATAGGGCCTCTTGACGATCGAATTTCATAGGAAATAGGCCCATTAGTTAATGCAAAGTCCATAAGTTCTCTTTGGTTCTTAATTTTCGGCTGTCGCAACCTAAAAAATTCCTTAAATAGGTTCATAGGTTTAGGGGTATTACCTAAAAAGGTGGGCCGATTGGCCCATCGATCTAGGCGCGGGCTATCCCAAGTCCATACCTTGTGCGACGTTTTAAAAAAAATTCAATTTGCGGTTCGATTACTCCTAAAAAAGTTCTATGTTCGGAAAAGGAGTCGCCACTAGCCTATTGGGGTCGGCTAGAAACCAATCGAGACGTAGGAGAGTCGTCTTGATTCCTACGCAACCAGAGATCTAGGATCGGGGACTTGATTACGCTAATCACTTAATTAGCGCCTTTTCGGTACCTAAACTTAAACACTTGCCATTAAAATGTCCAATCAATCTTTTCAATTTTCTTTTCCTAATGATCTATCCTATCCAGGCTAAAAAGGAAATAACAATCAATATATTAAAGTGCGCAATCAAATGAAACCAAAATGAAATGCACAAACAACGTCCTAGTATTGTCTCTAAAAAAAAAACATTCAAAAAACATATGGTAAAGCCCTACGGGCTTGTTCAGTTCGAATCCAATTTTTCAAAGGTTTTCCCATTTTTTAATGCTAGCCTCAAAACTAATTCTAAACTAGAAAAAACTATCTAAACTAGGAGAAAACTAATTTCTGAATTTTTTTTTGTCATTTTATTGATTTTTCCGAATTTTTATTGTTTGATTGTTTAATTACGAAAAAAGGGACTCGGGCTGGGCCCTTGGGCCCGGTTCGAACAATGGGTAGCGATCTAGTCTTCCAAAACTGGGCCGCGAATGCTAAAGGGCTTGTTAGTTAAGTCTCTTTCAATTAGAATCTCCCAAGCCCAACTTCGAAAATAACTACACCCAAGCTCAACAAAATCTAATTTTAGCCCAAGCTCACTTTTCAATAAAGCCACAATGAGCCCACGATAAAACCAAGTCAGTCCATTTTCCATCAAGATTGCCCCTAGCCCATTATTTCATTTTTCACTTGTTGTTTGCTTTTTTCTTCTTCTTTTTCTACTCTTTGTTTTCGTTTTATGGTCGTCTTCTCTATGGCTCTTCGCTGAGAGCCTTCACCTTCGACCTCGCCAGAACTCATCACTGGCCATTGACGCTCTACCTTCACCACCGGTTCATCACAGCCACCGAGCCACCATTTACTCTGGCCACGACTCTGGTCATAAAAAAAACTAACATTGACGACAAATCTTAGCACAGAACAATATTCTGTGGCTATCCCAAAATCATGACTCTACTCTACGTATACAAGCACACAATTACAAGGATAGAGAGAGACTGACACTGGACGGACTCGAACCGTAGGCCACCATCGGAAAGGGAGGGGAGTTTCAGTATAGGCGCTCATTCACGACCGGGTTGGGATGTACAAGAACATGCCATAAAATCGAAGAAAAAGCGAAGTCATATGTAATTCTCACAACCCGCATAATGATTACGCGTCGAAACCAACTCCAAGCACCAATTCCATCAAAAACAGATTGGACGCTTCTTTCAAACAAATCATCGAACAGGTTGTGCGATTCCGAGGGAGGATTTTAGACTCAGTTTTAAGGCTTTTCTTGGTATACCCATGATAAATAACACTTCAAAATCAACAGTATTCAACCTTAGAAAGATTTGATTTCGAATGGTCTCATCACAGATTGCGTTTGGCCACCTCGGCGAAATGGAACAAAAACGGGTATTGAGCGGTTTACCTGGTTCGGATGACCACGAAGCTGCGACTAGCGACTGTGAAGTCGAGCTAGGTGCGTCTCTTCTTAGCGACTGAACTCGGATTTTCGTTACGGCTCGGCGGTGGCAATGATGAGTTTGGGAGGATTGCTAGACGGCAGTTGGCGATGAGACACAAAAAATGGTTGTCTCCGGCCGACTCAAGACTCGGTGAAAGAAAACTGAGAAGCGGGAATCGGAATCCCCTCCGTGAACGAGAGCTCCTCCTCGCTCCTTCTTTTCCTTTCTATGTATTGCCCCCTAAAGTAGTCATGGGCTCCTTGACCGATCAATGTGTTTGCCAGATGAGGAGAGATGGACGGATTCGTCTGGAAAAGATGGTGAGATGGTGGGTTTTGTCGTGGGCGAAAGATGGGTGATGATCGATGAAGTGAGGTGGGGCTTTCGGGAGTGGTGGCATGGAGAAGTCCCTGGTGAGAGAGTGATCCGAGGAGACGGACTCTCAAATGAGAGTTTTTGAAAACCAGAAGAGAGCCCCTCAAAACCTAGCAAAAAAAGAAACGAAGAAGCCCCCCCTCTTTTGCTCCCTCTCTGTTGCCCTTTTGTTTTTTGTTTTTCTTGTCTTTTTGTGCCGCCACCTCTCCTTCATCCGAGAACAAATTTTCAATCATCAAAAGTTAAGGATTTTCCTTTTAGGGTTTATGGTGTTGCGCCAAGTGGTGCGATCTTAAGAGAGGTGCGAGTCTAATTGTGCGATGTCAAATATAATGCTTTAAATAATCGATCGAGTTTGCGATTTTAAATTTCTTTTATCGGACCCGAGATTTCTTTAAATTTTTCTATCCCTAAATCAAATGTCTAAAATAAAATTAGAAACTAACGAAATTTTAATTTTTCCTTTGATCAAAGGTTAAATTTCTCGGTTTGACTAAGAAATCAACATTTGACAATTATTATGAAAATGTAAAATTTAAAGGTCTAAATCTATACATCTATGCTAAATGGACACTTATATGCAATTAAAGTACTAAGGATGCAAATCTAATTTTTTGGGTCAAGAAACAAGTCTCACCGCGGCCGGGAGTCTCAATTCTCGAATTTTCTAACTTCATTCGTTGGGAAAATTCATGTGTCAACACCGGCTTATCGTCACTTATCCGAAAATTTAGGGTTTACCGATAAACTTTGAGATTTTGATAATGTAAGGTCCAATACTCTTCATCAGATTAGAATTTGTGATTAAAATCTATCAAATTTGATCTTAGTACATTGATCGAAATTTAGGGATATCACATTTTCTTTCAGGAATCTCTAAAGGACAAAGTGAATCAAGGCCTCCTTAATTTGATGGAAAGGGATTTGACACCTTGTCACGACCTAAATTTTGCCAAAACCTAGGCTAATTGATTACTAAGTTAATTAAATGGAATTAACTAACCTAGCTCGTGCTCTCCTAAGCTCTACCAAATTGTGACTTAGGTTCATTAAATTATCACTCAAAAAATGTTTAACTTGGAGTTGCCACTAATCATTTACAATAGATTGATTAGAAAACTAAATAAAACATTCAGAGGAATGTTTTATTCCTACGAATCAGAGAAACTAAGTCCGGGGACTTGATTACACTAGATATGATCTAACGCATTTTTGGTACCTTTCATTTTTATGAAAAATCATTTGCAGGCAGCTTGATTAAATTTTAATCTAAAGCACTACGCATAGGTTGTCGCACAGGTGCACATCCATTAATATAAATCACACAAAAATCAAGTGTTAAAAGCAAGAAGCATGCACCAAGCAATTATTTGCACTCTTATGTTTTCGCTTTTTTAAGGAAAAAGGGTAACCTATATGCAATGCAATTAATTTAATGCAATGATGTGAAATATGCAATTACTCTAATGCATGTGGATGTTCTAATCAATTACATGATTATACTAAATAACGTGTAACTAAATTAAATAATTCTAACATGCGAACTATACTAAGAATTAAATTAATTAACCTAACATGGCACTATGTGTAGATTAATTAACTAATTATTCTAGCATGATATTTGCACCTACATCTAAATGGTCTGCAAACTATATAATTTACTAATTAAATGACCTAAGACAAATGACAGGTAAAAATGAAATGCAATTAACCTAGCATGCAATTCTAATTAAATGACCCTAACTATATGGCATGCATTAATGACATGGCAAGACCTAAACTATATGACATGCATAAGACATTTCCTATTTTTATCAAAATTGGAAATTAAGATTTAATTGAATTAGATTACCTAGCAAATGATGTCACCTAATATAAACTAGGAATTGAACCAACCATGATCCTAATTTAATGTGAATATCTATTCTAAAATTCTAGAAACTATTGAAAATCACTATCCTATCTAGAATCCTATATTTAAAATATCTTTAAAAATTCTAATCTAGAATTAAAATATCATAGCAAATTATATCCTATTTAAACTAGGATACTCTTACAAAATCTATCCTATTCTAGGAATTAAATTAAACTAAGAATGCTACCTAGAATTATCTAAAATATTCTAAATATATGCCTATCTTAAGAACGCAATCTATCATATATTGACGTGCAATCCTATCTATATGATATCTATCCTAAATGAAATCTTTTAGAATTTTAAGTCATGCAAACAAACACAATAAAGATAATATCCACCCAATTCAATCAATTCAAATAAGGAAAGCGGATAAATCGACTTGATATATTTTCCATTTAAATTTGATTATTAATCTAAGGGCTTATAGATTAACCTATCGGATTTAAAACTTGCGAATTAATAATTCGTCTAAGGTCTTATAGAAGAAATAAAAAAATCCATGTGCAGTTGGCAAATTAGGGAATAATCCCTAATTGATTTCCTATACTCAGGAGATAATGTTAGATATGGATACGTGCAAAATAAGAAATCTAATATATCAAATCAAATCAGATAGGAGAAATTACCTCTTTCCTAACTTGAATCAATGATAACGGATCAGAATCTCATTGGACCGACTCAGCAGTGGACTCACGGTGGACGCTGGCACGGGTGGCTCACGGCAAGGGCTCGGATGGCTTGTCGGTGGCAGAGTTTGCTGGTTTGCAGGACTAATTGCTCTCGGAATGCTCAACTGGCTCCGTGGTGCTCACGATGATCGGCGACATGGACTAAGGTTCGCTGGAAAGCTCGCGGTGCTTGACTGGATTGGCGCTTAGCACCGCACAAGGAATGGGCATCTAGAAGAGTGAGGCGTGCGTGATGGCCTGCAATAATCAAAAGAAAAATGCAGGAAAGAGAAGAGGAAGACCCTCGAACAAAATCCAATAAAAATCAAAGACGAACATACCTGGGACCAAAGAAGAATTTTTTATTGGCCGTCCCCTCCTTTGTTTACACGCGTGGGTGCATTCTTTATTTTCGTTTCTTCATTCACCGCTTGTCTCCGTGAATTGCAGCCCACCGATTATGACTCCAAGCGGCTAATCTCGATGCAGCAGCGACAGTGGCTTCGTCAGACGGTTCAAGGTCACGGTGAGAGTGAAGGCTGCAGGCGTTGGTCGTCGGACACCGGGGGATCGGAAGCCGTGAGGAGCTCATGGCCGACCTCCTCCTCTTCTCTACCTCCTGTTTTACTCTATATTTTCTGAGTTGTAAATTGCCCGCCCTAAATTCTGAAGCTTAGCAGGGTTTAGATAGATAAGCTCAGGGTTTTCTAATTTCTGAGTATTTACGGATTCGTCCCTGAACTTTTAAATATTTGCAAATTAACCCTAGATGACAAAATTCCCTTTCAATTTGACCCCTATTGTGACATCCTAATTCTGGTTCACCTGTTTAATGCGCAGAAAATAACATTTGGAAATGTTATTTCATAATGTCTATTGAGGGATAGTCCTGGTGTAATATTCCTAATTTTCGACCAATGTAGTAAGATTGAATTCGATGGATTTTAACCACGAATTCTAATCCAATAAATAGTATTGGACGTTTCGTTATCGATATTTCAAAGTTTATCGGTAAACCATAAATTTTTGGATAAGTGACATTATCCGAAAATTGAGAACCAAAAAAATGTTATAGACTTGGCATGAACCAACGAGCCTACTACCTATGAAATTCGGCCACCAAGAGACCCTATAAGAGAAAATTACCGTTTTGCCCCCAAAAGCCCATTTTTGGCCCAAATAAAGAGCCAATTGGATATCAAGCCCGTTAAACCCTTTAAATTCAAGCCCACATGAATAGTGCAAGCCCATATAAATAGTGTCAAGGGTAGAAATTACCATTATACCCCTTCTAGAAACATGGACTTATAAGCTTTGTTTGATAAATTTTTGGGGTTGCATTTATGAGGGCAATAATGCAAGCCTAATGAAGAAGTTAGACTTTGGAAGACATAGGCCAAGACAACCCTCTTTCTCTCTTTCTCATTCTCACTCTCTCTCTTTCATTTTCCTCTTGGTTCGACCATCACCTCTCACTTTGCCGTTCTCCTTGCCACTGCCGTTCATCACTATGTCGAGCTCGAGCCACGTCCTTGCTGCTATGGAGCCGTGCCACCTTACCGTCCGAGCTGAGTCGAGCTCGTGTCGAACCGCCCAAGCCGCGCCATGCCGCCGTCGACAAGTTGCACCACACCGCCGTCCATCACCGTGCCATGCCTCCGAGTTCATCGCATGCCGCTTACCTATGTTGTTGCCGTGCCAAGCAAAGTCGCGCCGTGTTACCGTTCGTCACCGTCGCCATTAAACTAGTGAGTTAACTCCCTAATCCTTGGTTAGGTTGTTAATTGCACTTAGGGTTAGATTAAGTGAAGTTTAGAGTTACCTATGGTTGGGTTAGTTAACTATGGTTAGGTTAGATGATAAGTTATCATGAAATGATAAGTGATGGTGATAGATTATCAAGAAAGTGATAAGTAGAAGTGATAACCTATCAAGGAAAAGTGATAAGCTATCACCAAAGGGGTGATAAGCTATCACCAAAAGGATGATAAGCTATTGGCGATTTGATGATAAGCTATCGTCAAATAGCCAATAAGCTATCGAGAAATTAGCGATAAGTTATCAAGGTTCGATTGATAAGTTAATTAATTAGTATGCTTTGTGCTTATGATATGTGGTATTTGTATATATGCTTTGGTATGATTTGAGGTAAGGATTTCCTTGAAAAGGTGATTGTTTCATGAACTATTATTTTTCTAGTTGAAAAGAATGCATTTTTGGCATATAAATTATTATTCATGAGGTATCGTACTTAGATACCAAGTTTTAAGTGTTGGAATAATTTAGGAGGCTCGAAAAATGAAGCATGTGAAGTTTGACGGGAAAAGCATGTCTCTATGATCACGTGTGATTTATTTATTGCATTTTTATGAGTGAAAATGGTAATAAGTTTGACGTATGAGCACTAATCATGGCATGAGCACGTATCATAGTTGCATTAGCTAAAAGAAAGATAAAATGAGAATGGCATGCATGATTGGTGTGCTCGTGTGATCACAAAAAGAGTACGGACCCCCAAGAGGCTTAGGGATGATGTTCGATTTATCGGATTCTTGGCGAGGTTGGAATGATGATTTGTTGGATGCCTGACAGGGTCGGATGACGGATCGGTATAGAGGTCGAACCGATTCTCCTTTTTGGAATGCCGTCCATCTTCGGGGGAGGTTGTGACGTTGCCGTGCCTAATGGTTTTGGGACGATGGCCAATCATGTGGAAAGACTGCCAACCGGGGGTTGTGCCATGGCCTAGGGAGGTCAAGAACCACCAACCTTCGGGTTGTGCCCGAGAGCGGGCATAATCACTAGGTATAAAATTTGAACACGCTTAGATGCATTGCGAATGAGAATCGGTGATATGTGTTCTGATTACGTGCATTGGATGTATTGTTTATAGAATGTTATAACTGACAATATGAAGGGCGTGTGCATGTGCAAAGGCAAGGTAAAGATGCATGTGATTTGTTGGTTGATCAGTATTGAGTTGAGTCACTCGAACCTATTATAGATGAAGTAGAGCGAGAGTCGCTTGCTATTGATCTGTCATTGATAATAAGCTACGTATTTATGGTATGCTCTAGGTGAATCAGCACCCTACATGAGGCTTAGGTTGTTAACTTAGTGAGATTTTATCTCACTCATTGTTGTTAACCACTTTTCAGGACCATAGAATGGAAGGTCGACATGTGCAGTTCGGGGCAGATCAAGGTGCCATCGCGTAGAGGAGATAGGTTAACTTGACCCCTAGTACCTTTTTATGGTCTCGATAAGAAGTGGCCTGTAGCGAGGGCTTGTACATATATTCTTAGGGTTAACAAGTACATAAAATAAAGTGTGAGTTTTGCTAATGATGTTAGTTCTACTGTTTTTCCTGTTATCCCTGTTGTGATGTTTGTTCGGGTGTTTATTAATCGTTTTCGTTTGCATTAATCAAAAGATAAAAAGAACGGGTCGTTGACGCATCTTGGGACATCGTATTTTTAATAACCCAAAAGAAAAGTATTAGGGTTTGTCACGCGCTCGAGGGCCAGGGCATGACACCTATGGGTTCAGTCTATGATATCCCTAAATTTCCACCGACGTATTAAGATTGAATTCGATTGATTTTAACCACGAATTCTAATCCGATGAAGAGTTTTGGATGTTACGAAATCGAAACCTCAAAGTTTATCGATAAACCATAAATATTCGGATAAGTGATTGTAAGCCGAAAATTGAGAACCAAAGAGACGTTACGGACTTGGCATGAACCAACATGCCTACTTCCTATGAAATTTGGCCACCAAGAGGCCTATAAGAGGAAGTTATCATTTTGCCATCGAAAGCCCATTTTTTGCCCAAATAAAGAGCCCATTGGATATCTAACCATTAAGCCCTTTAAATTCAAGCCCAAGCCCTCGTGAATAGTGCTTAGCCCACGTGAATAGTGTAAGCCCATATGAATAGTGCCAAGGGTGGAAATTACCGAAATACTCTTTCTAGAAACCTTTTCTTAAGATAGATATTTGTGAGGAAGAAGACAAAATATGATTAGAGTTTTTTGGCCAAACTTGGTAAAGAAGTTTTCCTCTCTCTCTCTCTCTCTCTCTCTCTCTTTCTTCTTTCTTTCCTCAATTATTTAGTCTAAAGTTGTCTTGAATTTCAAGAGCAAGATTGGATAAAATTTTGGGGTTGCATTAATGAGTTGCAATAATGCAACTTGGTGAAGAAGTTAGCAAAACAACTCTCTCTTTCTTTCTCATTCTCACTTTCACTCTTTCCCCTCTTTCTCTTTTTCCTCTCTTTCTCTCTTTCATTTCCGCTTGAATTTGGCTACCTTCACTGCCCCTCACTTTGCCGCTCACCTTGCTATCACCATTCATCACTGTGCCAAGCTTGAGCCGTGTCCTTGCCGCCATGTAGCCACGCCGTGCCGTCGCCACCGAGCTGTCCATCATCGTCGTTCGCTGCGCCACTCCAAGTCCAAGCCAAACCATCCATGCCGTCGCCACCGTCGTGCCGCACCCTTGCCACGCCATGTTGCTATTCGTTGCCATTCGTCGCCGCTGTTAAACTAGTAAGTTGACTCCTTAATCCTTAGTTAAGTTGTTAATTGTGCTTAGGGTTAGATTAAGTGAAGTTTAGAGTTAACTATGATTTGATTGGTTAAGTATGGTTGGGTTAGGTGATAAGTTATCATGAAATGATAAGTGGAAGTATAGGTTATCAAGAAAAAATGATAAGCTATCACCAAAGGAGTGGTAAGCTATCAATTTTTAGGCGATAAACTATCGAGGCTTAAGTGACAAGCTATCGTCAATTAGGTGATAAGCTATGGATGAACTATCGATAAGCTATCAAGGTTTGATTATTTATTGGTTAATTAATGTGCCTTATGCTTGTGATATGCAGTGGTTCTATGCATACTTTTGTGCCGTTTGGAAGGTAGGTTACCTTGGAAAGATGGTCGTCTCACGAACTATAGCTTTCTCATTGAAAATAATGTATTTTTTACTTATAAAAGGTGATTGGTGTGGAGTCGTGCTTAGATACTAAGTTTTAGGTGTTGAAATAATCTAGGAGGCTTGAAAAATGAAGTACGTGAAGTTTGATGGGATTATTATGTTGTGTGATCAAGTGTGGTTTATTTATTACATTTTTACATATGAAAATGGCAATAAGTTTAAGGTATGAGCATGAATCATGGCATGAGCACATAGCATGGGTGCATTGGGTAAAAGAAAGAAGAAATAAGAATTGTATACATGTGTGCTCGTGTGATCAGAAAATGTATGGACCCTCAATGGTGATTGGGGACGTTGCCCGATTTTATTGATGATATTATTAGACACTTAACGGTGGTTCGAATGACGGATCACAATAAAGGCTGGATCGATTCTCCTTTATGGAATGCCATCTGCCTACGGGGGAGGTCGGGGTAGGGCCGTACCTAGATTAACCAGGAGGTGACGTTGCCGTGCCCGATGGGGTGGAATGAAGCCTAGTCATGCCAGAAGACCGCCAAATTTCGGGTTGTGTCGTGGCCTAGAGAGGTCGAGAACCGCCAACCTTTGGGTTGTGCTATGCCCGAGAGCGGGCGTAATCACTAAGCATAAAATTGGAACACGCTTGGATGCATTGTGTATGAGAAATGGTGATATGTATTCTAATTGTGTGCCTTGTTTGATTGCATTGTTTATAGAATATAACTAATATCATGCAAGATATGTGCCAAGGCGAGGTAAGAATGCCTGCGATTTGTTTGTTGAATGAGTAGAGTTGCCCGAACCTATTATAGATTAAGTAGAGCGAGAATTGCTCGTTATTGATCTGTTATCGATATTAAGCTGCATGTTTAAAGTACGCTTTAGGCGAATCGACACCATACACAAGGCTTAGGTTGTTAACTTACTGAGATTTTATCTCACTCGTTGTTGTTAAACGCTTTTCAGACATGTAGTATGAATATGAGAATCGTGCGGTTCGAGGTTCCTTATGGCGCTATTGAAGATCTGGAGTCCGACCCAGATGCAGAGAGCAATCCCGAGCTGCCTCCCAAGTACTACCTCTAGGTCGGGCTCGGAGGACCAACTTTTTGGCGTAACCTTGTAGTAGTAGCGAAGATAAGTTAACCCCGACCCTAGTATCTTTTTTTATGGTCTTCGTAGGAAGGGGCTTGTACATATAACTTTTTAGGGTTAACAAGTACATAAATAAAGTGAGTTTTGTTACTGATGTTTGTTCTGCTATCCTTGTTGTCATGACTGTTTGGGTGAATATTTATCATTTCTGCATGCGTTAATCAAAAGAGAAAATGAATGGATCAACGACGTGTCTTGGGACATCGCATTCAAATGACCCAAGAGAATTGACAAGGATCGTCGCGTACTCGAGGGCCGAGGCGTGACACGATCAGCTCATCAAATGGGCTGAGCCTTATATTGGGTTCCTTGTGGGCTTGTTTGTCTCTTGCGGGCTTAATTTAGGCCTTTTTTTTTATTAATTATTGGACTTATAGTTAAAAAGGCTTTTTCCCAAATTAGACTTTTAAATGGGCTGAATTAAACTCTAATTAGGCCTTAAGGCCTGCTAATTTTGGTTCATATTCCCCATTAGCCAGCCGAATTTTTTCATGTGGTTTTGGCCCAATCCCCACGTCTGTTTTGAGTCCAATTTTCACCATCGGTCCAATTTTTAATGCGAAAATGTATGATTTTAATATGCTGAAAATTAAGACTAAGACTACATGAAAATGATTTCAATATTTTTGGTAGGGGCCGAGGTTGATCCCTATTTTTTATGCAATTAAATTATTGGAATCAATTCTAAATTAATCTTAAATAGGGGGTCAAAATTTAGGTGTCAATAGTTGCCTCTCTTTGAGTGTGAGCTCGTAGAGGTTCCATTCAAAGACAAAAATTGAGACCTAAATTTTGACCATGCGATGCATATTATTTTTGTTGGGGGTGCCAATCTCATTTTCTGATGGAATAAATATGATGCATGAAATGTTATGCAAACAGTAAGTAACGCAGTTGAAACTCTCACCTTGAGGTATGGATTGCTTTAATGGACATTCGGATTTCGCCTCAAATGCCGGGTAAAGTTATGATGAACTGGATGGAGGAATACCTGCATTTTAACTTAGATAATTCCAAGGTTAATGAAAAGCGAGGACAATCCGAACGAATCAAGTTGTCAACGTAACAAATAAAATTCAATGTGACCCCGATTTTACTAAGTACACGATGAAAGAAACTAACTACGAGCTACAGAAGCACGCCGCGTCGATTAAAGTGACTACGGGCTACAAAGCACGCCTCGTCGAGGACTATGAGCTACAAAGCATGCCGTGTCGACTAAAGTGACAACAAGTTTCAAAGCACGCCACGTCGATTAAAGTGAAAACTTACCAAGCATTTGGAAATCCACTCAGATGTTTGGGTAGTCAACAAATCGATCATTTGGATAGACAACCTGGAAATCCACTCATATTGTCAACAAAAAGACATGGAAACCCACTTAAATGTTTGGAGAGACAACCTAAAAAGCCACTCAAGTAGTCTTGAAATGTTATATGGAAATCCACTTAGATATTTAAATTGACGATCTACAAATCCACTCGGATATTTAAATTGACAATTTTGGAAACCCACTTAGGTAGTCGGAAAAGTCATTTGGAAATCCACTCGGATAATTAGATAGACGACCTGGAAACCCATTCAGACACTCAAGAAAAGTCATCTGGAAACCCACTCAAATGCTTAGATAGACAACTTGGAAACCCACTCAGGTAATTGAAAAATCATATGGAAATCCACTCACATGATTAGGTAGACGACCTGGAAACCCATTTAGGCAGTCTTGCAAATTTAGATGTATATGGACGAACACAAGGCTACAGAGAGCAATGTGAACATTAGATATCAGGAAATCTTTGGTCTTCAAGGAAAGATTACCTCTCAGACACCATTAGAGAAAATATGCATGCATTCATCAAGGACATAGATAATCAAGGCTATTCTAGAACACATTTTCCAAAATCTATTGAAATTTATATCAATTCAATCGAGGTTTATGCATGACAGCTTTGTCAACTTGCATTACCAAACTTCCATTTGGGAAATTTTTTTAACAAGACAATCCACATTAACAGTGTGGATGTCTTAAAGATGTCAAATGATGGACTATCAGTCTGAAAGGACTTTCCACTCATTCTCAAGGAAAGCTATTTATCCTTGCTGCAGGATTTAGATAAACGGTCTACCTCATCGTCATCACATTAGACAAGGATCCGAGTACTCTCGCAATTGGTATGACCTTACTGATCTGACAGGACTTTAGCAGGGGCATAATGTTGGCTTGATCAATGGTTTTTAAGGGGAACTCTTTTGAGTCAAGGCCTTTGAAAGAAATGTCTTTATCAGTTGCTTCAGGTTTATATGTCAAGAATCCTGCAAATGAGAAGAAATGATCTTGCTCACACTTCTTCAAGCAAAGCTTAAGACATATAAACCTTATGTTAACTTAAGTACCCTAATCAAAAGAGACTTTATCAGGGTTGTAACGTTGGTTTGGATTGAGAATTGAGGAATGAAAAGGTTCTTTTTGGCTCTAAATATGTGTGGGCCTAAAGGTCGATGATCATCATTTGTTGTTATTACCGATCTCTCAGCCTTGAGTCTTCAGGGTTACCGTTGTCTTCGCGATTATCATCATTGCTTCACTAGGATGGTACAAACTTTTGATGGGGATTGCATTTTGCAAGTGGACGGATCCTTTTGTAGAAATGCAAGTAAATCCTAGCTGGGGAAAGCATTTTTTTTTCTACTAAAATTGCAAGTAGATTCTAACTGGGGCTAACATTTCTACTGCAAAACTTTGAGAAAGTGGGTGCTTGGGCCTCTTTTCCTATTTTTCTAAACTATTGGGGATGGCCTTACTTTTACCAGGCACACTGCTTTTCATGCCCCCTAGTTTTCTATGGGATCGACCTTGCTTTTACCATGCACACTGCTTTTTCATGGTCCCCTAGTTTTGAGCTATTCATCTATTGTACATTGATGACTTATCATACTCTAATAGTTTGACACTTCTGGGACTTTCATGACTTTCCTCTTATGCTTCGAACCGCTGCTTGGAAAGGGGTGACATTCTGCTTGCCCTAGTGTGGGGGTGATGACCACCAATAGGGGTTTAAGAAACGAAAATATAGGCTCAAACGGGCTGTGCAATGTAGGATAGAGAAACAAATGCTCTTCATCATCCTAGGGCACTTAAATTTCTGTTCGAGTTCATTGTAAAGCAACCCACAAAGATTAATGCAAATCTAAGCAAGAAAAATCTCTAACCATTTTCTTACCTTTTGCCACCGTGTTTACCTCTAGTTGCATTGGTGTGGGGTGGTTCTTGACAAGGATAAAGAAAGGAAACTCTAAGTGTTTTGGCTTAAAGGGGCTAAACAATGGATAACTTGTAGTGTTTGGAGTAGAAAATGAACTGCCTGCCATCATTTTGGTTGCCGTACCTTTTGTGAGATAATCATTTTACCTTGTGAACATGACCTTCATTCAACTCACTAGGGCTAATCCTGGAACTGTGTATGGGATTGGCTTGCCTTTCATCATCCTAATATGCCCCATTTTACACATTCATTCCATTTCACATGCCTTGTCAAATTGTCCAATTAAACAAATTTTCCTTTCTGAAAATGGTAATTTAGCATGAAATCACAACAGTAATGAGCAGTTCATTTGCAAATTGAACAATTCATCCACTCCCATCTTATATTCTCAAAATGATACTAAAATTTTCATCAATTTCAGTATAGCTTTAAAAATATCTCTACAAGCAATGTTAAATCAAACGTAGAGGGATTTGGTTTGCCCCACTTCGAGGAGGATAGGCAAACGAATCGATCAATCAACATCTAAAGCTCAATTTTTTATTCGATAAACATTCCATTTTGACTCTTGCCCCTACACAAGAGAAACGTGCACAAATAGGGTACTTAGCCATACATAAGGAAATACAAGTTGGGACTCAGAAAGTTGAACATCCATTTCAAATAGAACCGAGGCATTATTTCAATGGTTGCTACCGTCGTTTGGTTCTGATATGCCCCTCATTTCCATCACCTGCAAGGAAAGAGAAAAGGAGAGGGTGTCATTTCCAAAATTGTGTTAAGGAGCGAGACATACCTTTCTCTTTCGAATGGGGAGCTCTTTCAAGCTATCCCCCGGTTTATTTGTGCAGAATATCTTGCATTCTATTTTTGGCTCTTTAGGATTGATATAGCAAAAATATGTTCTTGAATTATCAATTGAGCAACGGGTTTGTTATCATTGGAACTTGATGTCATATTTTCAATGACTTTCTCACCATAATGACCAAGGGAAATATGCTCTAAGACATAAAGTAAATGAGTCAGAAAAACAAACAAGGTTAATCCGACGCATGGTTTGGAAAATGTTTTCGAATTTTTTCGAGAAAATGACGACAATGATTCTTCCTTTTTTATTTTTGAAGAGACAAGTTTCATTACTTGGTAATCTTGTGATGCCCCAGAACGTCACTCGTGACCCGTATCCTTTCCATTTATACTCATAATGTTAGTTACGCATGTGGAAGCACATTAAAAACTTTTACTTACATCCCTAACCATAACGTCACACGAGTTTAACATACATATGATTCATTATGATAATATTCACAGTACAACTTTAATACATCTTTTTAGTGAAATACAAAATACAAGTTCTAGGAAGAAGGTTGGTCCACTAGCTCCTCTACTCCCATACTAACTTAAAAGTGAGCCTAAACCTTAACCAAGTGACCATCCAACTCATGGGTTGGTGGCCTCTAGCCTTATCTCGTTTCCTTTCAAATGGATGTGAAAAGTGCCTTACTAAATGGCTATATTAAAGAGAAAGTGTATGTGGAACAACCTTCATATTTTGAAGAACCAAGAAAGCCTAATTGTGTGTATAAATTATAGAAATTTTTGTATGGTCTTAAACAAGCACCATGTGCTTGGTATGAGAGGCTAAACAACTTCTTGGTTGACAATGGCTTTGAGAAAGGTAAAGTAGATACACTCTCTTTATAAAAAGAGAAGGTGCTATTTTACTTATTCAAATTTATATTGATGATATAATTTTTTGTTCTTCTAATGAGCATCTTTGCAAGAAATTATCTACGATGATGCAAGATGAATTCAAGATGAGTATGATGGGAGAATTGACATTCTTCCTTAGACTTCAAGTCAAGCAAACTAAAACTGGCACCTTCCTATTTCAAGAGAAGTATGCAAAAGAAATTGTGAATAAATTTGGCATGGAGAATAGCAAGAAAATGGAAACTCCAATGTCCTATTCTTCCAAGTTTGATAAGGATGAACAGGGTAAAAAGGTTGATCAAAAGTTATATAGAAGCATGATAGGTTCTCTCTTATATCTTACTGCTTCTAGACCTGATATACTCTTCACTATTAGTATGTGTGCACGATTCCAATCAGATCCTAAAGAATCACATCTTTCAGCTGTTAAAAGAATTATCAGATACATTAGTACTTATCCTAAGATGGGTGTATGGTATTGTCACGATCTAAATTTCACCAACCTATGTTAATGGATTACCAAATGAATTAAGTTGAATGAACTAATTTAGCTTGAGTTATCCCAAACTCTACTATATCATGACTTATGTTTAAATGATTAACATGCAAATATTTTGACTTGGAGTCACCACTAATTATTTATGGTAGATTGATTAGAGCCTAAATAAAACATTAGGGAGAAAATTGTTTTATTTTACAAACCAGAGAAACTAAGTCTAGGGACTTGATTACGCTATGTTAAATCTAACGCCCTTTCGATACCATTTTCATTTCATGAAAAATATTTGTTATGCAGGTTTAGATCAATTTTAATTTAGTTTCTTAACATGTGAGGTGATCATGCAGGTGTGAAAACATTATTTAACAATCAATAATCAAAGATTAAATAAATTACAAGATAAGGGTAAAGTGAACGTACCTGGACGCTGTAGCCTAATCCCTAACGCTTATCTCCCAAACGTAAGACTTAGACTAATGCAATTATCTTTTTTGGGGTTTTCACTTAATGAAAATGCAATGCAACTATACTAAAATGCAAATATGATAAATAACATGAGGAATGGCAATTATTCTAATGTGGCATGCGAGACATTTCTTTAAATGACTAGACTATATGATATATAAAAACGACATGCATTAAAGTTTTATCCTATATGACATGCACTAATGACCCTAAACTTACCTTTCTAAATGACGGGCAAAATGTCATGCAACTAAACTGTATGTCATGCATTTAATTTACATAATACTAAGTGTCTAAATGAATTAATGAATGAACCTAGACATGGCGCTACATGAATACGCATAAATATCATATTAGATGAACCTAGATGTGGCACTAATGAACTTAGACTAAATGACGTACCAAAGATGACATGCACATGAACATTTTTGGTACTTTCAATTAATTTCGGAATTAAAATTTGACGGAATTTAAACTATCCTAAATGAAGATTACTCTAAATATCTAGGGATTAACTGAAATTAAATCCTAAAATATTTTAGAAAATCTTATCCTAATTCTAGAATGTTTTAAGAATGGAAATCTAAATGTAATGCAATCCTAATCTATGTGCAATATTATTTAAATGAAACTAAATCCTATAAGATAAACGTTTTTAGGAAACGTTATCTGTCTAAAATGGAATGCAACCTTTGAGATAGGATTTCTAGAAAATCCTATATTTCTAAGAATGATTCTCAAGATCGGAATTCCCGTAAATCCCACCTTACTATTTATTTAAAATTAAAATTGACTTCGATTTTTTTTAATTAGGAAAAATATCCGCACACTTGCTTTAATTCACATGAATTGACTTAATAAAGTTGGCGGATCAAATCTAAATAATTATAGATTGGATAGTCCAACTTTCCATATGTATCGGGGAGCTATCAAGGAGTCACCAATATCGTATGTTCTTGGTATAAAAGGAAATCCTTTTATTTGAATTAATTAATTATTTTAGAAAAGTTTCCATTAATTTAAGTAAATCTGGAAATATTCTAAAATATTGCAATTTAGATCACATGTTTTAAATTAGGCAATGTTATCGATTAGAATATTCGAGGATGAGGAAATTACCTAATTTGGACTTGCGGAGATTAACTTTCCTTATTTAGAAATCGTGGATCGAGGGCTCGGGTCGACTCGGGATTGGCACCAGCATCTTTTCACGATAGCTGGACTTCCCTAGAAGGTCACTGGAGCAGTGACAAAGGGTGGATGGCGGCAAAATAGCAATGGCAGCAATAGGACTCTCTCGGGCCTACCATCGAACACTTGGTGGGCACGGCGGATCAGGGCTATTTTGGCTCTCTCTCAACTATGGTCAGTGCGACTTTGATCCAGGGACTACCAGTGTGAAATCCTTAAATTTTGGACCAATGTGCTAAGATCGAATTCGATGAATTTTAACCACGAATTCTAATCCGATGAAGAGTATTGGATGTTACATTATCAAAATCTCAAAGTTTATTGATAAACCATAAATTTTCAGATAAGTGACGGTAGGCCGGAAATTGACAACCAAAGAGAACTTATGGGTTTGGCAAGGCCCAATGGGCCACATTTCTTCAAAATTCGGCCACCAAGAGACCCTATAAGAGGAAATTACCATTTTGCCCCCGAAAGCCCATTTTTAGCCCAAATAAAGAGCCATTTGGATATCAAGCCCACTAAGCCCATTAAATTCAAGCCCTAGCCCACGTGAATAGTGCCAAGGGGGGAAATTACCAAAATACCCATTCTAGAAAACTTGGACTTTAAGAGACAAATTAATGGGCAAGAGACAATTTTGATTAATGCAAAGTGAAGACTTGATGAAGAAGCCAATCTTGAAGTAGAAGTTTTCCACTCACTCTCTCTTTCACTCTCTCTCTCTCTCTCTCTTCTTTCTTTCCTTTAATTATTTGCCTTAGATTGTCTTGGATTTTAAGAGCCAAATTAGATAAGTTTTGGAGTTACATTTATAATATTCAATAATGCAAACTTGGTGAAGAAGACAAAGTGAAGACAACCCTCTCTCTCTTTCTCATTCTCACTCTCACTTTCACTCTTTCCCCTCTCTCTCTTTTTCCTCTCTTTCATTTTCCTATTGGTTCGGCCACCCTTCACCGCCGCCGTTTGTCGTGTCGAGCTCAAGCCATGCCCTTGCCGTTGTTTGGATCACCGTGCCGTCGACCCAAGCCGTCCGTAGTCACCGTTCGTCTGTTGTCGATCGCCGTGCCGCCAAAGCCAAGTCATGCCTATCCCGTTGCTGCACCGAGCCAAGCTGCGCCTTTGCCATTCATCGCCGCCATTAAACTAGTAAGTTAACTCCCTAATCTTTTGTTAGGTTGTTAATTACATTTAGGGTTAGATTAAGTAAGGTTTAGAACTAATTATGGATGGATTAGTTGATAGGCTATCATGATAAGTGGAGTAGAACATGATGACAAGTTATCATGAAATGATAAGTGATGGTGATAGGTCATCAGGGAAATTGATAAGTGAAAGTGATAAGCTATCATCAAAGGGATGATAAGCTATCAGTACTTGTCACGCCCCGACCCTCGAGCGCGAGACTATCCCGATACATCTCTTCTCTTGGCTAATTAAAAATGCGACGTCCTAGGATGTGTCAATGACCTATTCATTTTATCTTTTGATTAACGCATGCGAAAACGAATAACAAACACCTGACAAACACAACAGGGATAGCAGAAAAAATAGCTAAACAAACATGGATAGCAAAACTCACACTTTATTTATGTACTTGTTAACCCTAAGAAGTTATATTTATAAGCCCTCGCTTTCGGGCCACTTTCTAACAAGACCAACAAAAAGATACCAGGGTCAGGGTTAACGTATCTCTGCTAATATTACTAGTCTACGCCAAAAAGGTGTTGGCCTTCCAACCCCGACCTAGAGGTAATACTCGGGAGGAGGCTCAGGATCGCTCTCCTCATCCGGATCATACTCTGGATCTTCGACGACACCATCGGGAACCTCGATGTCCATGGGATCCCAGGCTTCCTTTGCCACTCCATCTCTACTAGGCCCATCAAAGCTTCTCAATGGGCCAAAGAGGGTGTCACCATGGCGTAAGAACCATGCCTTAAATCGGTGAGGGATCAAGTGCATCAATCCCTCGTCGACCAAAACTGTAGTAATGTGAAGCTTGTAGCTATAATTTTTACTATGGATTAAGTACGGTTTTACCTCGAGGCACTGATCTGTAGGGACCCTAAACCGAACAATCCTCGAATTCATACTATAGGTATGAAAAGCGGTTAACAACAACTAGTGAGATAAAATCTCAGCAAGTTAACAACCTAAACCTCGAGTAGGGTGATAATTCACCTAGAGCATATCCTAAACATGCGACCTAACACCGATGGCAGATCAATAGCAAGCAACTCTCGCTCTACTTAATCTACGACAGGTTCAAGTGACTCAACTCAATCAACAGACAAATCATAGGTATTCTTACCTTGCCTTGGCACATGCACACGCCCTACATGATATTGGTTATAACATTTTATAAGCAATTCATCAAACTAGGCACAACATCATAACACACAATACCTCTCCCATACGCAATGCATCCAAGCGTGATACAATTTATGCCTAGTGATTACGCCCGCTCTCAAGTACGGCACAACCTAAAGGTTGGTAGTTCTCGACCTCTCTAGGTCACGGGACAACCCGAAGGTTGGCGGTTCTCGACCTCTCCAGGCCACGGCATAACCTGAAGGTTAGCTGTTCTCAACCTCTTTGGGCCACAGCACAACCCGAAGGTTGGCGGTCTTCCGGTATGACCGGGCATCACCCCAAAACCATCAGGCACGGCAATGTCTTCTCTTGATCGATCGAGGTGCGGCTACACCCCGACCTCCCCCGCAGGCAGACGACATTCCATAAAGGAGAATCGGTCCGGCCTCTATCGTAATCCGTCATCCAAATCCCCATCGAGCGTCCGATAATATCATCGATAAAATCAGGCTTCGTCCCCAATCACCATTGAGGGTCTGTACACTTTGTGATCACACAAGCACACAAGCATACCAATCTCATTTCTTCTTTCTTTTAATTAATGCACTCATGATACATGCTCATGCTATGATTCGTGCTCATACATCAAACTTATTGCCATTTTTACACATAAAAATGCAATAAATAAACCACATGTAATCACACAAACTTGCTTTTCATGTCAAACTTCACGTGTTTTATTTTTCAAGCCTCCTAGATTATTCCAATGCATAAGACTTAGTATCTAAGCACCACACCACTCACCATTTATATGTTAAAAATTACATTATTTCAAATAAGAAATAATAGTTCATAAAAATAATTACCTTTCTGAGTAAATCCTCTTCTTAAAACATTCCAAAGCATATGTAAAAATATCGCACATTGCCAGCACAAAGCATACAATTTAATAACTAACTTAACCATAGTTAACTAACTCAACCATGGTTAACTAACCCAACCATAGTTAACTAACTCAACCATAGTTAACTAACTCAACCATGGTTAACTAACCCAACCATAGTTAACTAACTCAACCATAGTTAACCACCTTAACCATAGTTAACTAAATCAACCATAGTTAACTAAACCAACCATAGTTAACTAATCTAACCCTAGTTAACTAATCTAACCAAAAGTGCAATTAACAACCTAACCAAGGATTAGGGAATTAACTCACCGTTTAACGATGGCAGCGACTACGGCAGCGATAGCATGTGGATGGAAAAATGGGTATGGACAGCGGCTCGGCTCGATGCGGTAGTGGCTTGGCTCGGCTTGGGCGTGGCTACACGGCGGTGGACGCCATGGTTCCACGACAGCAAAGACGCAGCTCAAGCTCGACACGGCGCAGCGAACGGCAGCGGTGGGCAGCGGTGAGGTGGTGGTGAATGAAAGAAAGAGGAAAATGAGAAGAACAAGAGAGAGAGAGGGAAAGAAAGGAAGAAGTGAGAGTTGTCTTGCCTTGCTTCTTCTTTACTTAAGTTGCATTATTATCCCTCATCAATGCAACCCCAAAAATCTATCCAACTTAGCTTATAATGCAAGACAATAATGTAAGGAAAAGGAAAAGAAAGAGAGAGAGAGAGAGACAAGAGGGTGTTCGGCCAAGGGGGGAGAGAGAAAGAGAAGACCACATTCAAGCTTTAATTAAACTTGTCTTTAGCTCATTAATGCCTCTTAAAATCCAAGTTCTTCTAAAAAGGGCAAAATGGTAATTTCCACCCTCGGCACTATTCATACGGGCTTGCACTATTCACGTGGGCTTGACACTATTCACATGGCTTGGGCTTGAATTTTAATGGGCTTAATATCCAATAGGTTCTTTATTTGGGCCTAAAATGGGCTTTCGGGAGTAAAACGATCATTTCCCATAATAGGACTTTTTGGTGGTCGAACTTCATAAAAAATAGGTCCATCGGTTCATGCTAAATCCGTAACGTCTCTTTGGTTCTCAATTTTTGGCTTACCGTCACTTATCCGAAAATTTAGGGTTTACCGATAATTTTGGCATATCGATAACGCAACGTCCAAAACCCTTAATCGGATTAGAATTCATGGTTAAAATCCATCGAATTCCATTTTATTACCTTGACCGTGCAAAAATGTCCAAAAATCCAATTATACACTTTTTCCGAATTAAATCGACAACCGTCCTTTGATTAATCCATAAAGTCGAAATTTCGGGATATCACAATACTTAAGTGATAAGCTATGGAAAAATAGATGATAAACTATCATCAAATAAGCGATAAGCTATCGAGGAATTATCGATAAGCTATCAAAGTTTGGGTGATAAGTTGTTAATTAATGTGTTTTGTACTTGAGTTATATGGTATGTATACATGATTATACATAATTGTATGTTGTTAGGATTGCCTTAGAAAGGTGATTGTCTCTTGAACTATTGTTTCCTAGTTGAAAAGAATATAATTTTTAGCATATAAATAGTAATTCACGTGGTGTCATGCTTAGATACCAAGTTTTATGTGTTGGCATAATCTAGAATGCTTGAGAAATGAAATACGTAAAGTTTGACAGAATAAGCGTGTCCGTTTGATCAAGTGTAATTATTTTATTGCATTTTTACGTGTGAAAGATTGCAAAAAGTTTGACATATGAGCATGCATCATGGCATGAGTATGAATCATGGCTGCATTAGCTAAATGAGAAGAAATGAAATTGGCATGCATGATTGGTGTGTTCGTGTGATCACAAAAGGGAACGGACCCCCAAAGGCTTTAGGGATGATGCCCGATTTTATCGGATGCCCGGTGGGGTCGGATGACAGATCGCAGTAGAGGCCGGATCGATTCTCCTTTTGGAATGCTGTCCATCTCTGGGGGAGGTTGAGACGTTGCTGTGCCCGATGGGGTGCGATGATGCTCGGTCATGCCAGAAGACCGCCAACCTTCGGGTTGTGCCGTGGCCTAGAGTGGTCGAGACCGCTAACCTTCGGGTTGTGCCGTAGCTGAGAGCAGTCATAATCACTAGGCAATACAATTGGAACACACTTGAATGCATTACTCATGAGAAATGGTGTTATGTGTTCTGATTATGTCCCTCGTCTGATTACATTGCTTAAAGAATGCTATAACGGATATTATGCAGGGTATGTGCCAAGGCGAGGTAAGAATGTCTATGATTTGTTTGTTAAATGAGTTAAGTTGCTCGTACCTATTATAGATTAAGTAGAACGAGAATTGCTCGCTATTGATATGTTATCGACAATAAGCTGCATGTTTAAGGTATGCTCCAAGCGAATTGGCACCCTACACGAGGCTTAGGTTGTTAACTTAGTAAAATTTTATCTCACTCGTTATTGTTAACCACTTTTCAGGACCATAGAATGCAAAGTAGATAGGTGCAGTTCGAGGTCCCTATAGACTAAGACCTCGAGATAACACTGCATCCAATTCTTGGTTCAAATCAAGGTGCCCTTGCATAGAGAAGTTTAAGTGAACCCCAACCCTAGTATCTTTTTGTTGGTCTTGGCAGGAAGTAGCCCGTCAAAAAAGGTCATGTGTATGTAAACTTCCTAAGGTTGACTAGTATATAAACAAAGTGTGTTTTGCTAAAGATTGTAGTTCTGATGTTTTTTCTGTTATGCCTGTTGTCGTGATTATTTGGGTGGTTATTAATCGTTTCCACTTACGTCAATCAAAAGATAAAAAGAACGGGTCGACGATGCGTCCTAGGACGTCGTATTTTTAATGACCCAAGAAAAGTGATAGGGATCATCATGCACTCGAGGGTCAGGGCGTGATAATTAGGGATATCGAGGGGTGCTGTTGGTTGTAGGAAGGGGTTGGAGAAGAGGTGGATGGTAGTGATAAAGGGTGGACGGCGATGAAACAGCAGCAGCAACAAGACTCTCTCGGGCCTTCCATCGAACACTTGGCGAGTGCGGCGGATTGGGGCTATTTTGGCTCTTTCTTAACAATGGTCAGTGCGACTTCGATCCAAGGACGTTGAGGGGTGTTGTCGGTCGTAGGAGGGGGTCGGAGAAGAGGCAGAGGGTAGCGAACAGAAAGTGCCAGTGATCAGCCACTATTTTGCTCTAGAGACAGGGGCTTCGACGAGCTTCTTTCTTCGATTGGTTCCGGCTTGATGGAGGCTTGTCAAGTCTGGCTCTTTGCATGACCCGAAACTAGGTTGCACCAAGTTCATCCAGGTGGAGAGATCACAATCTGGTTGCATCGAGAAGCACACGAACCATAGCTGAGTAGATCACTCAGGGTGACATGGTCTGGTCTGGTCTAGTTCTAGATTTTCTAGGCAGAGGTTGGTCATTGGACGACCTTCGTGGCCTCGAATCTTTGTCTCTAGTAAAGCCCTAAACAGCGGCAAAGGATAATCACGAACTATGATACACGTAGTTCGTGATGAGGGGTTGTGGGATGCCGAAGGACTGCTAGTGAAAGGTAGCGCAGCCGCGATAAAAAGCTTGGCTGGAGGGGGGCTAAGCCTCTCTCTCTCTCTCTCTCTTTGTTTTTGCTCAAAATTTTTTAGAATTATCATGCGTCCCCCTGTTTCAGAGGCATAAAGATGCTTATATACGTGTCTCAAGGGTTTTCGCAAATTTTTGGATATTTGCACTTTGGCCCCCCAAACTTTCCATATTTGCAAATTGGCCCCGAACGCGCTTTCTCTTCAATTCCACCCTTGGCAGGTGCGGCTAGCCCACTTGATGGGCTTGGTTGAAATTTAGCCTCCTCATGGGCTTATTGTCTCTTACGGGCTTGATTTTAGCCTTTTCCCTAATTAATTATGGGCTTTTAATAATTAAAAAGGCTTTTTTTCCTAATCTTTAAGCGGGATGGATTAAAATCTGATTTGGCCCTAAAGACCTCTAGTTTCGATGGCCCACTCTCCATGCCTTGACCGAATATCTCCAATCAATTTGGCCCAGTCCGTGAGCCCATTTTTAGTCCAATTTAGCTGCCCAATCCGATTTTAAGTGCAAAATGTATGATTTTAATATGCTAAAAATTAATGAAAATAATTCTAAACATAAATGAAAAATAAATACAATTGACTTAAATATTTTTGGCTAAGGGCCAAGGTCGACCCCTAATTTTTATCCAAATTAATTACTAAAATAAAATTTAAATTTATCCTAAAATTGGGTCAAAATTTATGTGTCAATAGGTACCTCAAAGGTTCAGATTTTATACTTAATGGATTTCTAGATGTTGATCTTGTTGGCTGTAAAATTGACTGGAAAAGTACTTCATGAACATGTCAACTACTAGGTTGTATGCTAGTTTCTTGGTACTCCAAGAAGCAAAGCACTATAGCATTATCAACCGCTGAAGCAGAGTATGTGGCACTTGGTAGTTGCTGTACTTAGATCTTACGGATGAAGCAACAATTAAGAGATTTCAGTATTGAATATTCAAATGTGAAAATCAAATGTGACAACACTAGTGCTATTAATTTGACTAAAAATCCTATTATTCATTCAAGGGCAAAGCATATTGAAATCAAACATCACATCATCGGAGATCATGTTCAAAACAGTGATGTTCATATTCAATTTATTAAATCAAAATATCAATTGGCTGACATTTTCACAAAACTCCAAAGGAATACTTTTGATTTTATTAGAAATGAATTGGGTATTACTAATCCCTTTGCATGAGTTCTTAGCAAAATAGGAAAGCGTTTCAGAACTAAAGTGCTGCAACATTTGAAGCCTTTATTACAACCTAACATCTGAAGATATCTCTATATTTGAAGAGGTACTTTCAAATTTTAGCACATAAGTTCTATCTTTGCAAGGAAATCAGGCTCGCACAGTAACCTCTTTAATATTAGTAAGCAAATATTTCATATATGCTATATCTGAATGGAAAATCAATTTATAGTTTTTCCATAAATTTCGGACCAATTCCCCATTTTACAAAAACTGTCAATATACACTTTCCAAAATTACAAAACTAAAGTGTCGCCATTTCTCACTCTTAAGCCGTGCCTTAACTACCAAACCTTCACTCTCTTCGTGCGATAGAATTTTTCTCTCTTGAACAAAAGATCAAATCTTTTTCTCACAAACCTATTTGAAAAATCCTCATGGCTCCAAAATTTGCCTCCATAACCTAGAGATCTTCAAAAGGAACTTGCAAGTCATCATGATTGTCTGGAAAGATTGGTAAGGCTTCAAAGGAATAAATTTTGTTCAACATCTCTGACTCAGATGGAGATAATGCTTCCAAGTCTAACTTGTCTACTTCTGTTGGTAAGGATCTTCATCCTACAAATGTAAAAGTAATTGCTACCAAAGAGATGAAAAAATCATTAGAATTTTTCAGGAAGAGTGGTGTTACAGAGTCTATTATTCTAAAATTTATGAATGAAAGTGGTTTCGCTTCTGAAGAAGCATTGAGTGATGTGTTTGAGATGCCACTACGAACATTGCCTGTTGTTGAGAATGTGGAAATCTAGGGTAGTAGTTTCAAAAAATGGGAAAGAAAAGGTTGATGAACCTTCGGCCCCTGAAAATGTGGTTGAGGAAACCCCGTGTCCGAACATGTTGATGATGGAAAAGAAAAGGATAATGATGAGAAGTTGTTCAGAAACTTTAAGCGTAGATTCGGTGGATTTATTGCTATGGAAAAATGGAAGGGAAAGTTATTCAGATCACAAAAACATCTAGATTGCTATAACTCTTTGCTTGCTCGAGGTATTGTTGAACATAGATCTATTGATTTCGAGTTCTTCGATAACTTTGGAATTCCCCTCCAACATTACTTTGTTGAACCTCAGTTAAAAGGATTTTGCACATTCAATTATCCACTTTACCCTGTTTTGATTGCCTATTTCTACTCAAATTTGTCATTCTTTTCTCTAGACACTACGCAGTTTACTGTCTATGACAATGAGTACACTGTCAAAACCTCTGATCTTGCTGCTATTCTTGGAGTGAAATATTCTCAATTCACATCCATTGGCATTCACCCTAATTAAGCTTATAGAGTTCTGACTAGCATTCCAACTTTTGCGAAGGAATCAAAATCACATGTTTCTCATGACCTTTTTCCCTTGAACAATAATGTACTTCATAAAATTGTCATTAGTTGTCTCAGACCCAAAGAATCATTGAGAACATATATCAGTAGATATGAGGCCAAGATAATGTGGGCTTTGGTGAATGAGAAACATTTTTCCCTGCCATACATGATAATCGTGCACATGTACAAGATAGTTAAGAAGAACAAGGGAAATCTTCCTTATGTATCTCTCATCACACAACTCTGAGTATTTTCATATTGAGATCCCTACAAAGTTGTCTAAAACACCCAAGCCTCTTATGATAATTGGAGGTAGGGAGGACAACTGTTGAAGGAGAAGGGATTTCAAACAGACAAAGGATGGACGGAAGAAGAAGGGCAAGTTAGGGAGGACAAATGTTGACTCACCTATTCCTAAAGGTGAATTTAAAGAGGTCTTCTCGTCATCAAAGAAGAGAAAAAGGGAGTCCATTGTGACTCATGCTCGTGCATCAAAGTCTTCTAGGAAAGGAAGCCCCAAAACATCCAGAAAAATGGAAGATGTTGTTTCTAAAGAAGATTCCTCTGTTGATTTGTCTGATAATGAAGAAGAACCTAAGAAGAGTAAGGAAAGTGATGAATCATCCAGCAATGACTTGGATGAAGGAGAAACTTCAGACTTTGACACTAAAGATGTTAAAGATGTTATGAGTGTTGAGGAGATTAGACATGAAGTGGTTGAGAAAAGAGAAGCATTGGCCAAGGATGAAGTTGCTGTAATCCAAGAGTAGGACAATCAAGCCACTTCAGAGCTTGATGATATGGTAAGTTCAATTGTTCTTATTGCAGCTAAAGCAAAAAGAAAAGCAAAGAGGAAGAATTGAATAGACTGATACGAGTAGAGGAAGAGAGGAAGAGAAAAGAGGAGGAGAAATTGTATGAAGAAGAAAGAGGATCCATCTCTTGCTAAAGATGATTCGATTCAATTCAAGGAACTTTTGAGATGGCCTTGAATACTTCAGAACCTGACCAGTCACAAAGATCTCTGGAATTGATTCTTGTACCTTCATCACAGACTTAGGAGAAGCCTTCCTATGTGCCTCTATCACCCGTGCATACACAATCTCAAGGGGAGCCTTCTACATCTACTAGTCCACCTACACCTCGATATGTTGATAAGATGTTTCAACATCTCATCATCATAGTTGATCAAATGAGGATGGACATTAACAATTTTATAGATGAATTTTGACGGGAAACTGAACTAATTGGGGACATGATTGCCCAACCATATGAACCTCAGCCAATAAACTTGCTAAAGGATATTCAACAGAAACAAGCCCAAATTGAAGTTGGCCTTGAATTTTTAAAGTCTTTTTTGGAAGATAAGCTTGCAGAACAAGATCAATCCATGTGTGGGAAGATGACTTTGTTTCAAGCTATTTTTGAGAAATATCTTCAAAAACTTGAGCAAGCTCTGTTGAAGATGAGATACTTTGATCTGGTCCCTAAACCTTTTGAGTAGTTTGTTCCTCTATCTACTAAACATCCAAATGCTTCTACCTCTACTCCCAGTCAGCAACCAGTAGCACCTACCAATGCAACTGCACCAAGCCAACCCAATACTTAAAAACATCTTTCCCTTGTTTTAGTTATTTTTAAGTTTTTCGGTTCTCTTTTCAAGAATTTGGGTTAAGTTTACTTTTGGTTTGTCAAACTATGTTTGATTTTGGTTTTTAAGACTACGGTTTGATTTTTACACTCATTATATAATATGCTTGCTATTCTCTTATATCTTTTATGATATTGACAAAAAGGGGTAAAAATCTTGTAGATATCTTACCTTTGCAATATATGATGGGTATAATGTGCTGCTCGCAATATGGATCAATTTGAACGAACATGAGACAATGGGATTGAGTAGATTGGTTAAATTTTTTATAATCTATTATATCTTATGTGATACCCCTAATTTTCGACTAGTGTACTAAAATCTAATTCGATGAATTTTAACCACCATGTCTAATCGGACTAAGAGTAGTGGACTTTAGAGGATTGAGAGACAACCATTGGACATTACTTCATTAAATTTTAAAGTTTATCGGTAAATCCTAAATCTTTGGATAAGTGAAGGTAAGCCAAAAATTGAGAGCCAAAGAGAGCTCACGGGTTTGGCTAGGCCCAATCCACTTTCCTTAAAATTCAGCCATAATGGCCCAATAGAAGGAAATCATGATTTTGCCCTCTTAGGCCCATTTTCATAACTTAGCCCATCAAGCCCAAATCCAAGCCCATTTGAATAGTGTCAAGGGTGAAATTACCAATTTACCCCTTTTAGAAACCCTATCTTTGAGAGAGAGATATTTGTGAAGAAGAAAACAAAATAAAATTAGAGATTTTTTGTGCCATTAATATGGAGAAGATAAGCTTGGTGAAGAAGTCTTCAACTTGGAGAAGAAGTCTTCTTCTCTTTCTCTCTCATTCTCTCTCTTCCCCCACTTCGGCCCTCTCTCTCCGCCGCCCCTCTCTCTTTCATTTTCCTCTCTTCCTTTCCCTCTCTACCATTCTCCATCTCCGTGTCGCCATCGCCGCCGCACCCTTTCCGTCGTCATCGTCACACCCTTGCCGCCGTGCCAAGTCGTGTCCTTGCCACCATTGTTGCCATGCCACACCGCCCTCGCCGTTCGTTGCCATTGTCGCAGCCACCATTAAGCTTGTGAGTTAACTTCCTAATCTTTAATCAGATTGTCAATTGTGTTTAATGTTAAATTAAATTAAGATTTGTTATGATTAAAGCTAATTAATAGCAGATTAGTGGATAAGCTATAGTGATAAGTAGAAGTAGAAATGATAGGCTATTGTAAGAAGTGATAAGTGATGGTGATGGGTATTGTGGAGATCCTTTATACAGATTTTGAAGATTGACAAAACATATATTAAATTAGAATCATACAAATGAGATCAATTTTCAGGTGATATATCCAAGGAAAATTTATTCATATCTTATTAGGTAATTTCTGGATTTTACCACGTCTAAAGTTTTGGTTTGTATATTGAATGGACGCCACTAGAGTATTATGAATGATCTTTCTATGACTTGCATGAAGGATATTGTCAAGTTTATGCCTTTCTATATACTCAACTTATAAGGTAATCTCAAACCTTAAGTATATCTAGAACTTCGTAAGTAATATCTACAGACAACATTTGAAGCGATCTTATTAAGACAATATCTAAATATCAAAGATCTTTCAGGCCTAATCTCTAATGGATATATTTAACAACCATGCGACAATTAGAGATCTTGCCTGATATTCCACTTTGGATATAATTGATCCATGATCAAATCTTAGATTGATTTGCAACGAATAATAAAAAGCAAATCTTCTTTATTTGATCGAATATGCTCTTGATTGGCGAGATATACTTACATTACTTGGAACTTAGCTTATGGAAACTCGGATTATGGTTGTATGGGTGACAAAATCAATCTCTTCTATAACGGCTACTTAACCTCTTTTAGTATGTTCGGATATGATGGGAAGTCTAATGAACTATCCTCTACAGGCTGTTCAATGGCTAGTTTGGAAGTGAATGAGTATAAAAGGAGGACGGATGCCCAAGTGAAAGAGAGCATGAATCATAAATTCCAAAGTGTTAGAGAGCCTAGTTTATATACACTTGTTATCAAGAGTGCACACATTGTAATCATCAAGAGGTGTTAGTTGAAAATTATGTAATCAAGAAAGTGATCATCTTGAATGCACATACTGTAACCTCTGATTGATTCAACTGATAGTGGAAACCAGCCAAGGAGGCTAATCGCATGAAGAGTAGACATAGGCTTGACTAAGTCGAACTACTATAAATCTCTTGTGCAATTTTCTTTATCCTTACTCTCTTTATTTTGATAGAACATTGCACTCTTTCTAATCTCTAATATAACTCTATTGTTCATTAGTGTTTGCTAATTATGCATAATCAAACTTAAGTGTTTCAATTCTGCATTAATTTCTTAAGTTTGTTTGAATTCACCTATTCACCTCCTCTATGTGATACTACTAGCTATATCAATTGGTATCAGAGCATGGTGCTCATTGTTTATTGAAATGCTACATTACTTCTAAGTTAACGATCTATTATGGCTAGTGGTTCTTTAGTAGGTCTTATTAAAGGTCAGAGTGAATCAAGACCACCTCTTTTCGAATGAAAAGAATATGACACCAGAAGCAATAGAATAATGACATACGTCTATTTTAAAGACAATACATACTTGGATATTGTCACAGATGGTGCCAAGTCGAAATCAAAGAAAGACAAAAATGGCAGCAAATTACCTCCTTTATCAGATGTTGAGATAGCCAGAAGAGAGGCTATTGATTCTAAAATTATTTATGCATTTACTGTGGTCTATCTTTATTTGAATATAACCGCATTGCTTCATGTAAATTAGCCAAAGAAATTTGGGACAAGCTCTATGTCACTTACTCTAGAACTGATCGAGTCAAGGAAACCAAACTCAACATTCTTCTTGGATAATATGAAACCTTCAAGATGAGACTAGATGAGACTGTGAAGGTGATATCCCAAATTTTCGACCAATGTACTAAAATTGAATTCGATGGATTTTAACCATGAATTCTAACCGATAAAGAGTATTGGACGTTTCATTATCGATATTTCAAAGTTTATCGGTAAACCATAAATTTTCGGATAAGTGATGGTAAGCTGAAAATTGAGAACCAAAAAGACGTTACGGAGTTGGCATGAACCAACGAGCCTACTTCCTATGAAATTTGGCCACCAAGAGACCTTATAAGAGGAAATTACTGTTTTGCCCCCCGAAAGCCCATTTTTAGCCCAAATAAAGAGCCAATTGGATATCTAGCCCATTAGGCCCATTAAAATTCAAGCCTAAGCCTTGTGAATAGTGTAAGCCCATATGAATAGTGCCAAGGATGGAAATTACCATTTTACCCTTTCTAAAGCTTGGACTTTAAGGGACAAAATTGATGGACTTAAGACAAACTTCATTGAGGCTTGGCAAGTGGTCTTGCCTCTCTCTCTCTCTCTCCCTTGTGGCCACCCCCCTTGCCCCTCTCTCTCTCTCTCTCTCTTTCTTCTTTGCTTGCATTATTTGTCTTGGATTTATAAGCCAAAGTTGATAAATATTTGGAGTTGCAATAATGCAATCTTGAAAAGAGAAGGCAAGCAAGACAACTCCCCTCTCTCTTTCCCGTCTCTCTCTTTTTCCTCTTTTTCTCTCTTTCATTTCCTCTTGAATTTGGCCACCTTCACTGCCCCTCACTTTGCCGCTCACCTTGTCGCCACCGTTCGTGACCATGCTAAGCTTGAGCCGCATCCTTGCTGCTGTGTAGCTGCACCATCGCCAAGCCACGCTGCACCGCCGTTCGCACGCTGTGTCACTGTCGTTTTCCGGGTTGAGACGAGCCACCCATCATCGCCGTCCAAGCCGTGCCCATAGCAAGTTGCTCATCGTACCGTGCCACCATGTTGCCGTGCCATATCGCTATTTATCGCTATAGTCGTCGCCTCCGTTAAACTAGTAATTTAACTCCTTAATCCTTGATTAAGTTTTTAATTGTGTTTATGGTTAGATTAAGTGAAGTTTAGAGTTAATTATGGTTGGATTAGTTAACTATGGTTGGGTTAGGTGATAAGTTATCATGAAATGATAAGTGGAAGTGATAGGTTATTAAGGAAAAATGATAAGCTATCACCAAAGGGGTGTTAAGCTATTGAAGGTTAAGTGATAAGCTATCAAAAAATGGATGATAAACTATCGTCAATTAGGCGATAAGCTACCGAGCAATTATCAATAAGCTATCAAGGTTGGATTATTAAGTGGTTAGTTAATGTGCCTTGTGCTTGTGATTTGTAGTGGCTCTATACATGCTTTTGTGCCGTTTGAAAGGTAACTTACATTGGAAAGATGGTTGTCTCACGAACTATTATTTCTTAGTTGAAAATAATGTAATTTTTAACATATAAAAGGTGATTGGCGTGGTGTCATGCTTAGATACTAAGTTTTAGGTGTTGGAATAATCTAGGAGGCTTGAAAAATGAAGCATGTAAAGTTTGATGGGATAAGCATGTTTGTGTGATCATGTGTGGGTTACTTATTGCATTTTTACGTGTGAAAATGGCAATAAGTTTGATGTATGAGTACGTAGCATGGGTGCATTGGCTAAAAGAAAGAAGAAATGAGAATTGTATGCATGTGTGCTCTTGTGATCACAAAGTATACGGACCCTCAATGGTGATTAGGGATGATGCCCGTTTATCGATGATTTTATCGAACGCTCGGCGGGAGTTCGGACGACAGATCGTAGTAGAGGCCGAACCGATTCTCATTTATAGAATGTCATCTGCCTACAGGGGAGGTTGAGATGGGGCTACACCTCGATCGACCAGGAGGAGACATTGCCGTGCCCGATGGGGTGGGACAATGCCCAGTCATGCCGGAAGACCGCCAACCTTCGAGTTGTGCCATGGCTCGAAGAAGTCGAGAATCGCCAACCTTCAGGTTATGTCGTGCCCGAGAGCAAGCGTAATCACTAGACATAAAATTGGAACACATTTAGATGCATTGCGCATGAGAAATAGTGATAGGTAATCTGATTGTGTGCCATGTCTGATTGCATTGTTTATAGAATGCTAAACTAATATCATGCAGGGTATGTGCCAAGGCGAGGTAAGAATGCCTATGGTTTGCCTATTGAATGAGTAGAGTTGCCCAAACCTGTTATAAATTAAGTAGAGCGAGAATTGCTCAGTATTGATTTGTTATCGACATTAAGATGCATATTTAGGGTTTGTTCTAGGCGAATCGGCATCCTACACGAGGCTTAGGTTGTTAACTTACTGAGATTTTATCTCACTCGTTGTTGTTAACCACTTTTCAGATCTGTAGTATGAATACGAGAATCGTATGGTTCAAGATTCCTATGGACTAAAGCCTCGAGATAAAGCCGTACATGGTCCCTGGTGTAGACTACCATTATGAGCTTCATGTTACAACAGTCTAGATCGACGAAGGGTTAAGGCATCTAATACCTCACTGTTTTAAGGCGTGATTCGTTCGCCACGGTGATGCCCTCTTTCATCCTTTGAGGGGTTTTAATGGACCAGGCGGAGGTGGAGCTCCGGGCGAAGGAGTTTGGGATCCTATGGACTTAGATGTTCCTAACGGCGCTGTCGAAGATTCAGAGTCCGACCCAGATATAGAGAGCGATCCTGAGCCTCCTCCCGAGTACTACCTCTAAGTCGGGCTTGGAGGACAAACTTTTTGGCGTAACCTTGCAATAGTAGCAGAGATAAGTTAACCCCGACTTTGGTATCTTTTTTATGGTTTTCGTAGGAAGTGGCCCGTAGCGAGGGCTTGTACATATAACTTCCTAGGGTTAACAAGTACATAAATAAAGTGTGAGTTTTGCTAATAATGTTTGTTCTGCTGTTTTTCCTGCTATCTCATGTTGTCGTGACTGTTTAAGGTGAGCATTGATTGTTTTCGCATGTGTTAATCAAAAGATAAAATGAACAGGTCGACGACGCATCCTGGGACGTCACATTCAAATGACCTAAGAGAATTGACAGGGATCATCACGTGCTCAAGGGCCGGGGCGTAACAGTGAAAGAAATGAATGACGGATTCATAAACATAGTCAATGGTCTTGAGCATCAAGAAAATTCTATGTCCGAACCAATGAGAGTCAATAAACTCTTGCGAGCTTTAACAAAGGAATGGAATAATGTCAAAACTTCCATTCGAGAGACTCAAAGAATCTCACCTCTTTCCATGGAAGAACTCATTGGGACACTTACCTCATATGAGGCAAAATGCTTGAATGAAGAATGTGAAACTAAAAGTAAGAAGTTAGTTATTGGAACCAACAAGAACTGGAAGCACAAATCCAGTCATCCAAGAAATCTCATCATTGGAAATTTGGATGAATGAATCAAAACCAGATCAAAGTACAAAGATTTCATCAGTACACTTGCACTAACTTTTGAAGTCGAACCAAAAGAAATTGAAGAAGCTTTATTTGATGAAAGCTGGATAGATGCTATGCAAGAAGAACTTCGGCAATTCGAGATCAATCAAGTCTGGGAGCTTGTGCTAAGACCAAAGAACCATCTAGTGAGCAAAATGGGTATTCAGAAACAAACTGGATGACAAAGGCAAAGTTACTAGGAACAAGGCTAGACTAGTGGTCAAAGGTTACTCTCAAGAAGAGGGAATCGACTATGATGAAACATATGCACTAGTGGATAGGTTAGAGGCCATTAGGCTACTCTTAGCTTATGCATGCTATCATGATTTTAATTTTTTTCAAATGGACGTGAAAAGTGCATTTCTAAATGGCTACGTCAAAGAAAAAGTTTATGTAGAACAACCTCCTGATTTTGAAAAACCAATAAAGTCTGACTATGTTTACAAATTGAAGAAAGTCCTATATGGTCTTAAACAAGCACCTCGTGCTTGGTATGAAAGACTAAGCAATTTTCTAGTCAACAATAATTTTGAAAAATGTAAAGTAGATACCACTCTCTTTGTAAAAAGAAAAGGTAGAGACATCTTACTCATTCAAATTTATATTGATGATATAATTTTTGGCTCATCTAATGAACGACTTTGTAAGAAATTTTCTAAGATGATGTAGAATGAATTTGAAATGAGCATGATAGGAGAATTAACATTCTTCCTTGGTCTTCAAGTCAATCAGACAAAAGATGGCACCTTCATCTATCAAGAGAAGTATGCAAAAAAGTTGTGAAGAAATTTGGCATGGAAAATAGTAAGAAAATAGAAACTCCAATGTCCTACTCTTCGAAACTTGAAAAGGATGAGCAATGTACAAAAGTTGATAAGAAGTTATATAGAAGCATGATAGGATCTCTATTATATTTAACTGTTTCTAGACCTAATATACTCTTCATTGTTTGCATGTGTACACGATTTCAATCAAACCCTAGAGAATCACATCTTTCAACTATTAAAAGAATTATTAAGTACATCAGCACTTATCCTAGAATTGGAGTATGGTATCCCAAAGGTTCAAATTTTATACTTAATGGATATTCTGACACTGACCTTGCTGGTTGTAAGATTGACAGGAAAAGCACATTTGGAACATGCTAACTATTGGGCTGTATGCTAGTTTCTTAGCATTCCAAGAAGCAAAATACTGTCGTTGTGTCAATCACTGAAGCAAAATATGTTGCACTTGGTAGTTGTTGTGCTTAGATCTTATGGATGAAATAACAATTAAGATATTTTGGTGTTAAAGAATCAAATGATGAAATTAAGTGTGATAACACTAGTGCTATTAATCTGATTAAAATCCAATCCTACATTCTAGAGCAAAGTGTATAGAGATCAAGCATCATTTCATCAAAGATCATTTTCAAAATGGTGATGTGAATATTCAATTTGTAGATTAAAAACATCAATTAGCTGATATTTTCACAAAGCCTCTTGAAAAGAATGCATTTGAGTTTATTAAGAATAAATTGGGCATTACTAATCCTTTTACTTAAGTCATGAAGAAGATAGGGAAAATTTTCAGAGTTTAAAGGATTACAACATTTGAATATGCTCACTGATCGTTGTTACAAGTGCTTTATTTAATTAGAATCTTCAAATTTTGGCAGGTAAGTTTTATTTTTGCAAGGAAATCAAGTACAAACAACGATTTCTTTTATTTTTAGCATCCAAATATTTTAAATCTGCAAGTATTGATAGAAATCTCCTTGTAAAATTAAGTGACAGTTATTTCCTTTAATTTTGGATTAATTTTCGATTCTTGCTAAAAACTGTCAAAATACGATTTCCAAAAATTCTAAACTAAAGCGCCGTTTCATATCTTCTCTCTTAACATTAAATTTCACTCCCTCTCGCACTCTCCTCTCACTCTTTGTCTTGGAAGATTGACTAAAACCCTCAATTCTCTGGTGCGAACAAATCTTCCAAAACCAAAAGATTGAAACTTTCTCTCCAAAACTTGTTCAAAATCCGTTCATGGCTCCAAAATCCACCTCATCGAAAAAGAAATATTCAAAAAGAACTCGCAAATCATCTTGGATTTCATAAAGATCAATGGGCAGACCTACGACTGATCAAACTCCCTTCGAGATTTTTGACTCTGAATGGGACAATGTGTACAAATCTCATCCCTCTGAATCAATTGGTAAGACTCTTCCTCCTGCGGATGCCAAAGTTATTGCTGTCATTGAACTAAAGAAATCAGTAATTTATTTTTGAAATAGTGGAGTGGCAGAGCCTATAATCATGAAGTTTCTAAATGAGAGTGGTTATGATGCCTGAGGAAGCATAAGAGAAAAACAAGACCTTTGTGGAGTCCTTTACCAGTGCCATGGATGAGGATGACACATCTGACTTCAATGCTGATGAAGGTCTGAGCATTGAAGAAATAATGCTACAAAAAAGACAAGAGATAGCCAGGGCTGCTACTGAAGCATACAGGCAAGAAAAAATGAGAGCTAAAGTTGAAAGATTGAAAGCAGAAGAAGAAAAAGAAGCTCAAGAAAAAGCTGAAGTAGAGGAGAAAGCAAAAACATATGCAGAATCCAGAATAAAGGCCAAACAAGAAGTTAAGGAGAAAAGGCTTGAAAGAGGAGCAAAATCTGTATGAACAAGAAAGAGCTGAAGAATACTTTGCATACCGGGTTGAGAATAGAAAATGTGGAAGCATTCTAGTTTTTGAGCCTACTAAAACTGATTCTTCGATGGTAAAGCCTACGATCATCGTTATAAGCTCTAACACTTTAGCCCTCACAGAGCATCAGCTATTGCAACACTAGCACTGACCTCATTTGTGCCAGTTACTTCTACTAGTAGTGGCTACTTTGCTGGAACCTCTCAAACTCCTTAAACTCCAAGATATGCACATTTTAAGGGGGAGCCTTCTGGATTAGCTAATCTTCCTACACCTAGATCGATAAATCAAATGTTTCAATTTCTCTATTCTAAGATTGATCGCATCTGAGATGAATTTCATCTCAAAACTGAGTTGATGACGGACATGATTGCTAAACCAGACTCCTCGCATCCTCTCAATGATGTTCAGCAGAGACAAACTCAGATTGAGGCTGATATTGATTGTCTCAAACATTATGTTGAAGACAAGCTGAACCTCCTAGATCAAGTCATGTGTGGAAAGTTGGGACATTTCGATAAGCTGCTGGAAACATAACTTAAGGAATTTCAGAGTGCTCAGTAGAAAATGAGATTCTTTGACTTGGTTCCTAAACCTTTTGAGTAGTTTGTTCATCCCTTAGGTGTTAACCTGCATATCTCCACATCTGCTCCAAGTCAACAAACTCCAACTCTTGCACCAATCCCTGAACCTGTGTCAAGCTAACCCTCCACCACAAAATATATTTCACAATCTTTCGGTTATTTTTATGTTTTTGATTGTCCTATTTGAAGTGTGTTTGACAAACATCATTTTCTTTTGGTTTATTGACCTTTTTCGATTTGGTGTACTTAACTATATTTGCTTATTATCTTTCTACTATTATCTTTTATGATGCTGACAAAAAAGGGGAGAGATATATTCCTACATGATAGGTACAGTTTATCATGTGCACAAACAATGATGACAGAGATAGATCATCGATCATAAATTGGTTAACACAATTTCCTATTCTTATTTTGCACAACATGTTTTTCTAAAACATATATCGTGCTGAATTTCTAATTTCTTTTGAACAAATGCAAGAAATGTTTTGTCATTATCAAAAAGTGGGAGATTGTTGTGGAAATCCTCTATACAGATTTTGAAAACTAACAAAACATTATATTAAACTGGACTCATACAAATAAGATCAATTTTCAGGTGATATATCTAAGGAAAATTTCTTTAGATCTTATTAGGTAATCTCTGGATTTTACCACGTTAGAAAGTCTTGGTCCGTATATTGAATAAATGCCATTGGAGTATTATGAAGGAGCTTTCTATGACTTGCATGAAGAATATTGTCAAGTTTATGCCGTTCTATATACTCAACTTATAAGGCAATCTCAGACCTTAACTATATTCAGAACTTCGTAAGTTACATCTTAAGACAACGTTTGAAGCGATCTTCTGAAGACAACATCTGAATATCAAAGATCTTTCAGACCTAATCTCTAATGGATATATTTAACAACCATGTGACAGTTAGAGATTTGGCCTGGTATTCCACTTTGGATATAATTGATCCATGATCAAATCTTAGATTGATTTACAACGGATAATAAAAAGTAAATCTTCTTTATTTGATCGAATATGCTCTTGATTGGTGAGATATACTTAATTACTTGGAACTTAGCTTATGGAAACTCATATTATGATTGTATTAGGGATAGAATTAACAGGAGATTCAATCTCTTCTATAACGGCTACTTAACCTCTTTTAGTAAGTTTGGATATGATGGGAAGTCTAATGAACTATACTCTAAAAGCTGTCCAACGGCTAGTTTGGAAGTGAAGGAGTATAAAAGGAGGACGAGATGCCCAAGTGAAAGAGAGCGCGAATCATAAATTCCAAAGTGTTAGATGGCCTAGTTTATATACACTTGTTATCAAGAGTGCACACATTATAATCGTCGAGAGGTGTTAGTTGAAAATTATGTAATCAAGAAAGTGATCATCTTGAGTGCATATACTGTAACTTCTAATTGATTCAACTGACAATAGAAACTAGCCAAGGAGGCTGATCACGTGGAGAGTGGACGTAAGCTTGACTAAGCCGAACTATTATAAATCTCTTATACAATTTTCTCTATCCCTACTCTCTTTATTTTAATAGAGCATTGCACTCTTACTAATCTCTGATATAACTCCGTTATTTATCAGTGTTTGTTAATTCCGCATTAATTTCTTAAGTTTGTTTGAATTCATCTATTTACCCCCTCTAGGTGATACTACTAGCTATATCAATAGGTTATCAAAGAAAATAATAAGTGGAAGTGATAATCTATCAAGGAAAGAATGATAACCTATCACCAAAATGGTGATAAGTGTGACATCAAAAAATTTTGGGTTCCTAAATTAAAATTTAGAATTATTTATCACGTGCGATCATCCAACGTTTAAGATGTTAAAATTATGTTGATTGATTTTGCAATATGTGTTTATAATATGGGTGACAATATTTAAATCATCGTCAAGTTAATTTTAGAAAGGGTCGATAAATTCCAAAGCTTATTATTTGTTGTCACCGAGTCTTAGAGTTTGAATTAGAACTTTTCTAATAATAGGCATGGGTTTATCAATGATTTAGTGAATTTAAAATATTTTCCCATAATTACCAATGTTCAAAACAAAATTTATTTTCATTATTTTTAAATGGATTTATTCATGATTTAGTAACCGAACAATAAGACTATTTTGGTAATAGATACTTGATTTCATTTTGTGGGGCACAATCACTTCTTCCATTCTTTTCTCAATATTAACCAAGCCTTGGTGAAACATTGAACTTGGGCCACATTTACATCATCCATGACATCACCTCTCTTGGACTATGTTATTTAATGGTATGGGTGACTCACACTTATACTTGGCTAAGAGTTCTCTCATTTATTATCATCATAAAAATATCTCTTTGTGTCTCATTTTTATTAATCTAAGTGTCCTAACTAATCTAGGATCATCATTACCTCCAAGCATGATTGAGTAAGTATTTTCTCTTTTACCTTAGCTTGAACGAACTTCCCCAAATCAAAGACCCAAAGTTAAAATAAACTTACTTGCATAACTTTTCTCACCAACCTTCTACCTCGTCTTTCAAAGCCGCGTAAAGCGGAGACCCCATGATCGTGATTTTCATATTCCTTCTTTCAAACTTTGATTCGGTAAAACATTGATTTCAACTACTTTTCTTTAATGGTTTTCTTGTCATTTTGGAAGTAAAGAATTGTTAATTTTGGTTTTGTTTATTTGTTTGAAGGTAACTCAAATATTTAAGTTTTTGAATTCTTGTCCGAGGTAAGTGAAAGTTCTAGGCGTTAAATTAGCCTAATTTATTTAACACTTGGACTTAGTTGTTTGATGTGAGATTTGGTGGTAGTCGAAGTTGAGGCTAAAATAATTGTGTGAAATGATGATGTGAAGATGTTGTGTTAATTGATCGAATGAGCGATGTTATGCCCTAACGGTGTTTGATGAATTTTATTAAGGTGTGGTATTCATATGCCATGTGAAAGTGATGTATTTGAACTTGGAAGTATAACATGTGTAACATTTGGATCCATCATTCACTCGGAGTATACTGCTTCTAAGCCTGTTCTAAATTATCTGAGCGAATCCTACATCTAAACCTGATATTCTGCATCTGAACATGTTCTACATCATGTGAGCGAATATTGCATCTGAGCCTGTTTTGCATCATCTGAGTGAATCCTACATCTAAGCCCGATATTATGCATCTGAGTATGTTCTGCATCATCTGAGCGAATCCGGCATCTGAGCATGTTTTGCATCATCTGAGCGAATCCTACATTTGAGCTTGATATTTTGCATTTGATACGTAAAGCCTGAGTGACTGCATGTAAAATCTGAGTGATTATATCTGATACGTAAAGTATGAGTGACTATATCTGATACGTAAAGTTTGAGTGACTATGTTTGATACGTAAAGTCTGAGTGACTGCATGTAAAATCTGAGTGACTATATCTGATACGTAAAGTCTAAGTGAATGCGTCTGATACGTAAAGTTTGAGTGACTGCACCTAATACGTAAAGTCTTAGTGACTACATGTGTATATTTATGTATGTGTTGAAAAGTATAAGAATAAGATAATTCTGTCGCCCCTAAATTAAATGGTGACAATGCCACGAAATGGAGATGCCCTAGAGTATTGGGATGCATCGAGGAGAGTTTCGGGATGTCTTAAGAGTCGAAATGTCCCTGCTGTGTGATCTGGGATGCTCCGTGGGCGAATGTTGCGAGATGCCTCGAAGTTAAGATGCTCCATAGTGTTGGGATGCTCGATAAAGTTTAGGAGGAAATGAAAATGTGATTATGCATGCGTATGTGAATACAAATGTTCGTGTTAATAAAACACTAGGTAATACTGGTGCATTATAAGGTGTTACAGCTTCTGCATGCATTGAATAAAACATGTTATGTGATATCACTATTGATCTGCCATCGACTTCAAAGGTAAAGCATTTGTCACACATTCATCCTATATTGATAATGTATTGAACTCTCATTGTTTGTGGTGCCGAGTTAAGTGTTAAATTGATTTACTAATTTAAACCTAGATAGTTCACTCATTGGGCTTAGGCTCACTACATATTTTTCAAACATGTAGGTATGGACTTACCGCCCTTGCAAGTCGATGCACCTATGCATTTTGAAGCTATTGTTGACACCTAATTTTTAGCCGATCAGTCATTTTAAAATTAAAACTTGGAATTTGAATTTTGATCGCGACAAAATTATTTTTCAAACAAAAAAGAGTCATTTTTCACTCGGCTATGATTTGGCCTAGCATTTAGAATGCATTACCTTCACCTCAAAAAGTCAAAATTCGACTTTTGGGTTAACTTTTTGGTCAAGCATTTGACTAGAATCGGGTCGAAAATTAACCTAGGGGTCGAATTTTGTATTTTCACATGAATATGTTCTAAATTGTGTCATTTGAATTTTCCCGCTTTTGGTTTCGAAAATTCACAAATTTAACCATGGAAATTGATTTTCCTTTGGAAAAATGAATTTTCTTGGCCTAAATTCAGAAAAAAAAAAATACAAAACAATTTAGAAAAATTAGAGAAAAGTCATGAAGCATCTTTTTTATTTTCTAATTGAGTTTCTACACTTTCAATTTCACAAAAATCAAGTGAGGACATACTTTTCCCCAATTCAATGAAAAGTAAGCCCTAATTAGCCTAAAAATCAAAATTGACCATTTAGATAGCATTTTTAAAGTTTCTTGTAGTTGAGACATTTGATCTAGATGATGTTTCACATCAAAGCCCTCAATCAATTTCAAGTTTTGAGTATATAGATGAATTAGCCCTAATTCGAGCCTAAACGGTCGTCTTAAACTATTACTTCATGAGTTGTGAGATAAGATCAAGATTTGAGTCATTTGATTAAACCAAATCAGAATATAATATCCATTTTTGCCAATTCACTCATCTTGAGATTGGTTTGGCCATACTAGAAGTGGTTTAGGTTTAAAACCGAGCTTAAATGATTTCGAGTGACCTAATTCCTTTTAACCCTTTCTAATTAGGCATCCTAATACATCTTTAGACATTCAATTTGGCCAAGGAAATCAAGCTTACACCAATATGTTTAGAATGCCTAGCAGTTTTAGCAAAAAAAGAGGAATTAATATAGTCAAATCAAGAAATTTAAAAATAAATAAATCTTGGTCCATAAAATTTTTGGAAAATTCATATTTAGAAAATGGAGGAAAAAAGGAAAATTTTGGCAAAAATTTCATCAAAACCGAAGTTCGTTTGGCCCTTGAACCGGCCCGGTCAAGAATCGGTCAAACTAGTCAACTCGCGTTTGACCGGATTGACCTGGTTCGATCAGCTCACCAGAGATCCGGTGAAAATGGCTGAATTTTGGCCATTTCAAACCATTTTCAAGCCATTCTAGCCCATTTCCCAAGACAAAGCCCATCCTCTTATGCTTAAGCTAGAAATTACAAAAATGTCATTAATGAGCCTAATCTTGGCCATTGATCTTAAATGGCTAAGATTGGATCATTTTAGTGGGACTATATATAGCACATATCCCAAAAACTATGAAGGGGGATCATTTTGGGGATAGGGGCTACATTTTTCAGATTAGGATAGAGCTCTCTCTCTCTCTCTCTCTCGTCGGTGCCCCTCCTCCGGCCGCCGTGCGCCGCCCCTCACCGGCAACCACCATCGGCGAGCCACTACCACCGCCAACACCCTCTCTCCTCCCTCTACCCACTCATTCCCCCTTAGCCGCTGTCCAGTCATCAGAGGACCACCGTCCGGCCTCATCTTCCTCTTGGCAACAACGCCAGCGGCCATGCCGGTGATTATGTCGAGCCCCTTTAGCCGCCCCCGCGGCCGTTTCCCGGCGACCTCCGACCCCCTTCACCATGTGACCACATTCCCCAACATGTCCTTGAGCTCACCGTGCCCAGAGTTCATCTGTTCGACCGCCGGAGTCCCCTGTTTCTTCTCATCTTGTTTTATAGTCCATATTTCGCCGGTTCGTTTTACTAACGGCATCAGTTTTCTCTTTGAACCAAAAAGTTGCTGAGTTGTTCATAGCCGTCCGAGACAACCCTTGGGTGGCCAAGTAGCTCATTTGGACCCCCACAACCATTGACGAAAGGTAGGTTCAATCTCGGCTTGAAACCTGGCATTTGCTGGTCAAATAAAGAGTCATTTGATCCCATGTTCTTGCCATGTTTCAAGATGAGTTTGTTGCTGTGTTTTGCTTCCTTTGAGCCTAAAATGATGGCAAATAACTTCTGTATGCATGCTGGTTGTTGTTGAATGATGTACCACATTTCTGTGCAAATTCGTTTTCCTGACCTTCTGTGCTCCTAATAGCTGTTTGAGCCTCTAAACGTTATTTTCTTGGAGAGCCATAGTTGGGACGTTCAAAGATGACTTCTCGACATTCAATTTGAGTGGTCATGGGACTCGATCAAGTGTTGTTTGCTATGCCAATCGGGTGTCCAAGCTTTACTCAGAAATCTGGAAAATCAAAACAGCTTCTGTTCTTCACAGTTTTCTACTGTTTTCGGACCGACCTTTGCAGTTTGTGCATTTTTTATGATTTTTTTCACACATATTTTTGGAAAGTGTTCTGTATAAAAGTTGTATAAAAAATGTATACCTAATCTGTAAAAGAGTTTCAAGACTATACTAAATTTCTAACTTGATCATATTGACCTCTACAATACCGATCTTCTTAGGTCGACTTTCCATATTTCAGAACTGCAATCTGTTCTGTTTTATTT
>BCNH02000009.1:6169969-6228015 GCA_001662345.2 Metrosideros polymorpha var. glaberrima
TCATATTGTGGGTATTTCATTCATGTGGTCAATTTCATAAAATTCGGACAGTGCACAGATTGGTCCCTTGAACAAACAAATCTGACCTTCAGGGTGAAATTGTCAATTTACACCAACTTAAAGGGCTTTTAAGGGAAAATGTAAAACATGAAATTTTTTCAGAATATGTTCGTCCATATCTCTGCCAAATTTCGTGACTTTTGAAAGTCATTTGCTATTTTTTCTAGACCCAAAATGTTCCAGGGGAAAAATAGTATATTTTCTGACTTGTGGTTCTACTTGACAATTTTGTCGTTCATCCGAGACCAATGTGGTTGAAATTGATAGTCAGATCTTCAAACCATATTTTTGGGACTTTTCAACAATTGAATTTTGCATCTTAAGGTCATTAAACGTGATTTGCACAAAATTTGGGACATCACTCTTTTTTGCATATATTATATCACATGCTTCAGATTTTAGCAATTGTTCTATTTGAATGTTTGATTTGAACCTCCGATGCATGCTTATCGTTTAGATCAATGGATGATAATTAGTTCACACCTTAGGGACCAATGTCATTATTCTCTCACGGCGCATGTGTAAAGTAGAGGCCTAATGAACTTGATCAAAAAAATGATAATCGATCATAATCACCCATTTAGGCGCGAATTTTAAAATCGCATGCTTACAAAGGCCGATCCCGAGGCCATTTGATTGCATTTATTTGATCTTGGTTATTAGATGTGTGATTAGGCATTGCATGTTCCGACGGGGTGCCCCATTTATTTGTTGAAGAATGGTGATTGACCAATGCTCGTTCCGGTCCTTCTCTATCATTTGTAAAAGGTTGTAACCCTTAATATCTGACGAGTTGCGGGTTTTATTTTCTCACACTTATAATAGTTTCCTTTAAATTGCTTGAGTGTTTACCTTATGCTTTGCATTTCAATACCTTGTTTGTTAATTTCCTTTTCTAGAATAGATTAGTCTAGTTTAGGACGTAAAATGAGAAAATCACAAAAACATATTGCATGTTCATCTACAAAAATGGCTTTGACCTTTCGGACTAAAATGCTATCAAGATTGCATGGGCACTTAGAAATTATTCTGACTGATTAGGTACCGAAAGGGCATTAATAGAAATATTAGCGTAAGCAAGTCCCTGGACACTAAAATCTCTGGTCTCGTAGAATCAAGTTGATTCTCCCTCGACTCGATTAGGTGTCTAATCTACCTACCCTTAAACAATTAGTGGCAACTCCAAAATTGAACATTTCTTTTCAAGAGAACTCAAGTCGCGATTGGGTAAGGCTTGGGAGAACCCGAACCTAAATCAAATAAGCATTACCCTCTAAACTTTTTGGGCATTACCTTACCATTCCGCCTAGCGCTCGAGAATTTTTTAGGTCGCGACAGCTTGGTGACTTCGCTAGGGACTTGGTTACGACCTTAAGTGGACTTAAGCCGTAAAAATTGGTTGGGTGATTTCTAATGTCACTTCTTTCTTGTTAGCGCACGTCAAAGTTACATAGAAAACAAGGTTAGTCTGTTAACTCGTGTTAAATGTTTTTATAGGTGGGAGTTATAAGCGGAGAAGTGGTTGTCAACCCTTTGTTTTGTAGGTGGAATAAGGATATATGCATGTATGTTAGGTTATATTGAAGTGTTGAATGTTGCTTTACTTTAAAATGAATGTTTAAGAGCTTTAGTACAACACAAAAAGCACACACAACCCGCGATCAAAACCCAAATCGCTTTTAGGAAGCCAAATTAGGAGGTCTTGAAAGAGAAATTTATGCGGGGAACGACCCATGGTCATCCACTTTCAATTCCGCTCACCCAATTTGAGGTTGGAAGAGCTATTTGGCCGAGTCCAAGTGGTGAAAACTCTCTTCCCAAATTGGATGGGAGCCTTTGAACCTTTAGAATCCTTCCTTTTAGTGAAGCCTCATGCTTTGTATGCGACGTGTCTTTGTTATTAACATTTTACCCCCTCATGTAAGTGTAACGTTCCGAACTTACTTCTCTCCATTTACTTTTAAGGTTAAATCCTTTAATTTACATCTTAAACATGTGGTAATTGGTTAAAATGCCATTAGGATTCGACATTGTGGGAGGATCCGAGTTTTGAGTTGTCCCAATTCCCTTCGAGAAGTTGCAAGGCATGTGGAATGCGTTAGAACCGGAAAAGAAAGAGCAAGTAGAGAAGAAGATCGGGTACCTCATCCAACTTCTCTACGTCGAGCCACAAACCTCCTTACTCAAAGCATTGGTGCACTTTTGGAACCTGAAGACATCAACATTCATTTTCGGTCAAAATGAGCTAATCCTAGCTTGGAAGGAATTAGAACTCATAGCTGGTCATATCCCCACATTTGGTTTCATCAAACCCCACCCAGGTATCGACCCTATTCCTTATGTGAGCGAGTATCTAAAAATCCAAGTTTTCGAGGTTAGTGCCATCGCTAAACATATTTCCAATGGCATTTCAATGTCATATCTTCTGGACAAGTTCAATAAGGCACATCATTTTACCAAGAACCAAGATACTAGGATCTTCCTCTTAGCTTTCTTTGGATTCGTTTTATTTCCATATAATTCAAAGACCTTAGATCTTCGCATCATTCATATCGTCATAGATGTCCTTAACCTCAAGGGATTCCTAAACATGCTTCTAGCCGAGACATTTCTCTCCCTAGATCATTTCAAGCAAAATGAGGGTGTAGCCTTTAGAGCACCAATAGGAATACTTCAAATATGGTTTCTCTATCATATTAAGGAGTATAGCCTTTACATAAACATCGTATCCATAGACAAGAATTCCAATCCTCTCCTCAAGTTTCAAAATCTCTAAAAGGTTACTCATTCCAAGTCATTCAAAGAATGGTATGACTTCTTGAAAGGTATCACCCATAATCAATTCTCATGACAATCTTCTTGTATTAAGCATCTCAGAGCCCGCCCCAACCATCCAATTCCTCTCTTAGGATACACCGGATCCACATCTTACTACCCTTTGAGAGTCGCCCGTCAACTCCAAGTTCTTCAAGAGATTCCACCTCTAATAGAGTTGGGGTTATATCATTTTGACCTTCGCAAAGAGGCCATCAAGATAATAGGAGTCAAGGAGCTGGAGCATCAAGTGAAGCCCATTGTAGTTGCTCTTTACACTTGCTAACCAAGAGAGTAGAAACATGTCATTGAATTGGAAGGAGTTATGAAGGAGCATCACGCATCTCAAGAGTACGTTGATCGCAAAATAAGACCTGAAGCCACTATTGTCCTCCCTTATGTAGACTTGAACCCTACTCCTCGAGAGGACCAGTTGGTGAAGGCCATAAGGTAGAGGGATGAAGCAGTAGTACGTGCAAAACGCTTGGCCCAAGAAAACAAGCGTCTCTGTTTCGAAGCCGGGAGATCCCATCATGGCTAACCATGCCAATTTCATTTGAGTTTCCTTTATTTTGTTTTAGAGTAATGTAATAGGTTCTCATTTCATGCTTTAGTAGTGAATGATGTAATAGGGTTTCCCCCTCCCCTTTTCTTTACATGCTAGTAGTGATGTATAGGACGTTCCTTGCCGTCTTTGCCTTGTAATCGTCTTTTGTTTGAATGAAATTGGAAGGGCATTTTAATCAAAAATCACATGTTATCCCTTCAATTGAATAATTTCTTGTGAAAGAAATTTTGATAATAGATCACCCGTGTAAGATTAGGCTTACATGAAGGTCTATTAGCTCTATTTCATCATAAGAAAATATAGAATTGAATGCTTTTTATGTTTTCTTGTTGTTTATTTTCTGTATACTAATTTTGCCACCTTTTTCAAAAGGTACTAAAAACGGCAGAAAGAAGATCCCAAGTGAGGACCGTTCACAAACAAGAATGGAAAATCAAGAAGCAAATACCCGCTTGACCAACGTTGGGACACAATCAGCAAATCTTAATGCCATGATGATAGAGTTGCTTAGAAGAATGAATGAAGCTCCCGCCTCGGCTCAAGCCAAGCATGTCGCTCCCGTCGCCTCTCCAGATAATAGCGTTCTAGAGCATAGGCCCAATGTAGAGGCTCCTCTCGTTGCACCCGTTGTGATCGATCTAGAGGCTAAGGAACCAGGCAAGACCCTCGGTGATGATGGTATAAAACGTCTGGTTAGAATTGAAGAACACTTGGTCATGCTTAGGGGTTATGAAGTATAGGAGTTTGATAAGGTAGCGCCTTACACGAAGATAGAGGTTCCCGACACTTTAAAAGACCTAGAATTCACATGGAAGTACGATGGGACTGGTTGTCCCCATACCCACTTGAGGTATTACCTAAGTAGGATGAGGCATTACTCCGACAACATCCCTTTTCTTGCTATCACGTTCTCGAAAAAGTTTGGAGAAATTGACTCTTACTTGGTTTTTAGACCTCGATCTTAAGAAGATAAAAGATTGGGATGACTTGGCGAACGCATTCCTCAACCACTACAAATTCAACTCCGAGATCGCCCCTACTCGTGAAGAATTAGAGCACACAAAGAAAAGAAGGAACTAGTCCTTTAGAGGCTACACGCAAAGATGGAGAACGGTAACGTCTCAGGTCAAGTCACCTCTCGATGAAAAAGAAACCGTGAAGATTTTCCTTAAGGCAATGCCCGCTGGGCATTTTGAACAGCTTTACGTGACTGGTTGCCTATCATTCTCGCATCTTGTGGAAGTTGGCAAAACTATAGAGTGGGCCATGCATGATGGCAGAATTGCTAAAGCTGGGACAAATGATGAAAGAGCCTTTCAAGCGGATAAGAAGCCCGCTCACGAAGAAAGGCTATGTGCCATCAAATTCAAAAATGAACTCTTCGGCAAAATTTTGAACCGCGGCCCCATGGAAAGACAAGAAAGCTTCGGTGATTCCCACAACTTTCGCAGCCTCTTTCTCAACTGCTACCTATGTTTGTGGCCAAAGGGTTAGTCACCAAGGAACAATCCCGTTCAGATCTTGAATGTTTCCTAGAATTTGATCCTTCAAAGGAATGTGAGTTTCACATGGGTGAAAAAGGACATTCCACAGATGATTGCATATCCTTGAAGTTATTAGATGAAAAGGAACTCATACTTAAAGACATCGAAAAAACGAGGCCTTCAATCTGAGGATGGGATGGAGAGCTTTTTCTACCTTCCAACTATATAGGATCTACTTTGTTTAATTTCTATCTCTATTCAGAACTTTGTCGTACCCTCGGATCTTGAGCCATTAGTCCAAGGTAGACTGTGATGTAATTCGAGTTCTCCCAAACTCTACCAAATCGCGACTTAGGTTTATGTTCTTAAACATGCAAAAATGTTTAAATTGGAGCTGCCACTAATCAGTTTCTTGATAGTTCGATTAGACACCTAAATAAAACATTAGGGAGATGATGCTTTATTTTTACGAACCAGAGATTTCTAAGTCCGAAGACTTGATTACGCTAGATAATTATCCAACACCCTTTCGGTATCATGTTCATCTCATGAAAAAATGTTTGGCATGCAACTTAGATTATTTTTTAGACAAAGTCCTAACATGTGAAAATGATTATGCGGGTACGCAAACAGATAAAAATAAACACCTAATAAATCAAAGCAATAAATAAATTGCAAAGAGGGGAAGATGACGTATCTGGATGCTACAGCCTAATCCCTAACGCTTATTTCCAAAGCGTAAGACTTAAAGTAATGCAATTAATTTTGGAGTTTTCACTTATTTAATAAAATGCAACAAATGCAACTTTCTACTAAAATGCAATGCAGCTATACTATATGAAAGGCATTAAATTAAATGACATGAATCTAATAACGTTTGAATTAAATCTCACACGTTATGGTCCTAACTTACCTTCACTAAATGATGGGTAAAATGTATGCAACTATACTAAATGGCATGCATTTAATCTAAGCTATCAAATTAAATTAATGAACCTAGACATGATACAACATGAATGCACCTAGCCATGAAACTAAAATGATCCTAGACATGGTACTAAGATGAACCTAGACTAAATGACGTACCAAATACATGACACGCACATGAATGTTTATTTTTGGTATTTTTGGATGAATTTCGAAATTAAAATGCATGAAATTTTAACTATCCTAAATGAAGATTATCTTTAATATTTAGGAATTAATTGAAATTAAATCCCAACAATATTTTAGAAAATCTTATTCTAGTTCTAGAAAATTTTAAGATGAATTGATACTTAAATGATGCAATGCAATATTTATGCAATTTTATTTAAGATGCAACTAATCCTATGAGATAACGTTTTTAGGAAACATTATCTTACCAAATATGCATGATATATGATGAGATGAGATTTCTAAAAAATCACATCTTGCTAAAATGATTTTAAAGATAGACTTTTTAGAAAGATCTACCTTCCTAACTATTTCCCATTAAAATTAATTTCGAATTTCCATTTTTATTTTGGGAAAATTTGTCCGAAAATTAATTAAATTAATTTAAAGAGTGACTTAAAATCGAAAGAGCAAATCTATAAAATCATAGATGGCTTTTCAAATTCCATGTTTACCAAGGAGTATCTCAATATTGAGATAGGTCACCGATATCACATGTTGTCGGTTTCTTAATTAAGGATAAAAATCCTTAATTAATTTAAATTAATTTCTTTAAATTTTCGATAAATATTTCCCAAGAAATAAGATCAAGAAATATTTTGGAAATCACTCAAAATATGTATTAGAGATCAGATATATAGATAAAAGGCAAGGTTATCTAAAAAGATATTGAAAATATTTGACACTTACCTAATTTAGGTGGACAAATCTCAAATTTCCTCTCTTGAACTTGTGATCCGCAAGCTAGGGCCGGCCACCGGAACTTCCCCAACCACGTACGAACCTTTGGAGGACCGCCGGAACACCAAGGGGTCGCTGGATGTCGACTGGACAGCAGCAGAACTTCGGCTTCCTCTTGGACAATTCGTCGAGCACTTGGAGGGCGACTTCCTTCTTCGATCTCCACATTTCCTCTTTGACTCAAACCTTCTAGGCTTTGATCAACACACCTCCATGGACATCCAAGAGCCTCACTGGTCATCGGGTGTGGTCATAGCAGCGGCGGAACAACAACAACCAAAATTGCGTCCCCGTTTTGGTCGCAAAATAGAGACTCCAATGGGCCTTCTTCTTGCGCTTGTATCTTCGCGATGGGGGCTTTGCTTGGTGATCGGCTTCTAGCTCTTGAAACTACGTTACATAGGATTCGTTTCGACTGCTCATGGGCCTTAGGGGATGGCCGAAGTTGATCGAAAATCACCTTGCAAAGGTGGCTCAATGAAGTGGAATTTGCTCTTTTTTCTAGGTTTCTGGGCATGAAGCTAGTCAAATGGGCACTCTTCTTTGCCTCGATTCTCAGTGATGGATGGCCTTTTGGATGATATCCTTGAATGTATGTGAACTACGACACACGTAGTTCGCTCTTGAAGGTCGCTAGATACTAGAGGACCGCCAACAAGGGTGGCGTCACCGAGAGAAAAGGGCTCGACCGAAGGGTGCTTGGCCAATTCCCCTCTCTTCTCTCTCTCTCTCTCTCTCTCTCTCTCTCTCTGTTTCTCGAATTTGTATGATAATGGCGTCCCCCTTGATTCAAAGCTATAACGGGGTATATATAGACAAGCTCGAGGGTTTTCTCAATTTTTGAGTATTTATGGTTTGGTCCCCAAACTTTCTAATATTTGCAAATTGGCCACAAAGCTCAATTTTCTTTTCAATTTGGACCCTATATGGTTTGGCTAGCCCATTGAGTGGGCTTGGTCAAGCTCAGCCTCTTAATGGACTCATTTTCCTTTTTCGGGCTTAATTTTAGCCTTTTTCTAATTAATTAATGAATTTTTAATTACTAAAAAGACTTTTATCCCAAATATTAATTTAGGTGGGCTAAATTAACCTCAAATTATGCCCTAAGGCCTCCGTGAATCTCAAACACTCCCTCTTGTGCCTTGGCCGAATTTTTTTATTAACTTTGGCCCGGTCCGTGAGTCCTTTTTTGGTTCAATTTTTTAATGGAAAAATGTATGATCATCTAAAAATTAATGGAAAATGCTCCTAAGTTTAAATGTGATTAAATTAAATATTTTTGGTAGGGGCCAAGGTCGGTCCATATTTTTCCATGCAATTTAATAAACAAAACTAAATGAGAGTCAAAATTTAGGTGTCAACAATGTTTTATTAAGGATGTGTGGAAGTACACCAAATCGGGCCTCTGACAAAAATCGATACATACCCCGAGGCTTGGGCTTCCACATGCTTCCTAGTTTCTCGAGACTGTTTTGGAACAAGGAAGTCCAAGGATATGAGGACTAAGTTCCTAAAATACTTTCCAACATTTGTTTCAAAGCCAATTTGTTGGGCTACGTCATTAGGTAGACCCCACACATAAAAAATAAATTTGGGAGTTAAATCTTTAGATTCGAGGGTTGGACTTTCAAATGATTTTCTAAATCACTTTCGAAAAATACTTTCCAATCAATTATGCATGAAGTTTGGATTTTATTTCCTAATCATTTGTGTAAGAATCATCCCAAGGAGCGGTACTTCAAAGAGGTAAATGTATTCATTCCAATTAGAACATCTCATATACGAACTAACATGTCTGTCCTTTTTGTTTGGGATAGATGCAAACAATTGAGGACTCAAATAGCTAAGATGATCGAGCAATATTGACATGTCAAAGGAACAACATCATTTCCCAACATCAAAAGGGAGTATCCCATTTCTAAACTCAAATTGGCTCAAAATTTAGACTAACACATTTCCTTCTTTACACATAGGTGAAGCAAAAGGAGAAAGATCCACACAAGGAACATCTCAAACCAAAAGATCACAAAGAAGGCATGGAAGGTCTTTTGATGTGCCAGAGCCTTTGGATGAATGAGCGCCTAATTGGGGCAAATGGTCCTAGTGCGATCAACCAAATTGTCAACAACCAAGAAAGCTCAAAGAGTCATTGTCATCGTCTCAAATGAAGGGCATTGACCAATGGAGAGACGAGTACAAGGGTAAAGTTGTATCGTTCCAAGTTGCCATTTTTTCAAAGGATGTTCATTAACATGCTTCCCTTCGTATCCTTACAGGATCAACCGCCCACCATTAGGCAAGTAAATATCTTCGCCTTCTAAATGGCCTTCGAAAATGAACTTTATAAGCCATTTCATTTCAAGATCTTTTGATTGTAAAATCTTTCAAAGTCTAAGGTAAAGTTGAAGCCATCATTTTCAAAGTGTTTTAAATGATACTCTCCAAATCGCAAAATCCATAAGTCTTTTGTGCGTAACTTAGGCACCCTAGGTCCATTGTGTAGAAACTAAGGCATTCCAAGTCATTCGTGTGGAAACTAAGTCATTTCAAGCCCTTTGTGTAGAAACTTAGGGACCTTAAGTCCTTTGTGTAGAAATTAAGGCATTTCAAGTCCTTCGTATAGAAACTAAGGCATTTCAAGCCCTTCGTGTAGAAACTTAGGCACCTCAAGTCCTTCGTGTAGGAACTAAGGCATTTCAAGCCATTCGTGTAGAAACTTAGGCACCTCAAGTCCTTCATGTAGAAACTAAGGCATTCAAGTCCTTCGTGTAGAAACTAAGGCATTCCAAATCCTTCGTGTAGGAACTAAGGCATTTCAAGCCCTTCGTATAGAAACTTAGGCACCTTAAGTCCTTTATGTGGAAACTAAGGCATTCCAAGTCCTTCATGTAGAAATTAAGGCATTCTAAGCCCTTCGTGTAGGAACTAAGGCATTTCAAGCCTTTCGTGTAGAAACTTAGGCACTTTAAGCCTTTCGTGTAGAAACTTAGGCACCTCAAGTCCTTCATGTAGAAACTAAGGCATTCCAAGTCCTTAGTGTAGAAACTTAGGCCATTTGTATAGAAATTTAGGCTTATCAAGTCCTTCGTGTGGAAACTTAGGCATTTTAAAATTCCTTTTCAAGAACTATAGACATCCCAAATTTTTTAGAAAGTTAAGCGTTTTAAACTCTATGTGTGGAAACCTTGGGTAATTCCTTTAAGTTTCTTTCATCACTTCAAAATTCTTTTCGAAAATCCAAACAAGCGTTCAAGAGAAAAATTCAATTTGAAACTTGGTTTTTCATGAATTTTGAAAAGAATTCTTTAACTAATTATTCATGCTTTGACTCATGCATTCTTTATCAAAAAGTCCCTACGGAGGATATTTTTGAAACAAATGATTTCCAAGAAAACAAAAAGGAAAATGTTAAGCATGCCAGGTAGGTAACCTTGAGATAACGAAAGGCAAGCTAAAACCAAACACGCCCTTACATACTTTTGAGAACTGAGCGATGAGAGAACACCATGTCTTAGGACGTAAGGTTTATTCGCTTGAATGCACAGATCGAGATGAAGAATGACTTGTCATTTCTTCTCCCCAAACACCAAATACATCTCTTGCTAGCCTCTTTGAGCCTACACACTTTGGAGAACTTCGCTTCTTTATCCTTGTCAAGAACCACCACACATCAGGGCAACATGGAGGTAAGATCGGCAAAAGGTGAGAAAAGTGGGTTAGAAATTTTTTTGCTTGTACTTGCATTAATCTTCATGGGTTGCTTTACGTTAAACTCGATTGAAAATTTAAGTGCTTTAGGATGATGGAGAGCAGTTCTTTCTCTATCCTGTACACTTTATCTTGTGCATAACCCCTTTGGGCCGATAATTTCGTTTCTTAAACCTTTATTGGTGATCATCAACTATACATTGGGGCAAGCAAATAGGCGCCACTTTCCGAAGACATCAAGAGCAAATCAATGCATCAAGAGCATTTGGGACCATGAAAGTCACTAAATTCTAGGCTTCCTAAGGTTCATTGAATTTTCAAGATCAAATGTAACTTAGTAACCTTTGTAATTATGGTCATTCTCAAGTTCTCCTCAAAAAAAGAAAAAAAAGAAAAAAGAAAAAGGAGACTTGAAAATTTGAACTAGAGGGCAAAAGAAGTTGTCTTGAGACTGGCCTTAACAGTTTTAAAGATTAGCCCATTTGGTTCTAGAGTTGTATCCTTAATGAAACGAATGTAAAATCCTCAGTTGGAGTCCACTTGCAATTTTGGGTAGACAAATGTATTCCCAAGGAGGGCTGGCTTGTAATTTCAGCAAAATGCTACTTAGTTAAACTTGTTTTGAACGGAGCCGATGCTATCCCTAGTGGAACGAATTGGTAATGTGCGATTCCCAAGTGAAGTCAATTTGTGGTTTTGACGGAACAACCCAAATCGAAGTTCAAAGATGGAGTCACTCACGGTTCCTCCCCCAAGTCAATTCAATCCCTAATGGAGTCTCGATACGACATATCGTTGAAGGCCGCACATTCCCCAGCAGTAATCATGAAGACCTAAGACCGAAGACTGAAGACCGGTGCTAAGATAGTGATGATCACCAACCTTAGCCCTCTACATATATTTTCTAAGCCAAAATGAGCTTTTTCATTTCTCAGTCCCCAATTCGATCCTACGTTATAGCCCTTTAAAGTCTCTTACGATTATGGCACTTAAGTTAACGTATAGTTTATATGTCTTAAGCTTCACTTGAAGGAGTGAGGACAAGATTATTTCTTCTTGTTTTGCAGGTTATTGACTTATAAACCTGAAGCATATTACAAAGATTCTTCTTTCACAAGCCTTGATTTAAAAGAGTCTCTATTGAATACCATTGGCCAAACCAACATTACAGTCACTTAGAAGACCTTTTGGATCGGTCAAATTTTATTTTTTGCGAGCATTCTCGATAGCCTTCAATATAAGTTATGAGAGAATCATTTTCCCCTGAGCGGAGTCGTTTCCCACATCAATGGATGGGATAAAAAGCATTTTTCTTGAGAGCCATGGTGAGAAGACCATTTCGATTAAGGTACACCCATTTGACATCTTTTAGCATAACCTTTTAAGTTTACAAAAATCATTTTGCTCAGAATCTTTTCTCCAAAGGAATTTTTGATGACTAATGGCAGTCTTCAAACACTGAATATCAATTGCATGGAATGACGTTTAGAAGTCTTCGTGCAAAACCCAAACCACCGTTGATTTGCCAAAGAGCGATCTCGAAACCCTTTCAAAAAAATAATTATTAATCCCTAACAGATGTTTCCTCAGTGAAGTTCTCATAAATTTTCCTCTGATTAGTTAAGTGCGATCATTGAAACCCTTTCCTCTTGATTAGCTAAGTGCAGTTATTAAAACCTTTTTTGAAATGATTAGCCAAGTACGATCATTAAAACCCTTTTGAGATGAAAATTTCCCGAATGGTATCCCAAAGCACAACATAAGCTCGCGGTCATGTAGCGCAACTTGTAGCTTTGAATACAGCGATTTTAATAGTCTATCCGCAAGTGTACATAGGTGAGCAGCCTCGAAGCATACACCCTCCGCAAGTGATAATAGCCTGTAGCCTCGGACAAAGACTCTCTTTGACCCCCAAGTGGAATGGTCTTTTTATAGTCCTTCTGTGAGTGTACGTGGGTCAGTAGCCTCGGAAACCCCGCATGTGATCGCAATCTATAGCCTCAAAAGACTTTCCAATTAAGTTAACCCCTACGAGTGTACACGGGTGGCTTTCTCAAGAGGACAAGTAACCCAATGCCTGGTTATACCCCTCACCTTTTCTCAAGATGATAAGTAACCCAATGTCTGGTTATCTACCTCTCGTTCCCCATAAGATAAGTAACCCTATCCCTAGTTATTTACCGAAAAAAAATGCTCCTCAAGAAAGAGAGAGAGAACCAGAGAGAGATGTGCGACAAACGTTCTAATGGATAGAGATAAGCTTCAAAAGTACGTCCTCAATCAAAATGTCATTTTTCTTTCCTTTCATTTCCCCGCATTTTTTTCTCGAGTCAATCGACTAAAACTCAGCTATCATTTTGTCTTTGAGAGGAACCTCTTCAAACTCCCTCTTAAAGAGGGGTAGCTGTTGACACCTGATTTTTAGTCGATCGGTCATTTTAAAGTTAAAACTTGGAATTTGAATTTTGATCGCGACAAAATCATTTTTCAAACCAAAAAGAGTCATTTTTCACTTGGCCATACCTTGACTGAGCATTTAGAATACATTTGAACCTTAACCTCAAAAATTCAAAATTCGACTTTTGGGTTAACTTTTTTTTATCAAACTTTTGACTAGAATCGGGCCGAAAATCAACTCCGAGGTCGAATTTTGTATTTTCACATGAATATGTTCTAAATTGTGTCATTTGAATTTTCCTGCTTTCGGTTTCAAAAATTCAAGAATTTAATCATGAAAATTGATTTTCTTTTGGAAAAATGAATTTTTTTGGCCTAAATTAAAAAAAAAATACAAAAAAATTTAGAAAAATTAGAAAAAGTCATGAAACATCTTTTTTATTTTCTAATTGAGTTTCTACACTTTTGATTTCACAAATATCAATTGGGGACATACTTTTCCCCAATTCAAGGACAAGTAAGCCCTAATTGGCCTAAAAATCAAAATTGACCATTTAGATAGCATTTTTTAAGTTTCTTGTAGTCAAGACATTAGATCTAGAGGATGTTTCATGTCAAAGCCCTTAATCAATTTCAAATTTTGAGTATATTGGTGATTTAGCCCTAATTTGAGCATAAACGGTCGCTTCAAACCATTACTTCATGAGTTATGAGACGAGATTAAGATTTGAGTCATTTGATTAAATCGAACCAAAATCTAATATCCATTTTGGCCAATTCACTCATCTTGAGATTGGTTTGGCCATATTGAGAGTGGTTTAAGTTTAAAATTGAGCTTAAATGATTTTGAGTGACCTAATTCTTTTTAACCGATTCTAATTAGGCATCCTAGTACATCCTTAGACATTCAATTTGGCCAAGGAAATCAAGCTTATGCTAACAAGTCTAGAATGCCTAGCAGTTTTAGCCAAAAAAGAGGAATTAGTATAATCAAATCAAGAAATTAAAAAAATAAATAAATCTTGGTCCAGAAAAATTTGAAAAATTTCATATGTAGAAAATAAAGGAAAAAAGGAAAATTTTGGCGAAAATTTTATCAAAATCGGAGTTCACTTGACCCTTGACAGGCCTGGTCAAGAATCGGTCAAATTGGTTAACCCGGGTTTGATCGGATTGACCCGGTCTGACCAACTCGCGGGAGATCCGGCGAAACCAACCATTTTCAGGTCATTCTAGCCCATTTTGTGGCCCATTTTCCAAGACAAAGCCCACCCTCTTATGCTTAAGCTAGAAATTACAAAAAATGCCATTAATGAGTCTAACCTTGGCCATTAATCTTGAATGGCCAAGATTGGATCATTTTAATGTGACTATATGTATAGCACATATCCCAAAAACCCTAAGGAAGATCATTTTAGGGATGGGGGCTGCATTTTTCATATTAGGATAGAACTCTCTTTCTTTTTCTCTCTCTCTCTCTCTCTCTCGCCAGAGCCCCTTCTCCAGCCATCGTGTGCCGTCGCTCACCGGCGACCACCACCAGCAAGCCACCATCACCACCAACACCCTCTCTCCTCTCTCCACCCACTTGTTCCACCTCAGCCACCGTTCGGTCATCGGAGGGCCACCGTCTGGCCTCATCTTCCTCTCGGCATCATCATCGGCAGTCATGCCGGTGATTGTGCCGAGCCCCTTTAGCTACCCCCGCGGCCGTTTCCCGATGACCTCCGACCCCCTTCGCCGTGGAACCACATTCCCCAACGCATGCTCGAGCTCACCGTGGCTGGAGTTCATCTGTTCAACCACCGGAGTCCCCCGTTTCTTCTCATCTTGTTTTATTGTCCATATTTTGCCAGTTTGTTTCACTAACGGCCTTGATTTTCTCTTTGAACCATAAAGTCGCTGAGCTGTTCGTGGCCGTCCAAGACAACCCTTGGGTGGCCGAGTAGCTCATTTGGACCCCCACAATCATTGACGAAAGGTAGGTTCAATCTCGGCTTGAAACCTGACATTTGTTGGTCAAATAAAGAGTCGTTTTATCCCATGTTCTTGCCATGTTTTAAGATGAGTTTGTTGCTGTGTTTTGCTTCCTTTGAGCCTAAAATGATGGCAAATAGCTTCTGTATGGATGCTGGTTGTTGTTGAATAATGTACCACATTTCTGGGCAAATTCGTTTTCCTGACCTTCTGTGCTCCTAATGGCTGTTTGAGCCCTTAAATGTCATTTTCTTGGGGAGCCATAGTTGAGACATTCAAAGATGACTTCTCGATCTTCAATTTGAGTGGTCAAGCAACTTGAGCAACTGTCTTTTGCTATGTCAATCAGGCCTCCAAACTTTACTCAGAAATCTGGAAAATCAAAACAGCTTCTGTTCTTCACTGTTTTTTGCTGTTTTCGAACCGACCTTTGCGGTTTGTGGAATTTTTATGATTTTTTACACACATATTTTTGGAAAGTGTTCTACATAAAAGTTGTAGCAAAAATCCATACCTAATCTGTAAAAAGGTTTCAAGACCATACAAAATTTCTAACTTGATCATATTGACCTCTACATTACCGATCTTCTTAGGTCGATTTTCCAGATTTCAGAACAGGAATCTGTTCTGTTTTATTTCGCCAAAACGACAAGTTTACAGTTGTTATTTGCAAAATCTCAAAACACGAAAGTTGTTCATTGAGGTCTTATGTAGTGGCGTACAAAATTTTATGTCGTGGTTATTTGATTCAGTTGGTCAATTTCATAAAATTCGGACAGTGCACAGACTTGTCCCTTGAACAAACGAATCTGACCTTCAGGGTGAAATTGTCAATTTAAACCAACTTGAAGGACTTTCTTGGGAAAATTTAAAACATGAAATTTTTTCAGAATATGTTCATCCATATCTCTGCTAAATTTCGTGACTTTTGAAAGTCGTTTGCTATTTTTTCTAGACCCAAAATGTTCCAGGGGAAAAACAGTCTATTTTCTGACTTGTGGGTCTACTTGACAATTTTGTTGTTCTTCCGAGACCAATGTGGTCGAAATTGATAGTCGGATCTTCAAACCATATTTTTGGGACATTTCAACAATTGAATTTTGCATCTTAAGGTCATTAAAGATTTGCACAAAATTTGGGACATCACTTTTTATTTGCATATATTATGTCACATGCTTAAGATTTTTGCAATTGTTCTATACGAATGTTCGATTGGAACCTCCGACCTATGCTTAGCGTTTAGATCAACGGACGATCATTAGTTCAAACCTTAGGAACCAATGTCATTATTCTCTCACAGCGCATGTGCAAAGTGGAGGCCTAATGAACTTGATCAAAAAAATGATAATCGATCATAATCACCTGTTTAGGCGTGAATCTGAAAATCACATGCTTGCAAAGGCCGATCCCAAGGCCATTTGATTGCATTTATTTGATCTTGGTTGTTAGATGTGTGATTAGGCATTGCATGTCCCGACGAGGTGCCCCTTTTATTTGTCGAAAAATGGTGATTGACCGATATCCATTTCGGTCCCTCTTTATCATTTGTAAAAAGGTTGTAACCCTTAATACCTGATGAGTTACGGGTTTTATTTTCTCACACTTAGAATAATTTCCTTTAAATTGCTTGAGTGTTTGCCTTATGCTCCGCATTTCAATACCTTGTTTGTTAATTTCCTTTTCTAGAATAGATTAGTCTAGTTTAGGACTTCAAATAAGAAAATCATAAAAACATCTTGCATGCTCACCTACAAAAATGGCTTTGACCTTTAGGAAAAAAATGCTGTCAAGATTGCATGGGCACTTAGAAATCACTTCGATCGATTAGGTACTGAAAGGGCGTTAATAGAAATATTAGCATAAGCAAGTCCTCAAACCCTAGAATCTCTGGTCTCATAGAATCGAGTCAATTCTCCCGCTACTCAATTGGGTGTCTAATCTACTTATCCCTAAACGATTAGTGGTGACTCGAAAATTGAACATTTCTTTTCAAGTGAACTCAAGTCGCGATTGGGTAAGGCTTAGGGGAGCCCGCACCTAAATTAAATAGGCATTACCTCTAAACTTTTTGGGCATTACCTTACCATTCCACCTAGCGCTCGAGAATTTTTTAGGTTGCGACAGTTATGTATGATAGTATTTATGTACCTAAGTCTGATGTAGTATATATTAGGTGTTTTTTTTACTATGTGGATAGATGTGGGCCTAATAGAGTGGATACCTTATCATTTTGTTGCATGGTACTTTGATCTCGATGAGGAGCTGATCGGTCCATTAAGAGGATTTGACAGTAACGATGACGACGATCCATTTGATGGTGAAGTGATCGACCCTTGATGTCGATATCAGCTTAGGTGCAAGCCCGCTTTTAGAGTATGTGGATAGTATGGGAGATAGGCTACCCCTATCTTTTTTAGCCTTTGTATGTATCCCATATGTTATGATAATGTTGTAAATAATTAATGATGTGTAATATTAGAAATGATGCATAAGTATCGTCGTAATCTTGTGCAATGATTATGTGATGCTTTATTTTGCTTCTGCGTGCGTGTAAAGTAATAATAAATAAATAACTAAATTAAATGGGATACGTGTCGCGCTTGACGTATCTGGGGCGTCACAATAAGCTATTGGTAATTGAGTGATAAGTTATCATTAAAGGGGTGATAAACTATCAGTAATTAGGTGGTAAGTTATCGAAAAATGGATGATAAGCTATCGTCAAATAGACGATAAGCTATCAATGAATTGTCGATAAGTTATCATTGGTAGGGTAATAAGTTATCGTAGAAATGGTGAGAAGTTGTGATTTAGTGTGATTTGTACTTGAGATATATGAAAATTCTATACATGTTTGTGTTGCTTGAAGCATGTATTGCCATGGAAAATTGATTGTCTTATTTGAACTATTGATTTCTATTTTAAAGGAAAACCTTTATTAACATATAATTGATAATTCACGAGATCTTGTGTTTGGGTGCCATATTTTATAGGTTGAAAAAACTTTCATTTAGTGCAAGTATCATAAAATTCTATATAAGTGACAAGTATCTGTAGCTTTAAACTTGCTACTCTAATAATAGAATTGAACATGCCACACATATACTAATCTCTTGTTTTAACGAGAAGTTCATGATTTACTTAGTACTATTATGGCCTTATGCCTGTACTTGTTCCATGAGCTCTTTGTAAGAAGCGGCACTACTTTTAAGCTCATATAGGTGAGTATCTACCATGTGTTTCTATTACTAATAAAAACATTACATTTTTGTTTTATACTTCATTAAGAATTTAATTCAGCCTCTAAAAACGTAACAAACGATACTGACTTCTCATGTTCGGGCTAATGTCAGTATCAAACAATCACTTTCAGTAACTTGTTTTTACCCATTAAACCTTATAACCAATGATATGTTAGTATTCGATTATGTTACCATTACTAGTGATTACTAATTAAAGGGTTTTAGCTAGGAGTGTGCAAAGGTACCGAGAATTGCCCGAACCACCTAGAACCAGACCGAACCGCCCAAGAACTGATTTGTTCCTAAGAGAGCCAGTCCGATTCCCAGTTCCATGTTTGGAACCGCCCACCTAGACTGGACCGGACCGGTAATGTAATTTATTATACTTAATTTATAATTTTTTTAAAAAATAAAAATTCCTAAATTGAAACTCGTTCATTTCATCTCAAACTCTCACTCTTTCACTCTCATCTCGGTCTCTACTCTCTCTAGTCTTAGACTTTTAGTGTCTCACTCTTACCTTGGTCTCTCCATCTCCTTCTTTGTCTCTGACTCATGGCCTTGACTTTCAACTCCCATTGACTCATAAGGGCCAATTCTGTGGACCCACCCAAGAATCGGAACAGACCAGCGGTCCAGTTCCCAGGTGGATCTATGGAATCAATGGGTAGTTCCTAATTCCAATTTTTCGAAATCAGTTAGTGGCCTGTTCTCGATTCTAGGGTGAGAACCCCCCACCCAGACCATGCTCACCCATAATTTCGGCCCCATTTATTTCATAGTAATCTTTACCACATCTATTGGTAGAGCCTTTGTAAAGGGATCAGCCAAATTCTTGCTTGACCTCATGTAGACAATTGTTATGGTACCATCTTGAATCAATTGTCTCACGTACTCATGTCTAGAACTGGTAGGTTTAGACTTGCCATTATAAGTGCTACTGTAAGCTCTTTCCAAAGTAGCTTGACTATCACAATGGATAGAAATAGGAGGCATAGGATTAGGCCATAATTTGATATCCAATAACAAATTTCTAATCCATTCATCCTCTTTTCCAGTTGCCACTAAAGCAATGAATTCCAATTCCATCATTGAGTGAGTTATGCAAGTTTATTTCTTACTTGCCCAAGATACAACACATCCACCTAACATGAAGATCCATCCATAAGTGGAATGTTTATCTCCCACACTTCTAATCCAGCTAGCATCAGTATATCCTTCTAGTTCAATCGGATAATTATTATAGAACAATCCCAAATTTTTAGTTTTCTTCATATAATAAAAAATTATGGTAATCGTATTCCAATGTTATATACTTGGATTACTAGTATATCTACTCAATTTGCATAGGGAAAAGGCAACATCAGGTCTAGTACAATGTACCGCATACATTAAAGACCATATGACACTCGCATATTCAAGTTGTGCTACTCCTTTTCTACTATTAGAATTTAATTTAATACTGGGATCAAATGCATTACTCACCTCTTTGAAACCAAGATGTTTAAATGTATTTAACATTTTTTCAACGTAATCATTTTGGCTCAAAGAATAACCCCCACTATGTTTTTTTAACTTTACTACCTAAGATAGTATCTACTTCACCTAAATCTTTCATTTTAAACATGGAAGTTAGATACTTTTTAGTCTCAATGATTCTAGTCATATTAGTTCCAAAAATAAGCATATCATCAATGTATAAGCAAACTAAAACACCATAGTCTTTAGCGAATTTAGAAAAAATACACTTATCAATACAATTGTGTTTGAAACCATTGGATAATATGACTAAATCAAATTTTTCATGCCACTGCTTAGGTGTTTGCTTAAGTCCATAAAGAGATTTAACCAATTTACATACTTTCATTTCATTTCCAAGAAGAACAAAACCCTCTGGTTGTTCCATGTAAATTTCCTCATTTACATTTGCATTTAAGAAAGTAGTTTTAACATCCATTTGATGAACACAAAGATCATAAATGGATGCTAGAGCAAAAAGAATTCAAATAGATATTATACGTGCTACAGGATCATACGTATCAAAATAATTTATTCCTTCTTGTCTATACCCCTTGGCTACTGACCGAGCCTTAAAAGCTTGGATAGTGCCATTAAAATTGTTTTTTCTCTAGAAAACCCATTTGCACCCAATAGATTTAGATCCTTTTGGTAAATTTGCTAATACCCAAGTATTATTGGACATAATGGAGTCCATATCATCATTTATAGATTTTTTCCAAAAAAGAAGCATCTCCAGAGACATAGCATCACTATAACTCTTAGGATCATCTTCTAGATTTAATACTAAAGGATATTTATTGACAACATTATTATCTCTATCTCCTTTGACAAGGAAAACATGAGTAATAAAGTCATGACCTAAGTCTTTCAATTTTCTGGCTCTAGTGCTTCTCTTGATGTCAGTCATGTCTTTAGAATCAATTGCTCTTTTCTCATGAGAATCTACTGGTGTTTCTATAGGTTTTGAATTAATTTTATCTTGTATTTGAACTTTACTTTCAATAATTTCAAAACTTGTACAACATTAATTCTCAAAGAATTTCACTTCTCTTGATTCTACAATGACATTTAACTCTAAATCAAGAATCCTATAAGCTTTATTATTTTAAGCATGTCCAAGAAAGACACTTTTGATAGCTCTAGAACCAAGTTTTGTCCTCTTAGGATCAGATGCTCTGTAATATGCCAAACAACCCCACACTTTAAGGTATGACAAGTTAGGTTTTCTACCTTTCCACAATTCATACGGGCTTATGTTATTTCTCTTAGATGATATCCTATTATGAATGTAACATGCAATAAGCAATGCATCTTCCCAAAGATTAATTGTTAGCTATGAATTGGAAAGCATACAATTAACCGTTTCTCCTAAAGATCTGTTTTTTCATTCAGCCGAACCATTTTCTTGTGGAGTGTACGGTGCTGAAACTTTATGAATAATACCATGTTCTTCGTAAAAAGACGAAAAATCATTTAAGAAATATTCTCCACCTCTATCTAAATGTAGAACTTTAATTTTCCTTTCTAATTGATTTCAACTTCAGCCTTATATTTCTTAAACATGGTAAATGTTTCATCTTTTGATCTTAGGAGATAAACATGCAAATACCTACTACAATCATCCATAAAGGTAATGAAATGCCTTTTACCATCACGAGTTAACATGCCATTAAATTCACATATGTCGCTATGAACCAAATCCAATAAATTTGAATTTCTTTTAACACTAGAAATGGTTTCTTTGTGAATTTAGACTTTGTATAGATTTCACAGTTATCAAATTCGCCATTCAAATTTATCAAGTCTAACTTTTTCATATTTTTTAAATAGAAAAAATTTAAATGTGCTAACCTACTATGCCATAAAAAGAAGAATCAACAGTATAAGCACATGATTTGATATTATTCTTGATACTTAGTTGATACATATGCCATTATTGGTATTAACCCTTTTCGATAAACATCCCATTTTTTGACAGGATAACCTTGTTAGATTCACACAAAACCCGAAACCCCCTTTACAAAGTAAATCAACATAAACTAAGCTCTTCCTAATTTTGGGTACAAACAACATATTAAGAAGAGCAACTTTCTTTTCAGAAGTGAAATCTATCTCCACAGTGCCTATTCTAGCAACCTTTGCAAAAGCGTCATTTGCCATTTGGACCTCTTGAACATTCACGTCAACAGCCTCTTCATAATGCTTGAAAATTGATTGGTCCTTCCATACATAGACTGTTGCTCCATAATCTAACCACCAACTAGATTCGACAACTATTGATTTTAGAAATCATGGCCATAGAATTATTAATGTTTTTAGAAATATTCATGTTTGAAAACATGTTTTAAATCATGGCACTAAATTTTCTTCAACCATATTGGCATCTGCCTTCACCGTCGATGTGTTCTTGTCCTTGGATGTATCCTTGCGATGCCTGCACTCTTTTGCATAGTATCCCACTTTGCCATAAACAAAACAACCACCTTTCTTCTTCTTGTGTGACTTCTTAAAATTCTTCCCTTTCTTAACTTTAATATGTTTTGGTGGTTTTTGGATCGACCCACCACAACATTTACATTGGTCTCATATAATCCAGAATTTTCATGTAAACGTGACTCTTCCTAAATTCGAAGATGATTCTGGATTTGGTCCAATGTAATGTCTTATGACTTGTGCAGTAGCTTTTCCATAATCCTTCCAACTTGGAGGCAATTTTGCAATAGTTGCTCCAACTTAAAAGGCTTCTAGAATGCCAATTTTGAAGGCACGAATTTTTTTGACAATCACTTGAAGGTCATGTTTAATATCAACAAAGGTTTAGTGTCAACAAATTTGAAGTCGAAATACTTTGCAAATAAGTATTTATTGGTACCTTGCTCCTCTATCTTGTACTTGAATTCGAGTGCATTCCATATGTCTTCGGTGGACTTCATCTTGGTGAATAAGTCACACAGTTGATCGTATAGTGTATGCAGAATATACCCATGACAGAGTAATTCGTCCTCTTCACATTTCTTCCTCTCCTTGTTGACCTTTTCGATGGCTTCTGCACTTGGCTGTCATCCTTTGGTGGTAGGCTTTAGATCCTCAATAGGCAATGTTAGAAAAAGTATCAGGGAGAAATCAACTAACCTTTGATGCACAGCAAGAGAATTACACTTAGGAATATCGGTTGAATCACCAACGCGTAATGGGCGAATCTATAACCCCACAAAGGTCCAAAAATAATCACTAGGAAAATATTCTTGTTTCACAATGTAAATGCCGATTGTCTTCTCAAAGAAACAATGTAAACTTTTTTTTGTGTTTTTCTAAAAGAGAGGAGAGTGTTCGTCGTTTCTCATGTCCGTTATCTACTCTAGAAAGGAGATGGTGGACGTTGTCAAAAGATAACCACTCCTACCTCTCAAATAGTACTCTCAAACACACCCAATCATGGATGAACACACCCCTTTGCGGGTGCACTGCCGATATATAATAGGCAGCAAATTGGGATCCAATATGTAGGAAATCTTCAGGGCAATGAGAAGAAACATCATCTTGTCTCTCCAATGAGCAAAATTGTTCCCGTTGAACCAGTCTAGTTTCACCATGTCTTGATTCATGACTTTGATCGACTCTCACTTCAGTGTAGCACAAATAATTCCTTGAAATTGTTGGGAAATAATTCGAAATGGGGAATGGAATTAGACTTTGAGGCGTGATAATATTCTCTTTAAGGAATTATTTGCCCCACTACATTGCTAATGATTCTAGAAAAAATCCTCTAGTATACAACAAAGTCTCGATGAGAATATTAGACGGCAATTCTAATAATTCTCAAACAACTCTCAATGGGAAACAATCGGAAATACAACTATATGTTTTTGGAAAGAAAACGAAAATGGAAGTTGAAGTAAGTTTATTGAACAAAATTGTAGTAAATATATTAGCGAAAAGAACACAACTCTTCATTCTCGAAAAACTGTAGATTTGGACACAACTCTTCATGTCCGAATAACTGTAAGTTTGGACACACCTTTTCATGTCCGAATAACTGAAAAATCGGACACAGCTCTTCATGTCCAAATAACAGTAAATTTAAGAACCCTAAATAACCAATTGGCATAAGTAAATAAAAAATTAATAAAATAAATGTAACTCCTTTGTGAGCAGTTGCACTGTTTCAATAGGGCATGTCAGTTATTTTAAAATTATAATTCTGAATTTTAATAAATAAAAAAATAATGGTTGATTAGTGCCAATTTTGGTCCACGTGCATGCATAGTGCTAAGTGTGCCAAAACCGTGCAATTATTTGTGCACCAACATGCGGGTATTGTAAGGTCTAACCCACTAACTCATTTTCTTCATTTGTAAGACTAGAAGACCTTCGCACTTATAAAGTGACCAGCTGTTCACACCTAAATTTTGACAAACCATTTAGAATAAATTGCATAAAAAATTAGGGATTAATTTTTTAACCCCTAAACAAAAATATTGAAGTTAAATTACATAGCATATAATCATTAGGAGCATAATTCATTTGCATTGGACCGATGGACAGACTTAAGCGATGAAGGTTCTAAGTTTAATTGAATAAGTTGCAACAAGCACATAATTTGAAAATGTTCGTGGCTGAAAATTGAAAATTCCGTTTAACGTTGGGGGAATAAACCTTGGTCGAGATCCACTGGGTTTATCCACGGCAAAGGAAGGTTTCGGACGAGAACATTATATCTTTGTTTTAAAACAAGAAAGAAGGCAATATAAAGAAAACCTCCACTTGTGGATATGCATGATATCTTGCATTACAAGGGGAAAACTGTGTAGGATTCAGTCAAGAATATTTGATTGAAAGAGAAAAAACAAAACAAAGGATTAGTTGATGAGAAGAATCCTCGTGTAGAGAAGCCAAAAGAGGGAAAAGACAAAACCAATATAGGAAAGAGATATGCGTGCAGTGAAAGGGAGGAAAGAAATAAAATATATACCCTAAAGCACTCACAATAGGAAATAAAGTCTGGTCTCGTTCCTTGATGACCAGACTCTTTCACCTATAAAAGCAGACCTACTAAGGACAAAAAGGGGTACTCACATTACACAAAGGAGAGAGATGAGAGAGAAGAAAGACAGGAGCTCTCGACCGAACAACATTTGGCTGAGGCTTCATTTTTTTTCGCAGCTAGTCGAAACTCCACGACGACGAGCTGCTGCGCCTCCACCTCCCATCCCACGCTGCTGCTGTTATTGATCGCCAAGCCCCCATCGCTCCTCCATCTCGGCCAGGTCTTGCTGTTTACTTCACCTATTTTCATCCTGTTCTATTCTAGCCCGGCCGACGACTGACGCTGCTTCCCATTCACCAAGGAGCCCACGACCCACGGTGCTGTTGCTGCCCCGTGACCCTCGACACTATTGCTGCTCTTTTGCCGACCATACTTCACCGATGAAGGCCGAGTTGCTGTCCTGATACACCAAGCCGAGACCAACCGAGATTCCAGTCACCTCCTGATCCAGCGACCTTGTTGCTCACCTGCTTTTTCTCTCTGGCAACGGTCGAAGACACCTCTGTCCCTGCACCACTGAGATCGACTCCACAAGACTCTGTTTCCACAGGCCACCAAGAGTCCCCTCAGCAGCGATCCGAGCTCGACCTACCTCTAGTACCGCTCTTGAAAACAAATCCGCCAAATTAGGTAACTTTCAAAGTTGAATTCGATTTCACTATTGTTATTGCCTAAGTCGGATTCTTTAATGCTAATGTTGATTTTCTTGAGCTTTCTAGGCATACCCAATTAGGAATGTTATTGTATGAAATATCATCATAATCACTAATTAGAGCCGCAAGACGTCGGATCATCTTTTTGTTTATTTTGATATTTTCACGGATCTTGGTGAATGCCTTGTAAAGTCATGACAATCATTAATTTGAGGCGAGAAACATTGGATCATTTTTTTTTCGGTTATCTTGATGAATATCTTCAGGTGGGTTGGATATATTCCTTGTCTTTAATTTAGGTAGGTTTCCTATTTTGAGAATGCCAAAAATTGCATCTCATAATAGATTAGATTAGATTTTTAATTACGATTGCATGTTTAGATCATACCTAGGTTAGATAGAATTTCTAGGTAGAATTGCATGCTAAGATAGGTATCCAAGTTAAGATAGGATTTGGTTTAGACTATTTCCTAATTTAAATTGGATAATATCTCGTTTTAGGACATTTTTATTTTTATTAATTAATAATTACGAATTTTCATTAAAAAAAGATCATTAATTAAAATTGCATAGGTAGAAACCCTAGTTAGATTAGGAATAGGATCTTCTTAATTTATACCATTAGAATTTTCGGTTTTCTTGCAATTCATTTATTTATTTCATTTATTGAGTGTTAATTCATTGAGTGTGCATCGGCATGAACACCCATTGCATATTAGTGGCTAGGTTTAAAATTAATCCAAGACTGCCTGCAAAACACTTTTTTTTTAAATAAAAGAGAAAATGTACCGAAAGGGCATTAAAGGAATCTAGTGTAATCAAGTCCCTGAATCCATTTAATCTCTAGTTTGTAGAAGTAAAGTAACCCTCTCGTTACTTTACTTGGGTTTCTAATTGACCCACCAAAAATAAATTAGTGGCGACTCATAAACGAAAATCTTTGGTATGTTAAGAACTTGAACCAAGTTGCGAATTGATATGGGCTTAGGAGAGCCTGAGTTAAATCTAGGCTTATTAACCCATTAGCCAACCCTTAGGTGGTTCACCTTCGGGGAGGTTGTGACACCAACAAACTCCCAATTTTCCTATGTTGGATGAGGAAAAACACTATTTTGTTTGTTTGAACCAACATACACTCCTTGCAACCTCACCCACTGATCCTTCAACCGTATCTCTTTACTATCTTTTTTTGAATTTTGCTTTGTTTTTCAATTTTGAGTATAGATTTTTATTTTTATTTTAAAATCTTATCTGCTTTAAGTTTTTTTTAAAGAAAATTGTGATGCGATGCCGTAAAACATTGATTTGTGTCTAGTGTTGAGAAAATAATTACATAAGTTCATGTCTGATTGATTAAACAACAAAAATAGCCACGTGGCATTATCGCCTACTTCAAATTTGAAGGAGTTAATGGAAGGATTAAAGTGCATCGAAATAATTAACTTTAGTACTTAGTTGTATGAAGTAAAAGTTTTGAGACTTGCATTGTAATTATTCCTAGTATAAAAGGACAAATTCTAGAAATGAATGAACTTATACCCATGAAACAATAATATCCTCACTTTCCAAAATAATGCACAAAGTTTTACTTGAGGTAAAAAATAAGAATCATTGAGTTGTTCATCCCTACAAGCTGGAATTCGCTCAAAATCATCGATTTAGAGCACTAACTTTCGATTTTAGGCAAAATAACTCATTTCACGAGCCCTAGCCCTTTCAATTTAGATCTACTTATCTTTTTTTTCTCTTTTCTTGTTAAATTTGACGAGTCCTAGACTCAAACCACGTCATTTTGTTCACGAGAAACAGTGTCATTTCACTTTATTGACAAGTCTGTTCTTCACGTCAAAGCCGTTAGCCACATCAAGTGCCACATTAACTTGCATGAACAAAGAATTTGTCAGCGGGTAGTTTTGTCCATCATGTAAAAGTTGATGCTTTTTTTGGGGTCATTTGGATGTGATGATGTTTTTGCTATAGCAATATAAGGTCCGGCATTTTTTTTTTAGCATTTTGAGAAAAATAAAATAAGAGAAGGTCAAGAATCATCCATCTATTTCCCCTTATGGTCAAGAAACTCTCTCTGGAGATATTATGCTTTGAGTAACAATCTTTTTAGGAACTGAGAAGTAAGACCCCACAAATCGGAGTTGTGAACCAGGCTAACCAATGGAGGCTCCTAGGGCTAGAAACGAGAACCCAATTGATATGGCCAAAATTCACGCAAGCTTCAGTATAAATAGCCCCTAAGATTGTGGGCCCGCCATGTAATGCTCATCAATGCAGTAAGTCCATTGGGCAACCCGATAACCACATCTATACATCGTATATATACATGTACACCAGGTATGTGGCATAATTAACCAATTGGGGATTGCCTTAGTGGCCATCCTTTCCACTTGAGAAGGGAGAGGTGGGAAGTTCAATTACTCACCTTCTCAGGGGGTTGAGGTGGAGACGCATGAGTGAGGGAATAGGATTTCACAACGTGAGCACTGCACATGGCATAGCTTGTAGAATAGAAATAGGATAGAACCAAACAAAACCAAAAAGTATATGGCATAATTAAGGTAGGATCCTATCATCTCTCAAAACACTACTCTTTCACCCTCTCTTAATTGTCACCGTTAGACAACTTAAGCATCAAAAGTTGTGACGTCCCAGGCACACTACTTATTAACTCGTCTTCTTAATTCTATTTATTTTTCTTTTTAATTATGCATGCGAAAGTTAATCAGAACAATAAACAGACACCCAATTACAAGAATAACACACGAGTAACTTGCACACACTTTAAGCAGTTCATATCACATAAGAGCACAATTACATTTTCTTTTCTTATACTTCTATTATGTCAAAAGATCAAAGTCTGGGAGGCCAAGAAGGTTCACTACTCCCACACTATCACCATAGGTACGTCTAATAGCTCCCGTCTCTATCACCTATCACGGCTATAATGCTATTGATCTATAAAATATATATTAACAGGAGTAAGCTAATGCTTAGCAAGGGAAACATCCAAACTTTACACTACACGATCCAAATGCCCCTCATTAAGAGTTCGTTCAAGACAAACAACACTAATAAGCTAAGCAAGATCACAGTATAATAGTTAGACATTAGCCGAAACACACAAGCCGAGATGATCACATATACACATCAAACACTTTGAAACCATAGTTATCGCATAACACATGAGACATGCTATGCATTCATACAACCACACACAACTTTAGGCCTTGTTTCTTTAATCTTTTCTACATCCATTATCGCGGTATACGTCGTCACATTGACCGGCCCGCACGCGGTATACGCTGATTCATTGTCTAGCTCGCTTGCAGTATACACTGGTTCGCTACTCGGACTTCCAAGACTTACTCACTTAGGCATCTCAACTCCTAAGGCATCCCATGATCACACAGCAGGAGCATCCCATGATCACACAGCAAGGGCATCCCAAACACCTAGGGCATCATCGGGTCGCTAGCCGATGGGTATATTTTCACATCTGTTAATTCCATACTCCTGCATGCACGTTCTTATGCAATGTGTCATGCAATCATTTCACATTTCCTTCACATAAGGCTACCACAACTTAGCATGCACAAAGAATTCTAGCCCACTATTACCACATTGCAACAATGTCTAGCATGTTATTCTCACCTATACATCATGAAATAGCAACATGCAGTATAGAGCGGCACTTCCAGCAAGCATTCAACCAATTACAGTATGAAAACAGTGACATGTAGCTCAACAAAGCAACTTCTAGCATGTTTCTTCGGCCTCTACATGAAACAGCAACATGTAGGAACATATTTGAGCACCAATGGACATTATGCTCATTACCCAAGTAAATCAACTTGTAAAATCACAAAATTTTAGTATGTTGTAGAAGAGATCATGCTTCAAAATTTTTATGAAGGATGCAAGTCCGAATCAGCTTGTATTAGGAGCAGAAATTTATGCAAACCTAATAAAAATGGTGTCCAGTGACCGTGATAGGCAAGTCAGAAAAATGAGTCTATTTAAAGGTTCCAAATGTCTAAATGTTGACACTTGATTTTTAGTCGATCAATCATTTTAAAGTTAAAACTTGGAACTTGAGTTTAGATTGCGACAAAACCATTTTTCAAACAAAAAAGAGTCATTTAAATTCTAAAGTAGCATTAGCCTTGCATTTAGGGGTAATTCAAACCTTATTTTTTTAAAATTCGTAAAAAATGCATAAATTCATAAAAATACAAAAAATTCACAAAATACAAAAAATTGCGAAAAAAATACACAATTAGTCTTTTTCTTAACTTTAAATTGTTAGTGTAAGTTTTTCACAACATTTGATCCATTGGACCATTTTTGAAACATTAGCTCTTGATAGATGTCGGCCCCGCCTAATTAAATCGGAAAAAGCGCTTTAGTGGCAAATATGTTTCACCTGTCTCGGTCTAATTGAAAAATTTTAAGCAAGATAAGGTCAAAGTGGAAAATTTTACAATGGGAAATTGGATCGATCCGACCCAAATCAAACTAGGCCGAACCAAACCAATTGCCGATCTAAGCGCCCAAGGCCGGCCCATGTGGGCCAAATTCTAGCCTATTTTATGACCCATTTCCCAAGAGAAAGCCCACCTTCTTATATTTGAGCCAGAAATTACAAAAATGCCATTAATAAATTTAATCTTGACCATTCATCTTGAATGGCTAAGATTAGACCACTTATGGAGCATTATATATACATATTTCCCAAAAACCCTAAGAAGGGGGAACACATTTTGGAGGCATCAGAATTTTTTGAGGGAAAAAGCCTCTCTCTCTCTCTCTCACATACCGCCGCCTCCCTCTGTCGTGCGCTAGCACCAGCGACCCCCACTGGCGAGCCACCACCACCACCAATGCCTTCTCTCCTCCTACTACCCTGTCGTTCCACCTTCGCCGCTGTTCAGTCACTGGAGGACCTCCGGTCGGCTCCATCTTCTTCTTGGCATCATCACCGGCGACCACGCCAGTGATTGTTGCCGAGCTTCTAGCCGCCTCCCACAGCCTCTTCCTGCCGACGACCGGCCCCCTCAACCTTGCAACGCCACCCTCCGATATGTCCTTGAGCTCGCCGTGCCTGGAGTCCACCCATTCAACCACCGAAACCCGCATTTCTTCCCTTTTCAATTTTAACGTTCATCTTCGACATTTTACGCCTGTATGACCTTTGGTTTTTGCTTGAACCAGAGATTGCCGGGCTGTTCTTGGCTGTCCATTGGATCCCTTTGGTGGCCAAATAGCTCGCTTGAGCGCCATCTGATCATCAGCAAAGGTAGGATTATCTCTACTCAAGAACAAGACACCTTGTTCATCCAATAAGGAATCGTTTGGTCCCATGTTCTTGCCATGTTTTTAGGATGAGTTTGTCGCTATTTTTTGCTGCATTTGAGTCTATAATGATGGCAAATAGCTTCTGTATGCATGCTGACTGTTGTTGAGTGATGTTCTGTGTTTTTGTGCAAAAATCGTTTCTCTGACCCCTCTCGCTTCAAATGGCTTTTTGAGCTTTTAAACTTCATTTTCTTGAGAAGCCATAGTTGAGACATTCAAAAATGACTTCTCAATCTTCGATTTAAGAGGTCACGGGACTCGAAAAAATGTCATTTGCTATGTCAATCGTGCTTCCAAACTTCGCCTAGAAATCTGGAAAACCAAAATAGCTTATGTTCTTCTTTGTTTCTGACTGACCTTTGCGGTTTCCCCATTTTTTAATGATTTTTTCTCTATAGAATCTGGAAAAATGTTCTACATGAAAGTTGTAGAACACATCAATGTCTACTTTCGAAAAAAATTTTGAGGCCAAAAGAAATTGACAAGTGGGTCAAATCGTCGTCTACTTTACCGTTTTCAAAGTTGATTTCTAGGTTTCTGTACAGAAAGTTGTTCATTTTTTGTTTCATCAAATAGACCAAGTTGCGCACATTTCTGGAAAAACTCAAAACACGAGAAAGATTCATTGGGATCTTGTTTAGTAGCCTACAAAGTTTAAGGTCATGGGTATTTGATTTAGTTGGTCAATTTCACAAAATTCAGACAGTGTACGGACTGGTCCCTTGAACAAACAAATCTAACCTTTAGGATAAAATTGTCAATTTACACCAACTTGAGGGACTTTTTTGGAAAAATATAAAACACAAAATTTGTTCAGAATATGTTGATCCATATCTCTATCAAATTTCGTCACTTTTGAGAGTCGTTTGCTATTTTTGCTAGACCCAAAAATTTTTAGGGGAAAATCAGTTTGTTTTCTGACTTGTGGGTCTATTTCACAATTTTGTTGTTTATTCAAGACCAATGTGGCCGAAATTGATAGTTGAACCTTCAAGCCACATTTTTGAAACTTTTCAATAATTGAATTTTGCGTCTTCAGATCATTAAACGTGATTTGCACGAAATTTTGGACATCATTCTTTAATTTGCATATATTATGTTGCATGCTTCAAAGTTTTGCAATTGTCATTATTTGAAGGTACGATTTGATCCTTCGATGCATGCTCGGTGTTTAGAGTATCAAATTACATTAGTTAAGCCTTAGGATCGATGCCATTACTCTCTCATGGTGCTTGTGCAAAGTGGAGATCCAATGGGCTTGATTAATGATAATCAACCATAATCATCTGTTTAAGCACGAATCACAAAATCACATGCTCACAAAGGTCGATCTCGAGGCCATTTGATTGCATTTGCTTGATCTTGGTTGTTAGACGTATGATTAGGCATTTTTTTTTTATGTCTTGATAAGCTAACACATTGAAGACAGCAATTGACTGATGTCCATTCTGGTGCCTCTCCCCCATCTTTGTAAAGGGTTGTAATCATTAATACCCGATGAGTTGCGGGTTTTATTTTCTCACACTTAGAGCAGCTCGCTTTTCATTATATTGCTTGTTTACTTTATGCACCACACTTCAATACATTGTTTGTTAATTTCCCTCTCCTAGGATAGATTAGCTCGGTTTAAGAATTTAAAAATAGAAAACCACAAAAATATGTGCATGCTCATTTGCAAAAAAAAAGGAAAGGCTTTGACCTCTAGGATTGAGACACTATCAAGATCACGTGATCACTTAGAAAATATCCCAAACAATTAGGTACCATAAGGGCGCTAATAAAAATCATTAGCGTAAGCAAATCCCCGAACCCTAGAATCTTTGGTTCCGTAGAATCGAGTCAGTTCTTCCCCCGACCCGATTGAGTGTCTAATCTACCCACCTTGAAACGATTAGTGGCAACTCCAAATTTTAGCTTCCTTTTACCCAAGCTGCGATTAGGTAGGACTTAGGAGAGTCTGAGTTAGATAAGTTTAGCCTAAAGCTAATTAATCTAGTAATCTTTTAGAGTCGAAACAAAAACGTAAGATCCATATCCATATACCTAGATTTTTTCAAGGGTGGTCGCGACAGTTTGGCAACTCCGTTAGGGACTTTTGATTAGGACCTTAAGTGGACTTAAGCCGTCAAAATTGGTTAGGTGATTTTTAATGTCATTTCTTTCTTGATAGTGCATGTCAAAGTCATGTGAAAAACAAGGTTAGTCCACTAACTTGTGTTAAATGTTTTAGTAGGTGGGAGTTATAAGGAAAGAAGTGATTGTCAATCCTTTGTTTTATAAGTGGAGTAAGGATGTATGCATGTATATTGAAGTGTTGAATGTTGCTTTACTTTTAAATGAATGTTTAATAGCTTTAGCACGACAGAAAAAGCACACATAACCCATAATCGAAACCTAAATCGCATTTAGGAAGCCAAATTAGGAGGTCTTGAAAGGAGGAACCTACGCGGGGAACGACCCATGTTATCCACTTTCGATTCCACTCATTCAATTTGAGGTTAGAAGTGCTATTTGGTCATAGTTCAAGTGGTGAAAACTCTCTTCCTAAATTGGATGGGAAGCCTCACGTCTTGCATGCGACGTGTCTTTGTGATTTGCATCTTTACCCCTTTCGCATAAGTGTATCGTTCCAAACTCACTTTTCTCCCTTTACTTTTAATGTCAAGTCCTCTCCTTTTATGTCTTAAACATGTGGTAATTTGTTAAAATGCCATAAGGTGAAGACATTATGAGAGGTGAGTAGCTTCGAGTCATCCCGATTCCTTTCGAGAAGTTGCGAGGCATGTGCAATGCGTTAGAGCTGGAAAAGAAGGAGCAAGTAGAGAAAAAAGTTTGGTACCTCATCCAACTTCTCTATATCGAGCCATAAACATCCTTAGTCAAAGCATTAGTACACTTTTGGAAACCGAAGACATCGACATTCATTTTTGGTAGAAATGAGCTAACCCCAACTTGGGAGGAATTAGAACTCATAACCGGTTGTATCTCCATATTTGGTTTCATCAAACCCCACCTAGGTATCGATCCTATTCCTTATGTGAGTGAGTATATACAAGTCTAGGTTTTCGATGTTAGAGGGATCGCTAAACACCATTCCAATGGCATTTCAATATCATATCTCCTGGACAAATTTGGGATTTTCCTCTTAGCCTTCTTTGGGTTCGTTTTATTTCCATATACTTCAAAGATCTTAGATCCTCGTGTCATTCATATTGTCGTAGATGTCCTTAACCTTAAAAGATTCCTAAACACACTTCTAGCTGAGACATTCCTTTCCCTATATCGTTTCAAGCAAAATGAGGGTGTAGCCTTTGGAGCACTAACATGAATACTTCAAACATGGTTTCTCTCTCATGTTAAGGAGTATAGCCCTTACATGAAAATCGTATCCATAGACAAGGATTCTAATCCTCTCTTCAAGTTTCAAAATCTCCAAAAGGTCACTCATTCCAAGTCATACAAAGAATGGTACGACTTCTTGAAAGGTATTATCTATAATCGATTCTCTTGGCAATCTCCTTGGGTCAAACATTCTAAAGCCTACCTCAACCATCCAATTCCTCTCTTAGAATACACCGGGTCCACATATTACTACCTTTTGAGAGTCGCCCGTCAACTTCGAGTCCTTCAAGAGATTCCACCTCCGATAGAGTTGGGGTTATATCATTTCGATTTTCGCAAGGAAGCCATCAAGATAACAGGAGTCAAGGAGCTAGAGAATCAAGTGACGCACATCATAGCCGCTCTTTACACTTGCCAGCCGAGAGAGCAGAAACATGTTGCTGAATTGGAAAGAGCTGTGAAGGAACACCACGTGTCTCGAGAGTACATCGATAGTGAAATAGGACCTAAAGCCACCGTTGTCCTCCTTTATGTGGACTCGAACCCTACTCCTCAAGAGGACCAGTTGGTGAAGGCCATAAGGGAGAGGGATGAAGCAGTAGCACGTACAGAATGCTTGACCCAAGAAAACAAACGTCTTCGCTCCAAAGATGGAAGATCCCATCATGGCTAGCCATGCCAATTTCATTTGAATTTCCTTTATTTTGTTTAGAGAAATGTAATAGGGTTTCATTTCATGCTTTAGTAGTGAATGATGTAATAGGGCTTCCCCCTCCCCTTTTTTTTACATGCTAGTAGTGATGTATAGGACATTCATTACCATTTTTGTCTTGTAATCGTCTTGAGTTAGAATGAAATTGGAAGAGCATTTTAATCAAAAACCATATGTTATCTCTTCAATTGTATAATTTCTCGCGAATGAAATTTTGATAAGAGATCACCCATGTAAGATTGGGCTTACACTAAGGTCCATTAACTCTATTTCATCACAAGAAAATATAGAATTGAAGGGCTTTTTATGTTTTCTTGTCATTTATTTTTTGTATACTAATTTTGCCGTCTTATCATCAGCAAAGGTACTAAAAAATGGTAGAAAAAAGATCCCGAGTGTAGACCCATTCACAAACAAAGATGAAAAATTAGGAAGCAAATGCTCGCTTGACTAATGTGGAGACACAACTAGCAAACATCAATGTCATGATGGCAGAAGTACTTAGGAAAATGAATGAGGTTCCCGCGCTAGCTCAGGCTACGCATATCACTCCTACCGCCCTTCTAGATAATGGCATTCCTGAGCATGGGCCCAATAGAAAGGTTCCTCCCGTGGCACACGTTGTGATTGACCTAGAGACCAAGGAACCAAGCAAGACCCTTGGTGATGATGGCATAAAACGTCTTGCCAGAATTGAAGAACACTTGGCCATGCTTAGGGGTTACGAAGTGAAGGAGCTTGATAAGGTTGCCCCTTACGCGAAAATGGAGGTTCCCGACACTTTCAAGTACCCTGAATTCTCACGGAAGTATGATGGGACTAACTGTCCTCATACCCACTTGAGATATTATCTGAGCAGGATGAGGCGTTACACAACAATATCCCATTGCTTATCAACACGTTCCCGAAAAGTCTGGAGAAATTAGCTCTCACTTGGTTCTTAGACCTCGATCTTTAAAAGATAAAGGATTAGGATGACTTGGCCGACACATTCTTCAACCACTACAAATTCTACTCTGAGATTGCCCATACTCATGAGAAATTAGAGCACATAAAGAAGAGAAAGAATGAGTCCTTTAAAGCCTACACGCAAAGATGGAGGGCGGTAGAGTCTCAAATCAAATCACCCCTTAGTGAGAAGGAAACTATGAAGATCTTTCTTTAGGTGATGCCCAACAAGTACTTTCGAAAACTCTACACTACCAGTTGCTTGTCTTTCTCGTACCTCGTAGAAGTTGAGCAGAATGTAGAATGAGCCATGCACGATGGCAGAGTGACTGAAGAAGGCACGAGGAGAACCTCTTCAAGGAAAGACAAAGAGCTAGTCGCCGAGGTAGCGTACATTCAAGCTCCTAGCATTTCGAAGACTTACTCGAATCCTCCACTAAGGCCATTTGTGATGCAGGGGAATTCTTCTCAAGGCTACGAACCGAGAAAAAAGTTTCCACAAAGGCAATTTACTCCTTTGCCTAGGTTGTTATCTAAACTTTATCCCATGCTGCTCGAAAAGAGAATAGTCATCAAAGAGGTGCCACGCAATAATCCTCCAAAGTTCGTCAGGTTTGATGCCTCAAAGACTTGTGCTTACCACATGGGTGAGAAGGGGCATAGCACTAAGGATTGCCTTGCACTAAGGAACAAAGTTCAAAACCTTGTCGACAAGGGGATCTTGAATTTCAAGAAGGTTATGCCGAATGTGCAACAAAACCCGTTGCCCAAGCACCCTCAAGATGTGAACGTGAACTCCAAAGGTGTGAGTGGGTACAGGTTTCCCTTTAAGATCAATGTCACTAAGCTGTATGAAGTTTTATTGTTGTCCGGACATTATAAGGAAAGAGATGATATACCTGTCGAGGAAAATATGAGATGCATTTCTAAGATTATTGATATGGGAGTAATCTGACTCGCCAAGAAAGAAGCAACGTACATGACAATGTTATCCACTGCAATTAATGTGTCCTCCGAAAACTTTGTTTGCCAAATTGATTGGGAGGAATTTAGGCCCTTGGTTGAAATTACGAGAGTTACCAATGAAGGAGTCATAACTGAAGAAACAAAACCTCCGATGACAGAGGAGGAAGAGGAAGATGTTGGTTTCCTGATCATATAGAATGATGATGAGTTCACCTTCAACCTCGAAACAGATGAGGAGATGAATCGTTGGGATTATGAGTTCACGAAGCTAGCCCGTAGAGATGGTGAAGGAGTTGATACTCTGGGGCAACCAAGTGAAAAATATGACTTTTATGTTAAGTACACACCTCTCCTAAGTTTCTATGTCGACTATAAGGATATCGTTCCCAACGGACGGGATGATATGGATGACATTACTTCTACCAAGCAAGACAATGAAATGGTGGCCATGCTCATAGATTTGACTAAGGACGACGATTCGTACGAAATGGGCAAGGAAGGGATTGAGCCCATTGTCATTGACCTACTATCTAATGACCTTCAGTCCGTTGAGATACAGGATGAGGCTTTAACCCCTATTTGGATAGAATTGTCGCTGTTCGAAAATGAGGTAGAGTTACTTTACGATATCAAGGCCATATCGTGGGATTACGGGTCAAGTAGTGTCGACGCCGTAACTCAGTCTGAGCGATGTTATACACCCAACTTCGAGGTAGAGAAGAAAACTATGACTGACGAAGATGTTAAGCAGTTATTGGCTATAATTAAGACTAGTGAATTTCAAGTGGTTGATCAACTAAGAGAAATGCCCGCATAAATATCCTTGTTGGATTTGCTTAGGTCTTCGGATAAACACAGGCAAGCTATGCTAAAAATTCTCAACGAGGTTCATGTCCCAAAAATCGTTAGTGACAAGCAGTTAGAAGGATTCATTGGATAAGTCCTCCTAAAAGATGAGATCTCGTTCTCCCATGAGGACTTTCCCACTAAAGGTCATGACCATAACAAAGCTTTGTACATTTCTATGAGATGCTGAGACAAGATGGTAGCAAGGGTCCTGATTGATAATGAGTCCGCTCTAAACATTTGCTCGTTGGCAACACTTCATCATCTCGAGATCAACCCAGAAATGATTCAAACCACCAAGTCGATCGTCCGTGCATTTGACAGGATGAGAAAAGACATGACGAGAGAGATAGAGCTGGAGCTCTTTGTTGGTTCAATAGCTTTTACTGTGCTATTTCAAGTTCTCGATATCTCGAGTGCCTTCAATTTCTTGCTGGGAAGGCCATAGATTCACACCGCTAGAGCCATTCCATCTAGCTTGAACTAGAAAGTAAAGTTTGTGGTGGACAAAAAGCTCATCACCATACATGGCAAGGCAGGCTTCAAATTCTTCCATGATACCATGATCCCGTACATGGAGCTCGAGATTAAGGAGGAGCCAAGCTACCACTCTTTCGAGTTGGTCTTTATGATACACGTACCCATGGGGACATTCGTGAAATCTCCCAAGCTTTTGAAGCCCGCAATCATGTCTAGAAAAATTTTGTTTAAGAATGGATTCGTCCCTAGAGGAGGATTGGGGATATATGGCCAAGACATTCGAACTCCTATTGAGGCCTTCATGGGACACAAAGGGAGAGGTTTAGGCAATGTTAAAGAGTAAGACAGGCTTACTAACCATGGATGCCGAGGTACCCAAAGAGGTCAGGGCAACCGTGGAGGCTAAGGTTATCGTGGAGGCCGTTTTGGTAGAGGTCGAGGCCGAGTTAACTTACTCGATCGTTCCCTTGAAGAGATGTTTGTCAAATCCTACACAATGCTTTAGAAGGAGCCAAACATCGAGATCTCCCTTGACCTTTTCGATGATGAATGCGTTGGTGTCATTATTACTGAAGATGAGCTAGATAAAGAGTGTCCCCTCCTCCTTGAGCATAACATCTTGCATTCACACGATAGTTACATTTGTAGCTCGGGCTCACATGATGATAGTCTCCCCGATTTCGACAACGACGGTGATCACGGAGATATTGAACGTGATTGGGATCGCCATAAGGAATCCAAGCCATTGACCATAAAACAAACAGTAGTGAATCTAGGTGATGATCAAAATGTCAGAGAGACCAAGATCGGAGGGAAACTCTCCCCTTTCAAAGCTAAGAGAATGACCAATCTTCTGAGGGAATACCATGACGTATTTGCTTAGTCTTATGCTGATATACCAGGTTTAGATCTTGGAATCGTGGACCATGCATTGCCTTTGGATTCTAATATTCCTCCAAAAACGCAGAAGCTTAGGAAGATGAAGCTAGAATTGTCAGAGAAAATCAAAGAGGAAGTCATGAAACTCCTGGATGTTGGCTTTATTGAGGTAGTACATTACCTTGACTAGGTTGCAAACATCGTACCCGTAATGAAGAAGGATTGACGAGTTAGAGTTTGCGTGGACTATTGAGACTTGAATCGGGCAAGCCAGAAGGATGACTTCCCGTTGCCATACATCAACATTTTGGTGGATAGTACGGCTGGTTATGAATTGTTTTCCTTCATGGACGGGTTTTCCGGATATAATCAAATCCGGATGAAAGAAGAAGACAAAAGCAAGACATCATTCATTACCCTGTGGGGGACGTTATGCTATGAGGTGATGCCCTTTGGATTGAAAACGCTAGGGCAACCTATCAAAGGGCTATAGTTACCTTATTCCATGACATGATGCATTGCGAAGTAAAAGTCTATGTGGACGATATGATCGCCAAGTCGAAACGAGGCGACGATCATGTTCAGGTCTTAGGAAAACTATTTGCTCATCTCTAGAAATACAAGTTAAGGCTTAACCCCGTGAAATGCGTATTTGGGGCATAGTCTAGCAAGCTATTGGGATTCATGGTCAGTAGTCAGGGCATCGAGATCTATCTGTCAAAGGTCAAGGCCATATATGACTTTAAGCCCCCGTTAATAGTCAAGTAAGTACAAAGCCTACTAGGGAGGTTGAATTATGTGGTGAGATTCATATCTCATTTATCCAAAGCACAAAGCCTTCCTTTAAGCTTTTGAAAAAGAACGCCAATGTAGAATGGGATGAAGAATGTCATAATGCTTTTGAAAAGATCAAGCGGTACTTAATGCAACCACTGATCCTTGTCCCACCAATTATGGGGACTTCTTTAATATTGTATTTAACCATCCATAATGAGTTGTTGGGAGCCATGCTGGCCCAAAAGAGAACGAGCGATGGGAAAGAATACGCGATATACTAACTTAGCAAAAAGTTCACAATGTCTGAGATGAACTACTCAAAGGTCGAGAAGACATGTGTAGCTTTGGTTTGGATATTACACCGTTTGCGACAATATATCGTTCTTCATCAAATCATGTTGGTGACGGAGAATGACTCGATTAGATACCTTTTGGAGAAGCCCGTGTTGGTTGGAAGGTTGGCCAAATAGCAAGTTCTCATTTCAGAATTTGATGTACAAAGCATGTCACAAAAGTTCGTCAAGGGTAGAGTTATCGCTGATATACTAGTTGAGAGCCCTATCGAAGTTGAAACTGTAGATGACACGAATCTAGCAAACGAGCATATTCTCTTGGTGTCTAGAGACGAATGGACGATATTCTTTGATGGTGCAGTTAACTTATTGGTTTTGGCACCGAGATAGTTCTCATTTCCCCGGATGGTCAATACTATCCCATTACCGCAAAGCTTGTGTTTCCGTGTACCAACAATATCGTGGAATATGAAGCTTGCATCATTAGCTTACAATATGCCATCGAAATGAAAGTCCAAAAACTATAAGTTCATGGGGACTCCATGCTTATCATCCTTCAAACCAAAGGTGAATGGCAAACCCAGGACTCGAAGTTGATCCCATATCATGATTTCCTCGAAGAGTTGGTAGAAGAATTTGAGAACTTATCCTTTAGCTATTTGCCAAGATCACAAAACTAGTTCGCTGACGCATTGGCAACCCTATCCTCAATGCTACAAGTCATAAACAGATTGGACATTGATCCTGTGAAAATTGAAATCCTCAAGCGTCCGGCCTATTACATGAGAATTGAAAAGGAACCCGATGGTGAACCGTGGTTCCATGACATAAAAAATTATCTCCAAAAAAGCAAGTTTCCTCAAAGAAGTGAGGTTGCCGATAGAAAATACCTGATTAAGCTAGCATCAAAGTTTTTCCTCAGCGGTGAAATGATGTACAAGAGATCGCTCGATTCGGTTTTGCTGAGGTGCATAGATGCATGCGAAGCCAATCAACTCATGCAAGAAATACACGAAGGGGAATGTGGCCCGCATATGAATGGCCATCTTTTGGCAAGAAAAATAATGAGATTAGGTTATTATTGGTTGACCATGGAGTCAGATTATATTTGTCACGTGCGATATTGTCACTAGTGTCAAGTCTAGATCAATGTGCCGCCAAATGAGTTACACCAGATGTCCGAAGCGTGGCCTTTCTCCATGTGAGGCATCGACGTTATCAGGCCAATCAATCCAAAGGCATCAAATGGACATCGGTTTATCCTTGTGTCTATCAACTATTTTACAAAGTGGATCGAGGCCAACTCATATGCTAATGTCACTGCAAAGGACGTGGCTAAGTTTATCTATCGCACTATCATTACCCGTTATGGAGCTCCTAAAGCAATTGTCACTTACAATGGGTCAAACTTGAACAACAAGATAGTGGATGAACTCTTAAGCGAATTTCATGTTCATCACTTAAACTCATCTCCATACCGCTCACAAATGAATGGAGCTGTGGAAGCAGCAAACAATAACTTCAAGAAAATCTTGTCCAAAACGGCCGAGAACTATAGAGATTGGCATGAACGATTGCCATACGCATTGATGACATATCGAACATTAATTTGAACTTCGACTAGGGCAGTGCCCTTTTCTTTGATTTACGGAATGGAAGCTGTCTTGCCGGTGCAAATGGAAATCTCTTCATAAAGGATTCTCTCACAAGTTAACCTTTTCGAGGCCAAGTGGGTTTAATAGAGGTATGAATAATTGAACTTGATCAAAGAAAAAAGGTTGAAGGCTTTATGCCACAGTCAAAGTTACCAAAAGCGAGTGGTCAATTCGTTTAACTGTAAAGTTTGACCAAGGAGCTTCGAGGTTGACGATCTTGTTTTGAAGAAGGTCTCGACCGCAGTTCAAGACCCCCATAGAAAGTTCACGCCAAATTATGAGGGCCCTTACATTGTCAAGAAGATCCTGCCTGGAGGAGCCTTAATCCTTGTAGAAAATGGATGGACAATAGTTGCCAAAGCCTGTAAATGTTAATGTTATCAAGAAGTATTATCCATGAATGAATTTGGGGGCCAGTGCACCCCCTTTTAGCTAAGAACCTGAGTCACTCTAGGATATTTGCATAGCATAAATACCATGCATATCATCTGCATATTCATTCATTTTGCAGGTCCAAGGTCGAGTAAACCAAAGGGAAGCAACTAACGAGGAACCTTCCGCAAAGACGAAGGTGTGTCTTTCCAAATTGTCACTTCCAAAGGATATATGCTAATATAATTCCTTTTGTATGCTGACAGGAAATCTCGATAAACTAACTTATTGGCCAACACGAGCTAGGTAAATACCATTTTCCCTCGAATGTCAAGTATCTTCAAAAGATCACTTTCGGACAGGGGCATTTAAAATCATTTCAAGAACCTTTTCGAAAATCCAAACAAGCGATAAAAAGAAAAAATCAATTTAGAACATGATTTCCTATGACTTTTGAATTGAGCGGTGCATTTGATCATTCATACTTTGATTCATGCATTCTTTATCGAAAATCCCCACGGATGGTGTTTTGAAATAAATGATTTTTGAGAAAACAAAAAGGAATGTTGAGCATGCTAAGTACGTACCTTTGAGATGACGAAAGGCTAGCCAAGACCAAACACCTCCCTATACACTTTTGAGAGTTGAACGGAAAAAGAACACCATATCTTAGGACGTAGGGTTTACTCGCTTTGAATACATAATTGAGGCAATGAAAGGCATTTTCTTCATTTTCCTAAACACTTGTGCGAATCCCTTGCTAGCCACTTTGAGCCTAAATAGGGAGATTTCCTTTTTCGAATTACCCCCTGTCAAGAACCACCCTACATCGGGGTAGATGGAGGTAAGTTAGACGATATAGGTGAGAAAAATGACTAGAGATTTTCTTGCCTGCACTTGTATTAATCTTTATGGGATGCTTTGCATTAAACACAAATCAGGAATCTAAGTGCTTTAGGATGATGAAGAACAATTCGTTCTCAATTCTATACACTTTATCCTTTGCTTGACCCATTGGGCCTGTTATTTCGTTTCGCAAACCCTTATTGGTGATCATAGACTATACACCGGGACAAAGTTGAGATATGCAAAGATGGCTTCTCAATCTCAATTTGAGAGGTCACGAGACTCGAACAAATGTCATTAGCTATGTTAATCGTGCTTCCAAACTTCGCCTAGAAATCTAGAAAACCGCAATACCTTCTGTTCTTCTCTATTTCTGACTGACCTTTGCGATTTCACCATTTTTTAATGATTTTTTTCTATACAGAATCTGGAAAAATGTTATGCATGAAAGTTGTAGAAAACATCCATGTCTACTCTATAAAAAGTTTCAAGGCCAAAAGAAATTGGAAAGTGGGTCAAATCGGCGTCTACTTTACCATTTTAAAGTTGATTTCTCGGCTTCTGTACATAAATTTGTTCGTTTTTGTTTCATCAAATTGACCAAGTTGTGCACATTTTCTAGAAAACTCAAAACATGAGAAAGATTAATTGGGATCTTTTTTAGTAGCCTCAAAAGTTTGAGGTCATGAGTATTTGATTTAGTCGGTCAATTTCACAAAATTCGAACAGTGTACAGACTGGTCCCTTAAACAAATGAATCTGATTTTCAAAGTAAAATTGTCAATTTACACCAGCTTGAAGGGATTTTTTGGAAAAACAAAAACCACAAAATTTGTTCAGAATATGTTGATCCATATCTCTGTCAAATTTCATAACTTTTGAGAGTCGTTTGCTATTTTTGCTAGACCCAAAAAGTTCCAAAGGAAAATTAGTCTGTTTTCAATGTGGCTAAAATTGATAGTTGAGCCTTCAAGCCACATTTTTAGAACTTTTCAATAATTGAATTTTGCGTCTTAAGGTATGACATCCTGATTCTGGCTCACCTGTTTAATGCGTAGAGAATAACATTTGAAAATATTATTTCATAATATCTATTGAGGCATAGTCCTTGTGTGACATCCTCAATTTTCGACCAATGTACGAAGATCGAATTCGATGGATTTTAACTAGGAATTCAATTCCGATGAAGAGTATTGGACTTGAAAGGATTGAGAGACAACCATTGGATGTTACGTTATCAAAATCCCAAAGTTTATCGGTAAATCCTAAATTTTCGGATAAGTGACGGTAAGCCGGAAATTGAGAACCAAAAAGAACTTACGGACTTGGCATGAACCAATGGGCCTATTTCCTATGAAATTCGGCCACCAATAAGCCCTATAAGAGGAAATTACTATTTTGCCCCTAAAAGCCCATTTTTAGCTCAAATAAAGAGCCCATTGGATATCAAGCTCATTAAGCCCTTTAAATTCAAGCCTAAGCCCCTGAGAATAGTACCAAGCCCATGTGAATAGTGCAAGCCTGTATGAATAGTGACAAGGGTGGAAATTACCATTATACCCCTTCTAGAAACTTGGACTTATAAGTTTGGTTTGATAAATTTTTGGGGTTGCATTAATGAGGGCAATAATGCAGGCTTAGCGGAGAAGTTAGACTTTGGAATACATAGGCCAAGGCAACCCTCTTTCTCTCTTTCTCATTCACTCTCTCTCTCACTCTTTCTCTCTTTCATTTTCCTCTTGGTTTGGCCACCTCCACCGCCCCTCACTTTGGCGTTCACCTTGCCACTACTGTTCATCACCATGCCGAGCTCGAGCCATGTCCTTGCCACCATGGAGCCGTGCCGCCTTATCGTCCAAGCCGAGCCAAGCTCTTGCCGAACTGCCCAAGCTGTGCCGTCGTCGCCAAGCCGCACTGCACCACTATCCATCACCGTGCCGTGCCACCAAGTTCATCATCGTGCCACTCGCCCATGTCGTTGCCGCGCCAATCAAAGCCATGCCGTGTTGCCATTCATCGCCGTCGCCATTAAACTAGTGAGATAACTCCCTAATCCTTGGTTAGGTTCTTAATTGTGCTTAGGATTAGATTAGTTAACTATGGTTGAGTTAGTTAACTATGGTTGGGTTAGTTAACTATGGTTGAGTTAGTTAACTATGATTGGGTTAGTTATTAATTTGTATGTTTTGTGCTTATGATAGGTGATATTTCTATATATGCTTTGGTATGTTTTAAAGTGAGGATTGCCTTAGAAAGGTAATTATTTTTATGAACTATCATTTCTTATTTGAAATAATGAAAATTTTTTGATATATAAAAGGTGATTGGTGTGGTATCGTGCTTAAATACTAAGTTTTAGGTGTTGGAATAATCTAGTAGGCTTAAAAAATGAAAAAGCAAAGTTTGACGAGAAAAGGATGTTTGTGTGATCACGTGTGATTATTTTATTGCTTTTTTACGTGTGAAAATGCAATAAGTTTGACGTATGAGCACGAGTCATGGCATGAGTACATAATATGAGTACATTGGTTAAAGAAAGAAGAAATAAGAATGGTAGGCATGGTTGGTGTGCTCGTGTGATCACAAAGAGTACGGACCCCCAAGAGGCTTGGGGATGATGCCCGATTTATCGGATTCTCGGCGGGGTCGGGATGATGATGATTTATCGGATGCCCAGCAAGGTTGGATGATGGATCGCGATAGAGGCTGGACCGATTCTCCTTTATGGAATGCCGTCCATCTCCGGGGGAGATTGTGATGTTACCGTGCCTGATGGTTTTAGGACGATGCCCGGTCATGCCGGAAGACCGCCAACCGGGAGTTGTGTCGTGGCTTAGAGAGATCGAGAATCACCAACCTTTGAGTTGTGCCTGAGAGCGGGCGTAATCACTAGACATAAAATTGGAACATGCTTAGATGCATTGTGCATGGGAAATTGTGATATGTGTTTTAATTGCCTTGGTTGATGTATTGTTTCTTGAATGCTATAATGTATATTATGCAGGGTATGTGCCAAAGCGAGGTAGAAATGCTTGTGATTTGTTGATTAATTGAGTTGAGTCACTCGAACATGTTATGGATTAAGAAGAGCAAGAGTTGCTCGCTATTGATCTGCCATCGATGTTAAGTCACATGTTTAGGGTATGCTCTAGGTGAATCGGCACCGTACACGAGGCTTAAGTTGTTAACTTACTGAGATTTTATCTCACTCGTTATTGTTAACCGCTTTTCAGGACCATAGAATGGAAGGTCTGCAGGTGCAGTTTAAGGTGCCATCGTGTAGAGAAGTTTAAGTTAACCCAATCCTTGGTATCTTTTGTTGGTTTTGACAAGAAGTAGCCCATCGAAAAGGGCACGTAAATATAAACTTCCTAGGGTTAACGTGTATGCAAATAAAGCATGTTTTGGTAATGAGTATAGTTCTGTTGTTTTTCCTACTATTTCGGTTGTTGTGATTGTTCGGGTATTTGTAATCGTTTCCGCTTGCGTTAATCAAAAGATAAAAAAAAACAGGTCGACGTCGCATTCAAATGACCCAAGAGAAGTATCAGGATCGTCGAGCGCTCAAGGACTAGGGCGTGACATCCCCGTTTTGGTATCAATACATGGTCATAACCTGGAGTGATAAGGTGCGCTGAAATTTTGGGATAGTTAGTTAGGAAAACACCCCATGCTTGTGATCATTGATTGCTTATTGACACTAGCACATGTGTTGATTTGATTGTTCTATGATGTAAGTGAAATCTCTAGTTTCTAGGCTTATTGATGTCCTTATTAATTTAGTTTTGGGCTAATGTAATGAAAGTTCACGACCGATTTTCTTAATGATGGATTCGTGTATAAATGATGTAGTTCATGACCGAAGAATTGATTGAGGAATCTGTGAAGATAGAATGTGGTTTAGGCTTTAATTGTGATTGGAGGCTCTCGATTTTGGTGAGTTTTGGAAGCTTGTTGAGGTAAAGTTATTGACTGATTTGTGGATGATGAAATCGTAAGAGTATGTTGTAATTCTAGGTTTGTGGACATTGAAATGTTGTAGTTAGTTCATGGATTAAACGAATTATGGAATTGGTATTCTCAAGTTTATCTTAAATTAGGGATATCGTGGAGATAGGACATAATTTTAAGTTTGGATTGGTGAGAAGTCATTGAAATCATCACATGGGGTATGGAAGTGCTGATATGAACTTTTGATTTGGCTGATTTTGAGGTTAATGATCTTGGGCATTCTAAATTTGGAGAAATTGTAAACCTCATTTGGTTATTTAAGCTTAGTTTAGTTGAATTAATATTAAGGCAGGTTTTGTTGTTGGATTATATGCTTATTTGGTGAAGCTGTCTTCTTGCATTAGATAGTTTAGTCGAGAGATGTGTTACATGATGAATTTTGATGGATGAATCACTTGTCAAGTTTTGTGGTTTAGTTATAGGATGGATTTCAAGAATGTGAGGAATAATTGACTAATGAATTGGCCTTGTTGAGATTCAAATCATCTTAGGAACATTGGATTTAGTTTTTGGATTGATGATTGGTGAGTTATGGTGTTCAGAAGGTGCTAGATTGGAGGAGCTAGGAAGTGATGTTGGTTTTGTGTTGTAATTTCAATTCTGTCCATTGCTGGACTAAGAGATGTAAATCGAATGACATGCTAAAGTAATGTGGTTCGATGAGGAAAATATATGGAATGAGTACATGGCACGTGGCATTGGATATACATGTGATTGTATATATATCAGATAAATGCTTGAAGTGTATGAAAATGAGTGAATTAAGTGCCATTCATGTCATGCTGTGTGAAAAATATTTTGATTAAGATGAGACTTATCGTTTATGATTGTCATTGTTACTAGTTGCATAGGTTAAGGCGAACCGTGAGGTTCGGTATAGGACAAGTTAAGCGGAATACCTACTAACCATAAGGCTCGATATGGGACAAGTCAAGCGGGACTCCCTTCGTAGGTGTGTGGTTTGGGGATGAACCATGCGAAGGCTGGTAGACTTGTAACAATCCAGTCCAATGAGGTAGGGAGTGATCATCAAGGCGAGAAGGCTCGGACAATGTGCGGCTCTTGACAGGCTTCTAGGATGGCGAAAGGGGCAGGAATGAACCAAACCGTACATAGAAAAAGACGAGTATAGGTGTTAAAACACATAGAATGAATGTTGAAATGAGAAAGTCATTTGAGGTTGTGGAAGAAGTATCTTAAAAAATAAGGGCCTTACGCGGACTAGTGAATAACCGACGTAATCCATGTATCTTGCTTAAGAAGAGATCACACTAAGTTAAGGCATTATGGAACATGAGTTCTTTGCATTCGTATCATCGTGTGTGTAGGTCAAGTCTTGGTTTCAATTTGCTTGTCTACTTTGAGATCTGCAAGGTGAATGTTGGTTGTGTGCAATTAACATGCATTAGCAATGAAATGTTCTTGATTATTTTGTGTATTTGTTGGATGCTAATTAGAAGCGAGGCTTCACATGTGATTGTTTGATGGTATTGGCAATGCATGACTTTGTGTCATCATCGGAATGGATTGGCTTACCAAGCAACGAGCTACAATGGACTGCTATCATAAAGCAATCAAGTTTAACCCGTTAGAAAGGGTTAGTTTTGAATTCATTGAAAACAGAGGGTTCCCCTTGATTCCTTTGATTTCGTTGCTTGAGGCGACAACCTTAATGGATAAGGGTTGCCAGGGTTATTTGGCAACCATGGTCAATACGTTGGTTAATGAACCAAGGATGGAGGACATCGTTGTAGCGTGAGACTTTTCTGATATCTTTCCAAAGGAATTGCCTGGTTTACCCCTAGAAAAGGAAATATAATTTATGATTGAGTTAGCCCCTAAAATAGAGCCGATTTCCAAAGCATTGTACCGCAAGGCGCTGTCGAAACTAGAGGAATCAAAGGCCTAGAGACAAGGATTGCTGAATAAAGGATTCATCTACCTTAGTGCATCGCCTTGGGGAGCACCAATTTTGTTTGTAAGAAAAAAGGATGGATCGTTGCGTCCTTGTATCGATTATAGGCAACTTAATCAAGTGACGATCAAGAACAAGTACCAATTGCCAATGATAGACGATTTGTTTGACCAACTTTAGAGAGCTTCAATATTTTTCAAGATAGACCTAAGGACGGGCTTTTACCAATTGAGGATCAAGAAGGAGGATATACTGAAGACAGCATTGCGTACATGTTATGGTCATTATGAGTTTACGATAATACCGTTTGCTTTGACAAATGCCCCTGTTACTTTTAAGGATCTAATGAACCGTGTGTTCAAGGAGCATTTGGACATCTCAATGAAGATTTATACAGAGATGGTTTATCAAAGTAGCGCAGCAAAAACATAGTGATGCCACTTACTATTTGGTAAGTTACATTTTTAAGAAAATAGGAAATAAGTGTGGAAACACGAGGATACTAATTATCCAAGTCTAAGTAATGATATTTTTATGCGGATTAAAGATGAGTTATTATTTTGATGGTCATGATCCTATAGAAATGGATGAAGTAAATTACCTTGGAAGATAGTGAGATCAAAATTGGAGAGATAGTTCTTTTCTAAGTACTATGATTGGAAGTATCTTGTCAATGATGTATTGGAGATTATTATTTAATGGATGTAGGAAAGATCAGTTCTGAGGTTATGTTATTGAGGATTTTATTTGAGGAATTAGTAAAGTCATGAAAAGTATTCGAAGGCTTTGCATCCGAAGTGAGAATTGATCAACACGAATTTTTAATTAGATAACAAGATGTTCTTAGTCTACATCTTGATTAAGATGATAGGAATCTTGATGGATTAGTCAATGCCTGATGAAAAGTTCATATGATAATAGTTGTGAAAGGTGCATTATAGTGTGATCTGACGGATATATGGCAAGTTCAAGTTTAAGTGTCGACAAATGATATTAGATTCAGGTGCTAGATGAATTTTTGTAAATGTGTGACATTTTGAAGATCTTAGAGACATTTAAGAATGGATAAACTAAACACGTAAAATGTAAGTTCATAAGTAATATGGTGGAGTAGGAATTGTGGAAATAATGAGTTATGATTTTATAATGAAAGTATTGACCCTTCAGTGATAAGTTATGATCATTGTTATGTATTTAAAGGTCTTGATACAAAGAGTCTTAGTGAATTGATTTGAGGATAGTAATGCGGGATTGAAAATATGTGATCATTATGAGATAATCTTGTCTTGGAGAATTATGAGTTAATTATTTCGTGGTGCTAAATGGATAAATTTTGAAATAAGGTTACCAATGATCCCTTCTCGAGGTATTAGCCAAGACATAAAAGGTATTTGAAAAGTTTTTGTAGCAAATAAGAGTTGATTTGCACAAAGTCCGCAAGGGGACGAGGTTAGAGAAAGGAAAGCTGAGTCTGAGGTATGTTGAACCTTTTGAGATTCTGAAACGAATTTGGATTTTGGCCTATAATCTCGTATGCCACTGAGACTTGCTCAAGTTTATGACATCTTTCATGTGTCTATGCTAAACCAATGGGTCTTTCGTCCTGGACGAAAATAAAAGAGGATGCAAAAAGGGGGGAGGAGGGGATGGCAACCGAAGTTGCTGCCTCCAAGTTTCGAATCTAGGGTGTCGAACCGTTTGTTCACTCCTAGATACCACTCAGCCAAGGCATAAGCGGTGAGATTCATGCGCCAAAATTTTTTTATTTAAAGGAACTAGCGCGCAATTGACATGACCTTTTGCAGTCCTTGAGGCATCTTTACATTTGGTGGCATGTTCCAATTAGGGAAGTAAAGTATGCATTTAGATATCGAGGATATAGAATGGGAATGCACAATAGTCAGAAAGGAATTCAAACTTACAAGCTTTGCCTTGATCTTTAGGATGTCATTAGTGGATGAGTGAGTTAAGTACATAGAAAGGCCAGTATGAATATTGAATAAAAAAGAACAAGTACTCAGGAACAAGGTTATCGGTTTAGTAAAGATTTTATGTCAAAACCATGATACAAAAGAGGCAATTTGGAAGAGTGAGAAAATCATAAAACAACAGTATCCTCAACTTTTCGAGAATCGAATAAAGATATAAATTTCGAGGACGAAATTTTCTAAGGGGGAAGAGTTGTGACATCCTCAATTTTCGACCAATGTACCAAGATTGAATTCGATAGATTTTAACTATGAATTCAATTCCGATGAAGAGTATTGGACTTTAAAGGATTGAGAGACAACCATTAGATGTTACATTATCAAAATCCCAAAGTTTATCAGTAAACCCTAAATTTTCGGATAAGTGATGGTAAGCTGGAAATTGAGAACCAAAGAGAAGTTACAGACTTGGCATGAACCAACGGGCCTATTTCCTATGAAATTCGGCCACCAATAAGCCCTATAAGAGGAAATTATCATTTTACCCCCGAAAGCCCATTTTTAGCCCAAATAAAGAGCCCATTGGATATCTAAGCCCCCGTAAATAGTACCAAACCCATGTGAATAGTGCCAAGGGTGGAAATTAACATTATACCCCTTCTAGAAACTTGGACTTATAAGCTTGGTTTGATAAATTTTTGGGGTTGCATTAATGAGGGCAATAATGCAAGCTTAGTGGAGAAGTTAGACTTCGGAAGACATAGGCCAAGACAACTCTCTTTATCTCTTTCTCATTCTCATTCTCACTCTCTCTCACTCTTTCTCTCTTTCATTTTCCTCTTGGTTTGGCCACCTCCACCACCCCTCACTTTGCCATTCACCTTGCCACCGCCATTCATCACCATGCTGAGCTTGAGCCATGTCCTTGCCGCCATGGAGCCGTGCCGCCTTACCGTCCAAGCTGAGCTGAGGTCATGTCGAACCGCCCAAGCTGCGCCGTGCCGCCGTCGCCAAAGCTGCACCGCACCACCATCCATCACCGTACCATGCCGTCGAGTTCATCGTCGTGCCACTTACCCGTGTCATTGCCGCGCCAAGCAAAGCTGCGTCATGTTGCCGTTCGTCGCTGTTCGTTGCCACCACCATTAAACTAGGAAGTTAACTCTCTAATCCTTGGTTAGGTTGTTAATTGCACTTAGCGTTGGATTAGTTAACTATGATTGAGTTAATTAACTATGGTTGAGTTAGTTAACTATGGTTGGGTTAGTTATTAATTTGTATGCTTTGTACTTGTAATAGGTGATATTTCTATATATGCTTTGGTATGTTTTAAGGTGAGGATTGCCTTAGAAAGTTAATTATTTTTATGAACTATCATTTCTTATTTGAAATAATGAAAAAAAAATTTATATATAAAAGGCAATTGGTGTGGTGTCATGCTTAGATACTAAGTTTTAGGTGTTGGAATAATCTAGTAGGCTTGAAAAATTAAGCACGTGAAATTTGACAACAAAAGCATGTTTATGTGATCACGTGTAATTATTTTATTACATTTTTACATGTGAAAATGGCAATAAGTCTGACGTATGAGCACGAATCATGGCATGAGCACGTATTATTAGTACATTGGTTAAAGAAAGAAGAAATGAGAATGGCATGCATGATTGGTGTGCTCGTGTGATCATAAAGAGTACGGACCACCAAAAAGCTTTGGGATGATGCTTGATTTATTGGATGCCCGGTAGGGTTGGATGACAGATTGCAGTAGAGGCTGAACTGATTCTCCTTTATGGAATGCCGTCCATCTCCAAGGGAGGTTGTGATGTTGCCGTGCCTAATGGTTTTGGGACGATGCCTGGTCGTGCCAAAAGACTGCCAATCGGGGGTTGTATCGTGGCCCAAAGAGTTCGAGAATCACCAACTTTCGGGTTGTGCTCGAGAGCGGGCGTAATCACTAGGCATAAAATCGGAACATGCTTGGATGCATTGCGCATGGGAAATGGTGATATGTGTTCTGATTGTCTTGGCTAATGTATTGTTTCTCAAATGCTATAACAGATATTATGTAGGGTATGTGCCAAGGCGAGGTAAGAATGCCTGTGATTTGTCGATTAATTGAGTTTAGTCACTCGAACCTGTTATGGATTAAGAAGAGCGAGAGTTGCTCGCTATTGATCTGCCATCAATGTTAAGTCGCATGTTTAGGGTATGCTCTAAGTAAATCGACACCCTACACGAGGCTTAGGTTGTTAACTTACTGAGATTTTATCTCACTCGTTGTTGTTAACCGCTTTTCAATACCATAGAATGGAAGGTCTACAGGTGCGGTTCAAGATGCCATCACGTCGAGAAGATTAAAATAACCCGACCCTCGGTATCTTTTGTTGGTTTTGACAAGAAGTAGCCCATCGAAAAGGGCATGTAAGTATAAAATTCCTAGGGTTAACATGTCTGTAAATAAAAGCGTGTTTTGATAATGAGTATAGTTTTGTTGTTTTTCCTACTATCCCGGTTGTTGTGATTGTTCGGGTCTTTGTAATTGTTTCCGCTTGCGTTAATCAAAAGATAAAAAGAACGGGTCAATGACGCGTCCTAGGACGTCGCATTCAAATGACCCAAGAGAAGTATTGGGATCATCGCGCGCTCGAGGACCGGGGCGTGACATAAGGTCATTAAATGTGATTTGCACAAAATTTAGGACATCGCTCTTTAATTTGCATATATTATGTTGCATGCTTCAAATTTTTGCAATTGTCATTGTTTAAATGTTCAATTCGATCCTTCGATGCATGCTCAACGTTTAGAGTATCAAATTACATTAGTTAAACCTGAGGATCGATACCATTACCCTCTCACGTCGCTTGTGTAAAGTGGAGATCCAATGGGCTCGATTAATGATAATCAATTATAACCACCCATTTAAGCACAAATCTCAAAATCGCATGCTCGCAAAGGCCGATCTTGAGGCCATTTGATTATATTTGCTTAATCTTGGTTGCTAGATGTATGATTAGGCATTTTTTTATGTCCCGATAAGCCAACACATTGAAAACGGCGATTGATCGATGTCCATTCCGGCCCCTCTCCCCCATCTTTGTAAAGAGTTGTAATCATTAATACCCGACAAGTTGCGGGTTTTATGTTCTTGCATGTAGAGCATCTCGCTTTTCGTTATATTGCATGTTTATTTTATGCACCATGCTTCAATACATTGTTTGTTAATTTCCGTTTCATAGGATAGATTAGCCCAGTTTAGGAATTTAAAAATAGAAAACCACAAAAACATGTGCAGGCTCACCTACAAAAAAAATGGCTTTGACCTCTAGGATTGAAACGCTATCAAGATTGCGTGATCAATTAGAAAATATCCCGACCAATTAGGTACCGAAAGGGCACTAATAGAATCATTCGCGTAAGCAAGTCTTCGAACCGTAGAATTGAGTCGGTTCTCCGCCCAACCCGATTAGGTGTCTAATCTACCTACCTCGAAACAATTAGTGGCGACTCCAAATTTTAGCTTCCTTTTACCCAAGTTGCAATTAGGTAAGACTTAGGAGAGTCCGAGTTAGGTTAGTTTAGCCTAAAGCTAATTAATCTAGCATTGCTTTAGCCTCGAAATAAAAATGTGGGATCCATATCCATATACCCAAATTTTTCCGAGGGAGGTCATGACACATCCTTGAAAACTTTTATGAAGGAAGTATATTTGAATTCAAATGGGAAAAATTTATAATAATTCAGAAACATGAAAAGTTCACAATCGGGTTCACAAAATCCATGCAATAATCATGAATGTTCAAGGCCATTAAACCTCATCCGAATCCAAAAAATTTTGAAATTAAATTATGTTGTAGCTCAAGATGTTACAAGCAACTCCCATGAAGGACGCATTGTGAGAGTCTCCTCGCAAAGAGCAACAAAAATAGCAAACCAAAGAGGTCAGACTGATCCAAACCCAGAAATAGAAGAGAAAACAACATGCATGCCCATTTCTTAAACTCCTTCACCACATTCAACCACAAACAGCATCATTCATCCATAAGACACTGCAATCTTAGTGTGCAACCGAACCATCTAAGTCATAGGTCCCAAACTAAGCTCTAAACCAAGCAACACATAGATCAAGTAGAGTAATCTTTGGTAACTTCCATTTCCCTTTGCCTAAAACCGAATCCTCTTAGCAAAACACCACCTTGAGTAGTTTAAAGATGATCTTGAGAGCAAAGATGAGAGGAAAGTTGCATGCAAGAGGGAAATGAGGGGGGGTCAGCCAAATATGAAGGGAAAAGGAGGTTGGCTTGTCCAATACTCCTCTTTGCATGAAATCTTATTGGTGGAAAGGGGTGGCAAGCCATCATTGCTTGTACATAAGTGAAATGCACAAATTGAAAGGAAAAAGGGTGACTAGCTGAATGGGTGGGGAAGGGAGGATGAGAGAAAATTTGTGCTCAAGTCTCCTTAAAAGCTTAATCATGAAGCTTGTGTAAAGCTTTTCCTTCAAGCTTCTAGCAAGATGGCTTAATCATCAAGCTTAATTGACGTGTGGCAACCAGTGGCGTTGGCAAGGTGGCACTCAAGCTTGGTCGGCAAGTTGGCTAGCCATGTGGAGAATTTTGCCTTAGTTGTTCCCATTATAATGTAAATTAGACACTAAGGACCAAAAATTAAAACCACAAGATGTCCAATTGGCTTTTATAAATTTTCGGTTGTGGCTTGGGTTAGGTGTCATTGTCCTTTATTCTAATAAATGTTGCACCTTCGACTAGTGTCAATTAATAGGTCCAACGACTGTCGCCAAATTTTATCCTCTTTGCTCGTTTAATGGATAGGCGAAAATAAGGATGTCACAAAAGTTCCTTTGGGCACAGGATTAAGGGACGTATTTTCTCGGACATATGTGTTGACAAAAAAAAAAGGACTAACTTTTGGTTATTATTGGCAAGTAAAAAACTGAGTTAATAAAGACAGTTTGCTCAAAACAATCGACAACTAGAAGAATCGATAACCTGCCGATAAACCATCCACACGCAGTATGAAAGTATTAACGAGAGCCTTTATAAAGACTTTAGAAGTTGATTGACAAAATCATCGACAGTGAGCAATCGACATAGATATAACTACTGAGTGGTTATATCTATTATTGCTAATGTAGGGTTTTTATAAATTTTTGTGGATAAGTGTTCTAGATAATAGGTGTTAGTGGATAATGCAATTTTTTGAAACCACCATTAAAAAGTTACTTGTTTATTTGAATTCAAAAGTTGTAATCACCGATAGTATGTTATAAGTACCCCAAGTGTGTCATTGTAAAAGGACCCCAAATCATTCCCAGAACTCAACCTTCTTCAGTAAATTTATCTTTATATTTACCTTCCTACAATTTACATGGCTATGTATGATTTTCTCCAATCTCCATGCTTTTAATTTTCTTGTTATTTACTTTTCCGTCGAAATCAACAAATGACCCTTCACAATATTTTCAATGGACTCATCCATATTCTAGAAAGGTATGTCATCATTTTTAGCTGTTGACACCTAATTTTTAGTCAGTAAGTCATAAAAGCAAAAACGCGAGACTGAGGTTTTGATCGCAATAAAACTTATTTTTTGACCCAAAAAGAATCATTTTTCACTCGACCATAATTCGGCCTAGCATTTAGGATGCATTTGAACTTTTACCTCAAAATGTCAAAAATTTGACTTCTGAGTTGACTTTTTAGCCAAACATTTGACTAGAATCAGACCGAAAATTAACCCTACGGTTGAATTTTGTATTTTCACATGAATATGTTGTAAATTGTGTCATTTGAATTTTCCTGCTTTCAGTTTTCAAAAATTCACGAATTTAACCATAGAAATTAATTTTCCTTTGGAAAAATGAATTTTATTAGCCTAAGTTCAGACAAAATACACAAAATTTAGAAAAATTTAGAGAAAAATTACGAAAAATATTTTTTAATTTTTAATTGAGTTTATAAACTTTCAATTTCACAAAAATAAATTAGGAACCTACTTTTCCCCAGTTTGAGGAAAATAAGCCCAAATTGGCCCAAAAATCAAAATTGACCATTTAGATAGCTTTCTCAAAGTTTCTTGTAGTCAAGACATTTGATCTAGAGGATATTTTACATCAAAGTCTTCAATCAATTTCAACTTTTGAGTATATTGGAGAATTAGCCCTAATTCGAGCCTAAACGATCCTCTCAAACCATTACTTCATGAGTTGTGAGATGAGACTAAGATTTAAGGCATTTGATTAAGTCAAACTAGAATCTAATACCCATTTTGGCTAATTCACTCATCTTGAGATTAGTTTGGCCATATTGGGAGTGGTTTAGGTTTAAAATCGAGTTTAAATGATTTCGAGTGACCTATTTTCCTTTAACCCATTCTAATTAGGCATCCTAGTACATCCTTACACATACAATTTGGCCAAGGAAATCAAATTTATGCCAACATGTCTAGAATGCCTAGTAGTTTTAGAAAAAAAAAAAAGAGGAATCAATATGTTTTGAAATTATATAATCAAATCAAAAAATTGAAAATTAAATAAATATTGGTCCATAAAAATTTGGGAAAATTCATATTGAGAAAATATAGGAAAAAAGGAAAATTTTGACGAAAATTTCATTAAAATCGGAGTTTGTTTGGCCATTAAATCGGCCCAGTCAAGAATCACTCAAATCGATCAACCCAGGTTTGACTGGATTGATCCGGTCCAAATGGTGAGCCGAAGATCCAACGAAAATGGCTGGATTTTGGCCATTTCTGGTCATTTTTCAAGCCATTCTAGCCTATTTTATGGCCCATTTCTTAAGATAAAGCCCAACCCCTATGCTTGAGCCAGAAATTACAAAAATGTCATTAATGAATCTAATCTTGACCATTGATTTTGAATGATCAAGATTATATCATTTTGGTGTCTCTTTTTATAACCCATATCCCAAAAGCCCCTCTGGGGAAAAGGAATTTTGGTGGCTGCATTTTCAAGAAGATAGAGCTCTCTTTCTCTTCCTTGCCACCTTCCTGCCGATGCTGCCGCTTGCCGGTGACCCCCATCGGCAAGCCGCCACCACCACCAACACCCTCTCTCCTCCCTCTACCTACTCGTTCCACCTCAGCCGTCGTCTGGTCATCAGAGGGCCACCATCCGGCCTCATCTTCTTTTCGGCATTATCATCAGTAGCCACGCCAATGATCATGCCAAGCCTTTTAGCCGTGCCCGCAATCATTTCCCGGGGCACCTCCAGCCTCCCTTGCCATGTGACCACACCCCCCAATGCGTCCTCAAGCTCGCCATGCCTAGAGTTCATCCATTTCACCGCTGAAAGCCCCCCCCCCC
>BCNH02000009.1:6228027-6288802 GCA_001662345.2 Metrosideros polymorpha var. glaberrima
CCCCCAATTTCTCCATTTTTCTCTTTAGTGTTTGTGTTTCTACCGTCTTTTGTTTCTAATACCTTTGGTTCTCGTTTGAATCAGAGATTGGCCAACTGTGCTGGCTATCCATTGGATCTTGGTGGTGGCCAAAAAGCTCGCTTGAGGTCCACGCACCCATCAACAAAGGTAGGTTCGACCTTGGCTCGAAATTTGGTATTTGTCGGTCAAATAAGGAATCACTTGGTTCCACGTTCTTGCCATAATTTTTAGGATGAGTTTGCTGCTTTGTATTGCTGTCTTTGAGTCTAAAATGATGGCAAATAGCTTCTGTATACATGCTAATTGTTGTTGAGTGATATCCCAAGTCTTGTGCAAAAATCATTTTTCTGACCCTTCTCGCTTCCAATAGCCATTTAGACTTTTAAATGATATTTTTTAGGGAATCCATAGCTATTTAATCGATCTCGACGTCCCAAGCTTTGATTTGAGTATTTATGGGCCTCGAGGGGACGTCTTTTGCTATGTGAATCGAGTTTTCAAAACCCACTTTGAAATCTGGAAAGATGAAAACTACTATTGTTCTTCACTGCTTTCCACTGTTATCTGACCAACCTTCGCAGTTTGTTGATTTTTAATGATTTTTTATACAATATTTGGAAAAGTATTCTACACAATAGTTGTAGATCACATCCATGAATATTCTGTAAAAAATTTTTGAGGCCATACAAAATTTCTAACTTGGTCATATCGACCTCAACATTACCGATCTTTCTAGGTCGATTTTCCAAATTCCAGAATAGTAATCTGTTCTGTTTTATTTGGCCAAAACGATCAGGTTGCAATTGTTATTTGAAAAATCTCAAAACATGAAAGTTGTTCATTCAGGTCTTATCTAGTGGCCTACAAAATTTCATATCGTGGGTATCTGATTCAGTTGATTAATTTCTTGAAGTTCGAACAGTGTGTAAATTGGGCAATTTGAAGCAATAAATCTAACCTTCAGGGTAAAATTGCCAATTTTCACCCATTTGAAGGCCTCCTTTGGGAAACCTTAAAACAAGGAAGTTGCTCAGAACATATTGATCTGTGTTTTTTTAAATTCTTTAAAGTATCAGGAAAAAAATGGGCTTTTTATCTGACCTTCGGGGAAAAATCTCCATTTTTCATTAATTTCAAAGACTCTTTTGGGAAAACTTAAAACATAAAACTTGCTCAGAACTTGTTGATTCGTGTCTCTATCAAATTTCGTGGCCATTGAATGTCATTTGCTTCTTTTACTAGACTCAAAAAGTTCCAAAGAAAAATTAGTTCGTCTTCTGACTTATGGGCCTAGTTTACAATCTTACCAAGTGTTTGAGACTCATGTGGCCGAAATTGATATTTGGACCCTCAAATCTCATTCTTGGAATTTCTCAATGATTAAATATTGCGCTTCACAGTCATTGGGCATGCTTTACACGAAAATTTGGATATGACTTTTAATTCGTGTCTTTTATGTCGCATGTTTCTAATATCTCATGAATGTCATCTATTTGAATGTTCGATTTGACCCTTCGATGCATGCTCAGCATTAGAGTATCGAATCACATTAGTGAAGCGTTAGGGTCGATGCCATTAATCTCTCACGATGCTTGTGCAAAGTGAAGGCTCAATGGGCTCGACTAATGAAAACAATTGACCATAATTACTCATTTAGGCACAAATTTCCGAATCGCATGCTTGCAAAGGCCGACCCCGAGGCCAATTGATTGCATTTGATCATTAGATGTATGATTAGGCATTGCATGTCCCGAAGGGGTGACTCCTTTATTTATCGAAGAATGGCAATTGATTGATGTCTGTTCCGGTCCCTCTCTATCATTTGTAAAGGGTTGTAATTCTTAATACCCGAGAGTTGCGGGTTTCATTTTCTTGCACTTAGAGTAGCTCGCTCTTCATTACATTGCATATTTACTTTATGCACTGCATTTCAATATGTTGTTTGTTAATTTCTTTTTCCTAGGATAAAATTAGCCTAGATTTCAAAAAAATGAAAATCACAAAAACATCTTGCATGCTCACCTACAAAAATGACTTTGACCTTTAGGATTAAAATGCTATCAAGATTGCATGGGCACTTAGAAATCATTCCGACCAATGTATTGAAAGGGCGTTAATAGAAATATTAGCCTAACCAAGTCCCCGGACCCTAGAATCTCTGGTCTCGTAGAATTGAGTCGATTCTCCCCCGACTCAATTAGGTGTCTAATCTACCTACCCCAAAATGATTAGCAACGATTCCGAAATTGAACATTTCTTTTCAAGTGAACTCAAGTCATGATTGGGTAAGACTTGGGAGAGCCCGCACCTAAATCAAATAGGCATTACCCTCTAAAACTTTTGGACATTACCTTGCCAAACACCAAAAAAACTTAAGCGATTGCGACAGCTTGGCAATTCTGCTGGGGACTTGGTTAGGACCTTAAGTGGACTTAAGCTGAAAAGATTGGTTGGGTGATTTCTAACACATTTCTTTCTTGATAGTGCATGTCAAAGTCACATGGAAAATGAGGTTAGTCCGCTAACTTGTGTTAAATATTTTTGTAGGTGGGAGTTAATAGGGGAGAAGTGATTGTCAACCCTTTGTTTTGTAGGTGGAGTAAGGATGTATGCGTGTATGTTAGGTTATATTGAAGTGTTGAATGTTGCTTTACTTTTAAATGAATGTTTAAGAGTTTTAGCACGACACAAAAAGTACACACAACCTGCGATCAAAACACAAATCGCATCTAAGAAACAAAATTAGAAGATCTTGAAAGGAGGAACCTATGCGGAGAACGACCCATGGTCATCCACTTTCGATTCCGCTCATTCAATTTGAGGTTCGAAGTGTTGTTAGGCAAAGTCCAAGTGGTAACAACTCTCTTCCCAAATTAGATGGGAGCCTCTAAGCCTTTAGATATCCTACCTTCCTAGATAAACCTCATGCCTACATGCCATGTGTCATTGTGATTGCCATCATTTCTCTTCCCCATGGTTGGTTTGTAAGTAGTGTTTCGCATCCATCTCATTTACTTTCAAATGCAAAGTCATTTCATCACCAAAAAAAAAAAAACATAACATGTGGTAATTGGTTAAAATGCCCTTAGGTTTAGACATTATGGGAGGACTCGAGCTTTAAGTCATCCCGATTCCCTTCAAGAAGTTGCAAGGCATGTGGAATGCATTAGAACTAGCAAATAAAGAGCAAGTAGAGAAGAAGGTTAGGTACCTCATCCAACTTCTCTACGTCAAGCCTCAGACCTCCTTAATCAAAGCATTGGCACATTTTTGGAACCCGAAGATGTCGACATTCATTTTCGGTCGAAATAAGCTAACCCCAACTTGGGAGGAATTAGAATTCATAGCTAGTCATATCCCTACATTTGGTTTCATCAAATCCCGCCTAGGTGTCGTCCCTATTCCTTATGTAAGCGAGTATCTACAAGTCCAAGTTTTTGAGGTTAATGCCATAGCTAAACACAATTCTAATGGCATTTCAATGTCATGTCTCCTGGACAAGTTCGATAAGGCACGTCATTTTATCAAAAACCAAGATACTAGGATCTTCTTCTTACCTTTCTTTGAGTTTGTTTTATTTCCACACTTCAAAGATTTTAGAGTCTCGTGTTATTCATATCGTCATAGATGTCATTAACCTTAAGGGATTCCTAAACACACTCCTAGTCAAGACATTCCTCTCCCTAGATCGTTTCAAGCAAAATGATGGTGTAGCCTTTAGAGCACTAATAAGAATACTTCAAACATGGTTTCTTTCTCATGTTAAGGAGTATAGCCCTTACATGAACATCATATTCATAGACAAGGATTCCAATCCTCTCATCAAGTTTTAAAATCTCCAAAAGGCCACTCATTCCAAGTCATTCAAAGAATGGTATGACTTATTGAAATGTATTACCCATAATCAATTCTCATGGCAATCTCCCTAGGTTAAGTATGCTAGAGCCCGCCTCAACCATCCAATTTCTCTCCTAGGATACATCGGATCCACATCTTACTACCTTTTGAGAGTCGCCTGTCAACTCTAAGTCCTTCAAGAGATTCCACATTCGATAGAGTTGGGGTTATATCATTTCGACTTTTGCAAGGAGGCCATCAAGATAACAGGAGTCAAGGAGCTGGAGGATCAAGTAAAACCCATCGTAGCTGCTCTTTACACTTGCCAACTGAGAGAGCAGAAACATGTTGCTGAATTGGAAGAAGTTATGAAGGAGCATCACCTGTCTCAAGAGTACGTCGATTGTGAAATAAGACCTGAAGCCACTGTTGTCCTCCCTTATGTAGACCAGAACCCTACTCCTCAAGAGGACTAGTTAGTGAATGCCATAAGGGAGAGGGATAAAGCGATAGCACGTGTAGAACGTTTGATCCAAGAAAACAAGCATCTCCGTTCCGAAGTCGGGAGATCCCATCATGGCTAGTTGTGCCAATTTAATTTGAGTTCCCTTTATTTTATTTTAGAGTCTTATTTCATGCTTTAGTAGCGAATAATGTAATAGGGCTTCCCTCTCCCCTTTTCTTTACGTGTTAGTAGCGATGTATAGGACGTTCCTTGCCGTCTTTGTCTTGTAATCGTCTTGAGTTCGTATGAAATTGGAGGGACATTTTAATCAAAAATCACATGTTATCCTTTCAATTGTATAATTTCTTGTGAAAGAAATTTTAATAAGAGATCACCTGTGTAAGATTGGGCTTACACAAAGGTCTATTAGCTCTACTCATTATAAGAAAGTATAGAATTGAAGGCTTTTTATGTTTCCTTGTCGTTTATTTTCTATATACTAATTTTGCCACATCTTTCACAAAAGGTGTTCAAAAATGGCAGAAAGAAGATCCCGAGTGAGGACCCATTTACAAACAAAGATGGAAAATAAGGAAGAAAATGCTCGCTTAACCAATGTGGAGACATAATTAGCAAACATCAACGCCATGATGGCAGAGGTACTTAGGAGAATGAATAAGGCTCCTGCACTGGCTTAGGCTAAGCATGTCGCTCCTGCTACCCCTCTAGATAACGGCGTTCCTGAACATGGGCCCAATGTAGAGGTTCCTCCTGTTACACCCGTTGTGATTGACCTAGAGGCCAAGGAACCAGACAAGACCTTCGACGATAATGGCATGAAACGTTTGGCCAGAATTGAAGAACAGTTGGCCATGCTTAAGGGTTACAAAGTGAAGGAGTTTGAATAGGGTGGCGCCTCACGTGAAAATGGAAAGTCCCAGCACTTTTAAGGATCTAGAATTCGAACGGAAGTATGATGGAATCGGTTGTCCCCATATCCACTTGAGGTATTCTCTGAGCAGGATGAGGCATTACTCCAACAACATCCATTACTTATCAACACGTTCATAGAAAGTTTTGAGAAATTAGCTCTCACTTAGTTTTTAAACCTCGATCATAAGAAGATAAAGAATTGGGATGACTTAGCGAACGCATTCCTCAACCACTACAAATTCAACTCCAAGATTGCCCCTACTCATGAGGAATTAGAGCACACAGAGAAGAGAATGAATGAGTCTTTTAGAGCCTATGCGTGAAGATGGAGGGCAGTAGCGTCTCAGGTCAAACCACCCCTTAGTGAGAAGGAAACCATGAAGATCTTTCTTAAGGTGATGCTCGTCAAGTATTTTTGAAAACTCTACACCACCAATTGCTTGTCTTTCTCACACATCGTAGAAGTTGGGGAGAACGTAGAATGGGCCATGCGTGATGGCAAAGTGATCAAGGAAGACACGAGAAGAACCTCTTCAAGAAAAGACAAAGAGCCGATTGATGAGGTGGCGTACATTTAAGCTCCTAGCATCCCGAAGGCTTACTCGAATCCCTCACCAAGGCCATTTATGACGTTGGGAAATTCTTCTCAAGGCTACAAACTTAAGAAAAAGTTTCCATAAAGGCAGTTTACTCATTTGCCTAGGTCGTTATCTAAATTTTTGCCCATGCTGCTCAAAAGGATAATGGTCACCTAAGAGGTGCCACACGATAATCCCCTAAAGTTCACTAAGTTTGACACCACCAAGACTTGTGCGTGTTCCCAAGCAAAGAAAGGTCAGAATTGTCTCATACATCACATTGAGCTTGAAACATGTATTTCTCTCAAGAATGATGATGTAGAATCTTTGTTCTCTATGGATGAAAATCCAACTGAACAAACTCTCTATGTCATCCCTTGTTACCAAACCCCCAGTGAGATAAGCTCAAATTTAGAACCTGACCTAGAAGATTTTTTTCATTTATCCCTTCAGCCTTCAAACCTACAGCCCATTATATATTCTAGCCAATCTCATTGCCCTCACTTCTCTATAAAAAATTTTTATCTCCAAGTTTGCAAAACCTATTTCAATCATTGCCCTCAAAGATACTAGTGCTAGCTCATCCATCCTAGATACAAATGTACTCCCTGAAGAATATTGGACTTCCTGTGTTCGGTATTTCAACTCAGCCTTCGAAAATACCTTTTCCACAAAAGTACGTACTACACTAGTAACTATCCAATTTTTCCCCTAGTGTTTCATAAACACCAAAGTTTTTGGATCTAGCCTGCCTAACAAAGACCTGATATTGGGTGGGATATTATGACTCAACTTCCTCATCTCCGAATTATTCTTGAAAAATGTCTTGCGTATAAAAACCAATTCTCTAAATTTGTTAATATACAAAGACTTTTTTCCATCTAGATGAGTATATTAGATCCAATCATGCAAAAATTGCTCGAATTATACTCAAAAAGTCATTCTAAATTTCCCTAGAAATGTTCCCATCCTCTATGGTAAAATCCAAAATTTCTTGTTCAACTTTCTTTCAAATGGAACAAAAATATAAATCCCACCAAAGCCAGCCATTTAGGAATGAACCCGAATCATCTTGCCTAGGTGCAACAAGAATGCTCAAAATTGTTACAACAATGCCTTATTGAAATTTTAGACTCACAATAGGCATATAAAGCTTTTTATATAAACAAGCATGCTAAGCAGAACAGAAAAAAGTTAAGATTGGTTATCAATTACCAACCTCTTAACTTTTTCCTCCAAGATGATAAGTTTCCATTGCCTTCTCGAAACTCGCTTTTTGTAGGATTAACAAAAGCGTGCATCTACTCAAAGTTTGATCTCAAAGCAAGCTTCTGGCAATTGAGAATCCGTCCAGAAGACAGACCCAAAATAGGGTTTTGCATTCTAAACCAACATTTTCAATGGAAGGTCCTTTCTTTTGGACTCAAAGTAGCTCCTTCCTTGTTCCAAAAAGCCATGTGCCGCATCTTTCAGCCGATATTAGCAAGTGTAGCAATATACATTGATGATATATTGCTCTACAGCCCAGATAAGGATTCCCACTGCAGACTTCTTGAGCAATTCGAAGAAATTGTGAAAAAATACGGCATCATGCTTTCCTAGAAGAAAATGATCATTGCTTAGACATAAATCGAATTCCTTGAAATGCACCTTAACAAAGGTACATACTATCCCGGTTCTCATATTGCCAAGTAACTTTCCTGAAAAGGATTTCACAACTAAACAAGTTTAACAATTTCTCAGGATCATCAATTATCTTCGAGATTTTGTCTCAAATATTGCAAAGTTGTTACTTTCTCTTCAGCAAATGTTAAAAAAGCATCCACCATCATGGGGAAGAGCTCAAACCAAAGTAGTTGCTGAACTCAAAATAATCACACAAAATCTCCCTCCATTGCAAATCCCATCCATAGGAAAGCAAATACTGCAAACTGATGCTAGTGATGAATATTGTGTAGCTATACTGTTTGAAGAAATTGATGGTAAGCGACACATTTGTGCTTACAAAAGTGGAAATTTTTCTCATGCAGAAATGCACTATCATTCCACCTTTAAAGAAATATTGGCTGTTAAGAATGGAATCAAGAATTTGAATTTCTTCTTATCGGTCACCATTTTCTTGTGGAATTGGATATGACATTATTCTATCAAATGACCAAGTTCAAACAGAGACAAATTCCTCATCCCTAACTACTTCGATAGGCTGAATGGTTTTCAAAATATTCCTTTGAAACCAAACATATTGCAGGGACAAAGAATATGCTTGTAGATTTTCTTTCTCGGCCAAAAGCACCACCAAAGGAAATCAACATGTATATTCTTGGGCATCCTTTTCCCCAACCTGAGAAGTACAAGATTGAAAGAATGAACAATTGGCCAAACCTGGAATATCCACAGGAAATCATTCTAGAAATGCAGAATGACCAACTCAATGAACATCTTGAGAATCTCATATGGCATTGCCACACAGACCTTTTCAGAATCCATGGAGGTTCTCTTCTTAGTCCTTCAGGTTTATATCACAAGTACCCCTTCATCCATCCACTATTTTGGAAACCAGATGATTTTCCAGAAATGCTCAAATGGCTTTTATGGTATTTAACTGATAAATGCCTAATAGCTATTAAATTTCCCACTTGACGCTTTTCGGTTAAGCTCACCAAACTAGTGGCACTTGATCCTCAGAACCAGCATGAAAGTAACCTTCTCACTGTGCTTAAATGGTTTTATCCACTTGTTTATTGAAAACAACTATTTGTTGAAGAATTGAAAAAAGTCCCAAGAGATCTAGAAACACACACTGTTGTCTTCTTCCATCGACCTTGGACTTTTATGTACAATAATGGTACCATCTCTAATGCTCCATCTAGAGTAGGTACAACTGATAGGTGATTTGCAAGCGCACAATATCTTCAAGTAATAAAGTGATGAGTGGGTATCGTTCCCACAAGGATTTTCTCTAATTATCCAATTACTAACCGATGGTGATTAATCCAAAGATCTAGCTAACCAAATTGAAAAAGTAAATAAAAAGTGAACTAAACCAATTAAAAGACTGAACTATAAAAGAGTCGAAACTTAAAGAATTCAAAAGCTAATTAAAATTTCAAAATAAATCTAATCTGAACCAAATTGAAAATTAACAAGGCAATTTATCAATATTTTAACCAAGATCACTAAGTGTTAGAGCATCCAACTTCACTTAACCACTCATAATCAACTCTCTTAACTTGTCATGCAAACTTAATTTCCAATTGTGCTGGTGAAATTTCCCTAAGTTAGATTACAAGCCAACCTCGGTCTAATAATCCCTAATTAGGTAAATTAACCCACACTAACCTTAGGTGAGTTTAAACTACCTAAAAGCATTAGGTTCGTGTGGAAATTCCCGGATTCAATCTAAGTAGTTCCAACCTAGATCTGCTACCGCAACCACATAAACAACCTAGTGTACCTTGACCTAGATTTAATTTATGGTTCAATATCACTAATGCTCAACATGCAATCTCCACCCGGTATCATGCATATATCAGAAAGCATTTAAAAGTTGGCCAGACTTCTAAAAGCATTAAGAACATGATAAAGAACGCCACAATCAAAACAATTATATTGCACAATCAAGTCTTGAAAATCAATCAATCGTGGTTAACATCCATTGTAGCTCTAACAAAAGAAATTTAGAACATAATTAAAGCTAAACTAACAACAAAAATTAAAGGAAACATAATACTAAATTAAACAAATTCACCAATTTGAATCACAAAGAGGTTCAGGTTTGTCTCCTCTTTTTCTCCTCAACATGTGCCAACTCCACTAAAAAAAAATAAAAGAATAAAGGCTAACTAGGAAAACCTAAAATCTCCCTCAAAGGTGTTGGCTTCAAGGCTCCTCTCTCTCTTCGAAATTTGCGGCACAAGAAGTGTTCATACAGCCTCCAAAATTCTGCCTTAGGTCAGCCCCCTCCATTAGGTCTTGAATAGGATTCCTCTCCAAATTAGGAATTTTTCTTCTTAAAATTCCTATTCTTGATTTTCTTTGAACCTAGACTCAATTATGGTCAAATCCTCCAAATTTCTAATCTTGGCTGGCTTTTTCTTCAAGACAAAATATTCTGGAAGATACTGAAATATTTTGGAAGATGCTGAAATATTTTGGAAGATGCTGAGGCGCAGGGTTTGATATGCAATTCCAGCACAGACACATAGGAAAATTATGCATATGGTCCTGGCGTGTTTCACAAATAGTGTGCATGGTCCCATAGCCTCCGAAAGTCATACTTCCTACAAAATCCAATAAAATTACATGAGTAGCAAATAAATTCACCCAAAATTCATCAAAATTTAGCAAATATCAAGCTTAAAATAAAAAAGATACTCTATCTAAAATAGAGTTATCAACAACCACCTACAAACCCCAACCATAGCTCCAAGTGGCTCGCATTTATAAATCTTTTCCTAGTCATTTTGGTTCCTATGAACATACTTATCGAGAACTATAGAGAATTCTATGTCAAGAAAATCGAACCATCCCCGAAGAAGCATGGGATTACACCTGTCTCATGGGACTATGATGGACCCTCAACGGCTGAACAACAAGCACTTCGAGAATGGAACTAGCAATTTGACCAAGAAATGACAGACACACATGTAAGCTCCACAGTAGACCAGGCAAGCTCATTGCAAGACCCATATGACCCATGAGGTGGACCACTTTCCCAAGATCCTTATGATTACGGACCATTATCCTTATATGTAGGATTGGACCTTAGCTCCAGCTCCATGCAAGTTGAAAATTGGCCTCGGCCAATTATACTCGAAGTCACTCTAGAAAGTGCTACCCTTTACGAAGAAATCAATCTCCCAGAATCTTCAGGCCAAGATCACAACTTGGACCAAAGACTTCTAGATTGAGAATTTGCACATAGCTCAAATAGCTTAGATTATGACTACAAATCTGGATGGCGTTAAATCACTATAGCACCGACACTATTCACTGTAGCAAATAGATGCCAAAAGTACTGTTCATAGGCATGTTTTTACTGTTCAATCATGCAAAGCTACTGTTGTGTGTCCATTGTTTGTCTGTACTACTGAAACTTTAGACTATTGTCCAAATAGTGTACTCCTTACCGCCTATATAAGGCCATGTAATCCTTCAGTTTGGAATAAGAGTTGAAGTTTGTAAAAACACTAGTATCTTCCATTCACTCTCCATGTCTAGCTAAAAATTCTCCTCCCTTCGCAAGCCTGGTATGATCCTCTAAGAAAGGCAGCCTAGCTAGTTGAAGCATCCGATCATCTTGATCACTTTGAGTGTTACTAAGCTCGGAACTAAATCTCTATGTAGTTTGGCTACTAAAAGGCAGTCCCTTAGGGGCTTGAGCTTTACTCGTCTAACGTAAGATAGCATACCTACAGTAAACTGACCTGGTTTTCCCTAGTTTTGGGTTTAGGTCCCCTCATTGGTATTAGAAGGGGCACCGTACTGACGATTGTTTCGCACTGAAGAACAAAGTTCAGAACCTTATCAATAAAGGGATCCTAAATTTCAAGGAGCTTGCGTCGAATGTGTAACAAAACCCGTTGCCTAAACACCCCCAAAATGTTAATATGATCTCCAAAGGTGCAAACGGGTATAGGTTTCACTTTAAGGTCGATGTCGCTAAGCTATATGGAGTTTTATTGTTGGCCGGACATTGCGAGGAAAGAGGTGATATACCCATCAAGGAAAAGATTAGATTTATTTCCAAGATGATTGATATGAGAGTAATTCGGCTTGTCAAGCAAGAAGCATCAGACATGATGATGTTATCTACTGCAATTGATGTTTCCTCCGAAAACTTCGTTTGTGAGATTGATTAGGAGGAATTTTGGCATTTGGTTGAAAGATTTGAAGCTATGATTGTTACCGATGAATGAGTCATAACCGAAGAAATAGAACCTCCAATGACAGAGGAGGAAGAGGAAGATGTCAATTACCCAATCACATAGAATGATGATGAGTTCACTCTTAACCTCGAAATAGACAAAGAGATGAATCGCTGGGATTATGAGTTCATGGAGCTAGCCTGCATAAACAGTGAAGTGGTCGATACTTTGGGGCAATCAAGCGGAAAGTATGACTTTTATGTCAAGTGCATATCTCCCCCAAGTTTCTATGTCGACCCTAAGAATATCGTCCCCGACAGATGGGGTGGTGTGGATGACATTACTCCTACCAACCAAGACGATGAAATGGTGGCCATGCTCACTGAATTAACTGAGGATGAAAATTTGTACAAAGTAGGAGAGGAAGGGATTGAGCCCGTAGTCATCGACCTACTATCTAATGACTTTGAGTCCGTCGAGATACATGAGGAGACTTTAACCCCTATTGTGATAGAACTTTCGCCGCTTGAAGACGAGGTAGAGTTGCTTTACGATACCAATGCTATACCGTGGGATTACGGGTCAAGTAGTGTTGACACCGTAACTTGGTCTAGGCGATGTTATCCACCCAACTCTAAGGTAGATAAGAAAGTTGTAACTGATGAAAATGTTAAGCAGTTTTTGGCTATAATAAAGACTAGCGAATTTCAAGTGGTTGAGCAACTAAGAGAAATGCCTACACAGATATCCTTGTTGGATTTGCTTAAGTCCTTGGATAAACACAAGCGAACTTTGTAGAAAATCCTCAATGAGGTCCATGTCCTAGAGACCGTTAATGATGAATAGCTAGAAGGGTTCTTTGGATTAATCCTCCTAAAAGATCATATCTCATTCTTCGATGAGGACTTTCCCATCGAAGGTCAGGTTCACAATAAAGCTTTGTACATTTATGTGAAATGTCGGGACAAGAGTGTAGCGAGAGACTTGACTGATAATAGGTCCACTCTAAACATTTGCTTGTTGGCAACACTTCGTCATCTCGGGATCAACCCAGAAAAGATTCAAACCGCCAAGTTGATCGTCCATGCATTTGACGGGATGAGAAAAGATGTGATGGGAGAGATAGAGCTGCAGCTCTTTGTTGGTCCGGTAGCTTTTACCATGTTGTTTCAAGTTCTCGATATCCCAAGTGCCTTCAATTTCCTACTGGGAAGGCCGTGGATTCACACCGTTGGAACCGTTCCATCTAGCTTGCACCAGAAAGTAAAGCTTATAGTGGATGGGAAGCTCATCACCGTACACGGCGAGATAGACTTCAAAGTCTTCCATGATACTACGATCCCGTACATAGAGCCCAAGATCAAGGAGGAATCAAGCTACCACTCATTCAAGTTGGTCTTTATGATACATGTACCCATAGGAGCACTCGTGAAGTTTCCCAAGTTTTCAAAGCCAACAATCGTGTCCAATAAAATTTTGCTTAAGAATGGATTTGTCCCCGGACGAGGAATGGGGATATATGGCCAATGCATTTGAACTCCTATTGAGGCTTTCAAGGGATACAAAGGGAGAGGTTTAGGCTATGTTGAAGAGCAAGACAAGTCCACTAACCATGGAGGCCGAGGTACCCATGGAGGTCAGAGTAACCAAGGAGGCCAAGGTTATTGTAGAGGCAGTTTTGGTAGAGGTCGAGTTACCTTACTCGATCGTTCCTCGAAGAGATGTTTATTAAATCCTACACAGTGCTTCAGGATGATGTGGTAATCAAAATTTTTCCTGAGTTCATTGATGATGAAGACAACATGAATGTTATTCTTACTGAAGACGAGCTTGCTGAGGATCATTCTAACCTTTTGGAGTAGGGATGCTTCCTATCATTTCCTAGTATAATTTCCTTAAATTTTTTTTCCCCTATGTGGGAATCGTTGTTTATTTCCTTTATGAGAACTTAATTCCCCCTTGGATTTGGAGCTGTTGGTTCAAGGAGATCTCTTTTGTAAAATGCTTTATCTTTCCCAATTCAATAAAATGCATATGCGTGTTTTATTAAGGACATGTGGGAGTACACCAAACTAGACTTATGACAAAAATCGATACATACCCTGAGGCCTGGGCTTCCACGCGCTTCCTAGCTTCCTAGAACATATTTTAGGAACAATAATGTCATAGGATATGGGAAGGAATTCCTTAAGTTGTTCTTCTTCAAAACATATTTTTCAAAAATGTTTTCAAAATAGCATGCATCATTTATTACATAAATATGCACTAACCATTTGCATTACATGTCAGGCATAACATCTTGCATTCACACGATAGTTACATTTGTGGCTCGGGCTCACATGATGACAATCCCTCCGATTTCGATAGAGATGATGATCACATAAATATTGAACGTGATTGGGATCGACACAAGGAATCTAAGCCATTGACCACAGAATAACAATTATAGTGAATCTAGGTGATGATTAGAATGTCAAAGAGACTAAGATTGGACAGAAACTCTCCTCTTCCAAAGCTGAGAGAATGACCAATCTTTTGAAGGAATACCAGGACATATTTGCCTGGTCTTATGCTGATATGCCGGGTTTAGATCCTGAAATCATGGAGCACACATTGCCTCTAGATTCAAACATTCTCCCAAAAAAGCCGAAACTTAAGAGGACGAAGCTAGAATTGTTGGAGAAAATCAAGGAGGAAGTCATAAAACTCTTGGATGTTGGCTTTATTGAGGCGGTACAATACCCTGATTAGGTTGCAAATATTGTCCCTATAGCAAAGAAGGACAGGCAGATTAGAATATGCGTAGACTATCGAGACTTAAATCGGGCAAACTCGAAAAATGACTTCCCGCTGCCACATATTGACTTCTTAGTGGATAGCATTGCTAGTTATGAATTGTTTTCCTTCAAAGATGGATTTTCTGGATATAATCAAATTCGGATGAAAGAAGAAGACAAAAGCATGACGTCATTTGTTACCCTGTGGGCGACATTCTACTACAAGGTGATGCCCTTCGGATTGAAAAACACTGGGGCAACCTATCAGAGATCTATGGTCACTCTATTTCATGACATGATGCACCACGAAGTAGAAGTCTATGTGGATAATATGATGGCCAAGTCAAAACAAGGCGAGGACCACATCCAAGTCTTGAAGAAGCTATTCGATGGTCTTCGGAAATACAAGTTGAAGCTTAACCCTGCAAAATGTATATTTGGGGAAAAATCCAAAAAACTATTATGATTCATGGTCAATAGCTGAGGCATCAAGATCGACCCATCAAAGGTCAAGGCCATATGTGACCTTAAACCCCCATCAACAGTCAAGGAAGTACGGAGCCTACTGGAAAGGTTGAATTATGTGGCGAGATTCATATCTCATTTATCCGAAATAGTGAAGTCTTTTGTTAAGTTTTTGAAGAAGAATGTCAAGGTAGAATGGGATGAAGAGTGCCAAAATGCATTTAAGAAGATCAAGCGGTACTTAACGCAACCATCGATCCTCATCCCACCAATCATGGGACTCCTTTGATATTGTATTTAACACTCTATGATGAGTCGTTGGGAGCCATGCTCGCTCAGAAAACACCAAGCGATGGAAAGGAATGTGCAATACACTATCTTAGCAAAAAAGTTCACCACGTCTAAGATGAGCTACTCGAAGATCGAGAAGACATGTATGGCTTTGGTTTGGATATTACACCGTTTGCAACAATACACCCTTCATCATCCAATCCTATTGGTGACGGAGAATGACCCGATTAGATACCTTTTGGAGAAGTTTGCATTGGTTGAAAGGTTGGCTAAATGACAAGTTCTCATTTTGGAGTTTGATGTACAAAGCATGCCATAAAAATTCGTCAAGGGTAGAGCTATTGCTGATATGCTAGCTGAGAGCCTTATTGGAGTTGAAACCACAGATGATGCGAATCTAGCGAACGAGCATATTCTCTTTGTGTCTGGACACAAATGGACGATGTTCTTTGATGGTATAGTTAACTTATCTAGTTTCGGCACCGGGGCAGTTCTCATTTCCCCGGATGGTCAATACTATCCCATTGCCGCGAAGCTTATGTTTCCATGTACCAACAATGTCACGGAATATGAAGCTTGCATCCTTGGCTTACAATATTCCATCGAAATCAAAGTCCGAAGACTACAAGTTCATGAGGATTCTATGCTTATCATCCATCAAACCGAAGGAGAATGGCAAACCCGAGACTCGAAGTTGATCCCATATCACGATTTCTTCGAAAAGTTGGTGGAGGAATTCGAGGACATATCTTTTAGCTATCTACCAAGATCATAAAACCAATTCGCCGACGAATTGGTAACCCTATCCTCGATGCTTCAAGTCATGGACAGATTGGACATTGATCCCTTGAAAATCAAAATCCTCAAGCATTTGGCCTATTGCATGAGGATTGAAGAGGAACCTGATGGTGAATCATGGTCCCACAACATAAAAAATTACCTCTAGAAAGGTGAGTTTCCTCAAAGAAATGAAGCTGCTGATAGAAAATACCTGATTAAGCTAGCGACAAAGTTTTTCCTCAGTGGTGAAACGTTGTACAAGAGATCATTCGATTTGGTTTTGCTGAGGTGTGTGGATGCATGCGAAGCCAATCAACTAATGCAAGAAATACATGAAGGGGACCGTGGCCCACACATGAATGGCCATCTTTTGGTAAGGAAAATTATGAGATTGAGTTATTATTGATTGATCATAGAGTCAGATTGTATTTGTCATACACGATATTGTCATCAGTATCAAGCCTATGGTGACAAGATCAATGCGCTGCCAAATGAGTTACACCAGATGTCCGAAGTATGGCCTTTCTCTATATGGGGCATCAACGTTATCGGGCCAATCAATCTAAAGGCGTCAAATGGTCATTAATTTATCTTAGTGGCTATCAATTATTTTACAAAATGAATTGAAGCCAACTCATATGCTAATGTCACTGCGAAGAACGTGGCTAAGATTATCCGCCGCGATATCATTATCCGTTATGGAGTTCCCGAAGCAATCATCACTGACAATGGATCAAATCTAAACAACAAGGTGGTGGATGAACTCTTAAGCGAATTTCGGATTTGTCACCTAAATTCGTCTCCATATTGCCCGCAAATGACTGGAGCAGTAGAGGTGGCAAACAAGAATGTCAAGAAATCTTGTCCAAAACGGCCAAGAACTATAAAGATTGGCATGAACGATTGCCGTATGCATTGATGGCATATCGGATGTCGATTTGAACCTCAACTGGGGCAACGCCTTTTTCTTTGGTTTACGGAATGGAAGCAATCTTGCCGATAGAAGTAGAAGTTCCATCATTAAGGATTCTCTCACAAGTTAAGCTTTCCAAAGCTAAATGGGTTCAATAGAGGTATGAGCAATTGAACTTGATTGAAGAAAAAAGGCTAAAGGCCTTATGCCATGGCCAAGGTTACTAGAAGAGAGTCGCCAAGTCATTCAATCGTAAAGTTTGACCGAGAAGCTTTGAAGTGACAATCTCATTTTGAAGAAGGTCTCGACTACAATTTAAGACCCTCGTAGGAAATTTACACCAAATTATGAGGGCCCTTATGTTGTCAAGAATGTCCTATCTAGTGGAGCTTTAATTCTTGTAGAGATGGATGGCCAAGAGTTGTCAATGCTTGTAAACGCCGATGTCATCAAGAAATATTATTTATGAATGAAATTTGGAGGCCACCGCGCTCCCTTTTCGTCAAAATCCTAGTCATTTTAGGACATTTGCATTCCATGCATCCATATCATTTGCACTGCGAATTCGAGATTAGGCAGGCCAAAAGATCAATCAATGGAAGAAACCGATAAGAAAGCAAAGGTGTATTGTTCCAAGTTGCCATTTCTAAAGGATATTCATTAATGTATTATCTTTTACATTTTTTCAAAAAGACCCCGACGAACAGACTCACCGACCGACACGAGCCAAGTAAGTACCTTTTTCCCTTAAGTGCTAAGAAGAGAGAACAAAACCCTTAGGGTATTTTTTGAGCAAAAACATTTGAAGATCATTTCAAAATCTTTTGTCCAAAATTCAAAACAAAAGTCTGGAATTGAAAATTGATCTTCAAAACTTCAGGATGCAATTCTTCAATTGATCATTCATGCATTGATTAACGCATTCCTTATCAAAATCACCACGGAGGGTATTTTTGAAATAAACGATTGTTGAGAAAACAAAAGAGAAGTGTTAAACGTGCCAAGTAGGTAACCTTGAGATGACGAAAGGCAAGCCAAAACCAAACACGTCCCTTCACACTTTTGAGAGTTGAGCAATGAGAGAACACCATGTCTTAGGACGTAGGGTTTGTTCGCTTTGAATACATGGATCAGGATGATAGAAGGCGTGTCATTTTTTTCCCTAAATAGTAAATACATCCCTTGCTAGCCTCTTTGAGCCTACACACTTTGAAGAACTTTGCTTCTTTATTCTTGTCAAGAACCACCCCACATTGGGGCAACATGGAGGTAAGATTAACAAAAGGTGAGAAAAATGGGTTAGAAATTCTCTTGCTTGTACTTGCATTAATCTTCATGGGTTGCTTTGCATTAAACTTAAATGGAAATTTGAATGTTTTAGGATGACAAAGAGCGATTCTTTCTCTATCTTATACACTTTATCCTTTGCGTAACCCTTTTGGGCCTACAATTTCGTTTCTTAAACCCTTGTTGGTGATCATCGACTATACACCGGGGCAAGCAAATAGGTGCCATTTTTCGAGGACATCAAGAGCATATTAGAGCATCAAGAACATCTAGGATCATGAAAGTCTCAAACTTCTGAGCTTCCTAGGGTATACTGAATTTTCAACATCAAGAATACTTTGGTAATCTTTGTAATCCTAGTCATTTTCAGATTCTCCCTAAAAAAAAAGGGGGGGGGGGGGAACTCGAAAATGTAAACTAGGGAACAAAAGAAGCTATGTCACAAGACTAGCACTAATAGTTTAAAAATTAGTCTATTTGCTTTTACAATTGTATCCTCAATGAAATGAATGTAAGATCCCCAATTGGAGTCTACATGCAATTTTAGTAGACAGATGTATTCCCCAAAAGGGTTGGCTTGTGACTTCAGCAAGACGCTACTCAGTTGAGTTTGTTCCGAATGGAGTCAATGTTATCCCCAGTGGAATAAATTGGTAGCATGAGATCCCCAGGTGAAGTCAACTTGCAGTTTTAACAAAGCAACTCAAGTTGAAGTCTAAAGATAGAGTTACCCACAGTTCCTCCCTAAGCAAGGACAATCCCCAATGGAGTCCTAACCCCACACGTGGTTAAAGATCGCATATTCTCCAGCGATAATCCTAAAGACCGAAGACCGGTGCTAAGACAGTGATGACCACCAACCTTATACCTCCCTCCCACATATATTTTCTAAGCCAAAATGAGTCTTTTCATTCTTCAATCTCCAATCCGAGCCTATGTTACAACCCCTTAAAGTCTCTTTTGGCTATAGCACTTAAGTTAACGTAAAGTTTATGTGTCTTAAGCTTCACTCGAAGGAGTACGGACAAGATTGTTTCTTCTCATTTTACAGGTTCTTGACTTGTAAACCCGATGCAGACTACGAAGATATTCCTTTCAAAGGCCTTGACTCAAAAGAATCGCCTTAGAAACCTTTTTACCAAGTCAATATTGCGATCCCGTAAAAGACCTTTCAGATTGACCAAATTGTATTCATTGTGAGCATTCCCGATAGCCTTCGACATAGGTTACGAGAGAATTGTTTCCCCAAGTGGAGTCAAATATCCCACATCAATGGCTGGGATCGAAAAGCCTTTTCTTGAGAGCCATGGTGAGAAGACCTTTTCGATTAAGGAACACTAACTTGGCATCTTTTAGCACAACCCCTTAAGTTTACAAAAATCATTTTACTCAGAATCTTTCCTCCAAAGGAATTTTTGATGACTAATGATAGTTTTTCAAACACTAAATATCAATTGTATGGAATGACGTTTGGAAGTCTTTGTGCAAAACCCAAACCACTGTTGATTTGCCAAAGAGCGATCTCGGAACCTTTTCAAAGGTATCTCACCCGAAGGTGGTGCATTTTTTAAATTCCGTTAGGCTTACCATGCGTAGCCTCGGAAACCCTTTCAAAGAAATCAATCCCTAGTGGAGTTCTCACAAATTTCCCTCTGATTAGCTAAATGCAGTCATGGAAGCCCTTTTGAAATGATTAGCTAAGTGAGGTCATTAAAGCCCCTTTCAGATGATTAGCCAAGTGCGGTCATAAAAAATCCCTTTTATAGTATTCCTATTGTCGCGACCTAAAAATTCCTAAAATAGGTCCATATGTTTAGGGGTATTGCCCAAAAAGGCGGGCCGATTGGCCCATCGATCTAGGCGCAAGCTCTCCCAAGCCCATACCTCGCGTGATGTTTTGAAAAAATTCAATTTGAGGTTCGATTACTCCTAAAAAAAATCTATGTACGGGAATAGGAGTCGCCACTAGCCTATTGAGGTCGGCTAGAAACCAATCGAGACGCGGGAGTGTCATCTCGATCCCTACACAACCAGAGGTCTAGGATCGAGGACTCGATTACGCTAATCACTTAATTAGCGTCCTTTCGGTACCTAAACTTAATCACTTGCCATTAAAATTTCCAATCAATCTTTTTAATTTTATCTTCCTAACAATCTATCCTATTCAGGCTAAAAAGGAAATAACAATCAAAATATTAAAGTGCGCAATCAAATGAAATCAAAATGAAATGCACAAACAACGTCCTAGTATCGTCTCTAAAAGAAAATGCATTCAAAAATCCTATAGTAAAGCCCTAAAGGCTCATTCAAATTGAATTCATTTTTTTAAAAGTTTTTTTTTTGTTTAACCAAGCTTTAAAACTAACAAGACCATTAAAACTAAGAAAAACTTAATTTCTGATTTTTCCATTTTTTTTAAAATTAATTAATTTTTTTTAAAAATTTATTTCTTAAAGGATTTCAGATCGGGTCAAAAGACCCGGTCCGAGTCACGAGTTAGGCCGGACCTTGAAGGTCCAGGTTGGGTCCAAATTCAGACCGGCCCATAGGCCCGGTCTGAATGCCTTGTAATGTTTTCTTGTCCTATATTCAAAAGTTAAACTAAGCCCAAATCAAAAGGAAGAGAGGAAAGAAAGGGAAAAAAAAGCCCAAGCCATTCCAACGTGGGCCGGCCCAGTGACGCCGGCCTTGCAAGATGTCTTCTTCCTTGCACGAGAAGACGGCTGCGACAAGGGAACCCCCCCTCCTTCGAGCTCGCCGGAACTCTTCATGGCCTATCATCGTTCGCGGCCAGCGCCACCAACCATCGTCAAAATATTACCCATCCATTTCCATCTTATCGTCGACGGCTGGATCAACGCCGGCCACCTCTCCCCCTCAAGATCAGAACCCCATTTTTCCCAACACCAATTGTCCGCCAAAGAAGCGGAATTTTTTACACTTAAACATCACTTCATCTTCACCTATTCTAAGAGACATAACAAGCAACATACATTCACAACCAGGAAATGCGCACAGAAAGCTAACTCAATGGGTCTCTCGGTCATCAGCCTCGTCAGAAAAGGGAAAACGGCGCCTCCGGTTTCGTACTCAGTTGGTGCGGGTGAACAACAACGCGGTGGTGCAATATCAGGAAGAAAAAAGAAAACGCAGGAGTCAGTGACTACTCAAACATCAACGCATTAAGAACAGACACAAATTGACCCTAGAACACGAATCAAGCAAAACTAGATTCGACATTTCATTTGGGCATATTATTGAACAGATAATATGCTGTTTGAAGAAGGGGTTTCAGGCTTGATTTCAAAGCGACCCACAACACAAACAGGATCCATAACACTCCAAGACAGCTTTATTTGACATCAAAGAGTTTCGTTTTCAAGAACTCACAGGCTTGGTATTGCAGTCTCAACTAAAATGGGACAGAACCGAGTGTAATGAGCTCACCTAGTTCGCTGGCATGGTAGACCTGAAAGTCAGCAACGAGTAGTGGCGAGAGTGACGGCCGGAGTAATGAATGATCGAGCAACCGTGGCCTAGCTCACAAAGCCAGATTTTCTCGTCGCTCTCGCGAGTTCTCGTGCTTGACACTGGTTCTGCGACAAGGTGAAGCTGCCAAAGATCCGCGATGGCGAGAATAGAGATGAGGACGGCGGAGGCCCTTCAGCCAGCAGGATTAGCCCTCCTTTGACGACGCCAGCTTTCTCCCTTTTTTTTTTTTCTCTCCCCACCTCCCAAAACCGAGAAAACCATAAACGAAGAAGCCCCCCTCTTTTGCTCCTTCTCTGTTGCTTGTTGTTTCTTCTTTTTGTGCCCTCCTCTCTCACGTTAGGTAAAAGAGATTTTATTATTTTTTTAAAAAGAAAAATACAAAAGCTTCTATTTTCAATATGGAACCTTTTTTCTTTGCACAGCCGCCTTAGCCTCTTCCTCTTCTCTTAGAACATATTTTTAGTCATCAAACTTTTAGGGTTTATGGTGTTGCACCAAGTGGCGCAATCTTAAGAAAGGTGCGAGTCTAATCGTGTGATGCTAAATATAATGCTTTAAATGGTCGACCGACTCTGTAATTTTAAATTTCTTTTATCGAACCCGAGATTTCTAAATTCTTCTGTCCCTAAATCAAATATCTAAAACAAAATTAGAAACTAACGATATTTTAATTTTTTCTTTGATCAAAGGTTAAATTTCTCAGTTTGACTAAGAAATCAACATTCGACCATTATTATGAAAATGCAAAATTTAAAGGTCTAAATCTACATATCTATGCTAAATTGACACTTATATGCAATTAAAGTACTAAGGATACTAATCTAATATTTTGGTCAAGAAACAAGTCTCGCCGAGGCCGGGAGTCTCAATTCTCGAATTTTCTAATTTCATTCATCGGGAAAATTCATGTGTCAACAGCTGCCCCTCTTTGAGAGGGAGCTCAAAGAGGTTCCTTTCAAAGACTAACATAACATCTGGATTTTATCGACAAACTTGACACTACGAAACGAAATGAATTAATGAAAAACAGACTTTGAATTAAGGACATACCTTGGGAAGTACTTACCTCGGGTCTCAAATACATTTGAGATATTTCTGACTGCTTACCTCTTCCCCTCTTGGATTTTCTCTCTTTTCAATTTTTCTAAATTTTTTTATTCTATTTTTTTTTTTGATTTTTGATTTTATTTAGACTCGAGGTGTGTAACCAAGCATTGGGCTACTTACCTCTTCGGGGGACATGAGGTGTGTAACAAGGCATTGTGTTACTTACCATTTCAGGGAAAGCAACCACTCCACTCAGGGGGTTGATCTTAATAGATAGTCTTCTGAGGCTACGGGTCGCAATTGCTTGCGGAGATTCCGAGGCTGCTAACCTATGTACACTCGCAGAAGGACTATAAATGGACCATTCCACTTGGGGGTCAAAGTGAGTCTTCATCCGAGGCTACAGGTTGCCATCACTTGCGGAGGGTGAATGCTCCGAGGCTGCTAACCTGCGTACACTTGCGAAGAGACTATTAAAATCACCGCATCTAAAGCTACAAGACGAGATCACATGTCTACATACTTGCAATGTGCCTTAAGATACCATTCTAGAAATTTTGAAATGCACCTCATCTGGGTGTGGTTTTTTTTTTTAAGGTTTTGAAATTTTAAAAGTCACCTCATCTAGGTGTGGGATTTTTTTTTATTTGAAAGGGTTTTGAAATCTTGAGAAGAAAGTACTAACTCCACTTGGGGAGTTGATTATCGAGGCATAAATATGATCCTTCAGAGTTCTTCCGATCAGATGAGACCATGAGGAGTTCTTCCTACAAGCTTTAAGTAATCCTTCAGAGTTCTTCTAGTTGGATAGGGCTAGGAGGAGTTCTTCCTGGGGAGTTCTTTCGGTCAGATGAAGCTATGAGAAGTTCTTCCTACAAGCTATTAACACACTAAACCAGTTCATAAAAATCATATCAAGCAAAGTAAGTTTGGATAAAGCACCTCATGTGGACGTGTAATTTTGAAGAAATCCGTGGTTGCAGCAGAACTCTTGGATTTTAAAATGCATGAAGACTTTTAAATGTCATTCAATGCAATTGTCATTCAATGTTTGAAAAATGTCATTAATCATCAAAATTTTATTTGTAGGAAAGTTTTTTTTTTTAACAAAATGATTTTGATAAACTTAAAGGATTATGCTTAAAAATGCCAAATTGGTATGCCCTAATCGGAAGGGTCTTCTCACCATGGCTCTCTCAAGAAAGGGCTTTTTGATCCCAACCATTGATGTGGTATATTCAACTTCGCTTGGGAAAATAATTCTCTTATAACCTATGTCAAAGGCTATCGGGATGTTCGCAATGAATACCATTCAATCAATCTGAAAGGTCTTTTAAGGGACTTGTAATGTTGGCTTGGTTATGGGATTACACAAAGGCTTTGCACTTTGAGGCCAAGAAAGAAATTTCTATAAATTCTATCTCCGTCGGGTCTACAAGTCAAGAACCTTGAAGATGAGAAAGAAATGATTGCCCCCACTCCTTTAAGCGGTAGCTTCTTGTGTGAGATTTCCACATCCACTCGAACTATCCCAATCAGAAGAGATTTCAGGGAATGGTTGTAATGTTGGTTCGGTAGGAGGGTTTTAAAGGTTTTTAGTGTTTCAAATGGGTTTTGAGTATTTCAAGGAGATTTTGTATGAAAGTGTTTTCACAACAAGGCTATGTGTATGAGAACCGGTGATTATCTTGGCATGATTACCAACCTTTCAATTTCAAAACAACTTTCGACTTTCAGGATCCAACTTTGTCTCGAGAGTCCATCTAATTATCTTTGTCTTGCGATGAGGGAGCTTTGCCCCTTTTTTCTAATCACCTTTGGGACTTTGATTCAAACCTTTTCACTTTTGGCTCTCTTTTTTTATGGCACTTACGACTTCATTTCTTGACTTTGGCTTCATTTCTTGGTCTCACTTTGGCTCCATCCTTGATTGTATTTTGACTTTGATTGCACTTTGGCTTTGCTTTCATCGGGTACACCCCCTTTTGACTTCCTCTTCTTCTTCTTCTTTTTTGTTTTCTTTTTTTGCTTTGAGTTCCTAGGACTCTCGAGGGATCACAAGATACATCACTTCTCGAATCATTTTTTCATTTCCTGGTAAACCATTTGCCTTGCCCTAGTGTAGGGAGATGATCACCGATTAGGGTTTGAAAGAAAGATTTTTAGGCTCAACTTGGCTTTGCTAAGGATGAAAGTGTTTGGGGTTTTGAAAGGAATGCTTTTCTTCGTCTCGGGATATTTCGAGCTTCAATGGAAATTCACCTGAAGCTAACACAAAAAGGTTAATGCAAGTGAAAGCAATTAAATATTTCTTTAATCTTTTCTCCAAATTGTTCAACTAAAACCTCCTATCTTGCCCCAGTGTGGGGTGGTTCTTGACAGGGATATTTTGATGAACCTCCTTATTTTAGGCTCAAAGTGGCTAACAAGAAAATTGTTCGGGCGTTTAGGGAAAAGAAATGAAATGCCTTTCATCATTTCGACAAATGTATTCAAAGCGAATAAACCCTACGTCATAAGACATGGTGTTCTTTTATCGCTCAACCCTCAACAGTGTATGTGGGGACGTGTTTGGATTTAGCTTGCCTTTCATCATCCTAGGTTCACCTACTTGGCATTGTTAACATTTCCTTTTTGTATTTTCTCAAATCATTTGTTTTTTTTAAAAAAAATCCTCCGTGAAAAATTCTTGATAAAGAATACATGAATGATCAATTGAAGAATGCTATTCAAAAGTTTGGGAATTAAGTTACAACTTTGAACTTTTATTTTTTTTTTTAATTTTGGGCAAAAGATTTTGTAATGATTTCAAATGTTCTTAATTTGAAGATTGCTTTAAGAGTTCTATTTTCTTAAATACACATTAGGGAAATGGGTACTTACCTGACTCGTGTCGATCGGTGAACTCATCTTTTGGGGTTTTCCTATCAAAAGAAAAGAAACCACGTCAATAATTATCTTGAAAGAGAGAATTGGAACGAATACCATTTTACCCTCCATTTTGTCTTTGAGAACTCCATCTTAGACATGGACTCGTATCGGCCGGTTGACCTATAAGAATGTAAAGGGAATGATGTCAATGAATGCCCTTTGAAAATGATAGCTTGGAACGACACACTTTTTACCCTTGTGTTGATTCCTTCATTGATTGGTGTTTTCCTTTTACTTGAGTTCATGAGATTTCTCTTTGGAGACTGCAAAATAGACAAATAAATGCACAATATAGATGCCCGATGCATGCAGAAACGCATGGAAAGCCAATTTCTTTTTGAATTTTGGAATTCCGAACGAATGGATATCTAGATTTCACACGAAAGACTTTAAATATGCCTATGATTCCACAAATGGCTTAAAGATGCCTAAGTTTCACATGAAGGACTTAATGATGCCTACGTTTCCACGAAGAGCTTAAAGATGCCTAAATTTCACATGAAGGACTTAATGATTAATAAACATCTTTCAATAGACTTTTCAAGAAGAATGGTTTCAAATTTGTTTTGAATTGTCAAAAATATTTTCCAGTCAAAAGATTTTGGAATAGAATGGCTTTGTAAGCTCATTTTTTAAAATCATTTTAAAAGCTTTTCTTAAAAAAGACTTTGAGAGAAATGGTACTTACATGCTTCACGTTGGATAGTTGACCCTACAAGGATACAAAGGAAATCATATCAATGAAAATCCTTTGAAAAATGGCAACTTGGAACGATACAACTTAACCCTTGTATTTGTTCCTCCATTGATTGATGATTTTCATTTGAGTTCATGATGACGACTCTTTGAGCTTTCTTGATTGTCAACAACTTGGTTGATTGCATTTAAATCATTTGCCCAGTTAGGCATTTGTTCATTCAAAGGCTTTGGCATATTTGAAGACCTTCTATGCCTTCTTGTGATCTCTTGGTTTGAGATGCCCCTTTGTGTGGGTTTTCTTTCTCTTTTTGACCTATGTGTAAAAAAAAGAGATGTGTTAGACCATATTTTGAATCAAATTGAGTTTAGAAATAGGATACTCCCTTTGATGACGATGTCGTCCTTTGGGCATTATCTTCAATCATCCCAATTGCTCAAGTCATCAACTACTTTCACCTCTTTGAAACAACGCTCCTTCGGATCATTCTAGTACGAACGATTTGGGAAGTAAAGACCAAAGTTCATGCATGATTGTATGGAAAGTAATTTTCAAAAGCGATTTTGAAAAGTCATTTGAAAATCCAACTTAAATATTTGGATCTTTACAGAAAGTATGTTCAAAGATTTAACTCTCCAAAAAAATTTTGACGTGGGGGCAACTTAATGACACATTCACGACTTGCCCCAAAGAATTGCTTTTGAAACAAATGTTAGAAAATATTTTAGGAACTTCATCCTCATATCCTCGAATTTCCTTGTTCCAAAAATGTTTTAGAAATTAACAAGCATGTGAAAGCCCAGCCCTCAGGTTGTGTATCATTTGTTGTCATAAGTCTGGTTTGGTGTACTTCCACACGTCCTTAATAAAACGTGCATATGCATTATTAAAATGACAGGATAAGGTCGTGTTACAACCTTAGACCACCTCGGATCAATGGCTCAAAATTCGAGGCGCCACAGTCTTACTTATAGTCCAAACTTTAAATGAAATGACATAACAGATAATTCCCACGCAGGGGAAAAGAGGTGAAACAAATCACTATGCTAAGCAATCCATCCTAACCTAGAGGACCGGTAAGGCTTGGTGACAGCTCAGACCCTTTACATGCAGGGGCGACATATAGGATTTCTTCTTCAAACATTTCTGCTTCATTCCCAACGGTTCTCCCTAAGGTCCTATTGATGGCTCCAAGGTGATTAGGCAGCGGGTGCTCTTGCTCATCAGGTCGAGCTCTTTTGAAGGATAAGATCCCCATGTTGAGCAAATTTTGGATTTTGATTCTTAACATCAAGTAGTTGTCTGTGCTATGCCCATTTTCGCCCATATGAAACTCACATGACTCAGAAAGATTGAATCCGGCAAATCTAGGAGGATTGTTTCGAGGGGTCTCTTTAGCAATCAACCTCTTCTCAATGAGCATAGGGAGGAGTTGTGACAAAGTTCTAGGTAATGGAGAGAATTGCCTTGGCGTAGTCCTCTTTCTCTTGTCGGCTTTCTGATACCTTCCTTCTTGGGGTACATGCGGTCTCTGATGAGATGTAGAATTATAATCTTGACAGTTAGAATTCTGTCTGGGTGCTCATCTAGTTGTTGTATTCTCCATTATCACCAATTGGGAATTTTGAAGCATCAACACCCTTTTGTCTAGTAGTATCAGGATTTTATGCTTTAAGGGTATGCAATCATCTGTAGCGTGTCCCTTTTCACCCATATGATACTCGCACATCTTTGAGGGATCAAATTCGGGGAAACGTTTTGGATTTGGACGTGATTGTTCTTTGGTGACGAGTTCATTCGCTAAGAGCATTGGCAACAGTTGAGAAAGAGGCCGCGAGAGTGACGGGAGTCGCTGAAGTTTTCCCGTCTTACCAGGAGCTTGTGGCTCAAAATCTTGATGTCGGGGTATATATTTCACCATTTGTATATGCTTTTTACTTACTTGAGGAAGTTTTTCATTTCTTGAACTTGCCTTGATCATCCTATCGTTTCGTATAGCCCATTCAACTCTTTCGCCAACCTCCACCAATGTACAAATGCTTGGCAGCCGGATGTAAACATTTGTTCAAAATAATTGTATGGGAGAGTCTTCAGGAAGTAATGGATCAACTCATTCTCGTCTAGCGGGGGTTGAGCCCGGGCTGCCTTCGCTCTCCATCTTTGTGCGAATGCCCTAAAGCTTTCATTTCTCCTTTTCTCGACACGTGTTAGTTCTTCTCTTGTGGGGGTGATCTTTGAGTTGAATTCATATTGCCACAGAAATTCCTCAACTAAGTCCTCCCATCTTCTAATCTTCCTAATGTCCAGTGCAACGAACCACGATAAGGCAGGACCTATCAAACTATTTTGAAAGGTGAGAATGAGTAGCGAATCATTCCCATAGTAGTCGCCCATCCCTCTCAAATAATGCATAAGGTGGGTCTTGGGACACCCAGTACCATTATATTTCCTAATGGACACCAGATCCTTGATGTTTTCACGGACCTCTACTTTAGAGTATGGGGATTGCTCGTTGCCCCCTTGCATCTCGTTGCCTTGAAAAATACATAGACGCTCCTCTCTTTGGGTCAAGTGTTCGGGACTCTCTTTGTTTGGGAGAGAGATGAATTCTCCCTTTGGATCCAGGTCCATCGTAGCTAGTGCGATCGGAGGAAATTCTGCAACAACATCCTTTCCAATAGCACCACCATTGAACAACTCCATAGGTGTGAAAGTGGGCAATGACAACGTAGTCGTCAGGTCTCGAGCAGTAGGCAAAATAGTAGGGGTCTTAACTTGATTTGAGAGCTTTTCTAACATAGTGGTAATTTTGGCCAATTGGTCCTCAACTTTGGTAAGCCGAATGTTCAAATCCTCGTTCTCCATTCTTGTCCCTAGCACAAGTTCGAATAGGGATCTCTTTAAGCTGTAGTTTCAGTACCTGATTTTTTTTTGTTTTTGAAATAAAAAAACAAACGAGTAAAGTTAGTATGCGGAAAGGAGATGAAAAGAAGTGCAAACCCCTCAATTTTATATTTTCTTCAAATGAAATCGAGATAAGAAACCCTTTTTTCGAGCCCAAACCTTGGATAAACAATTTCTTATGAAAATTTCTTTTATGAGAAATTATACAATTAAAGGGGTAATATATGGTGATTGACTAAAATGCCCATTCTATATTCCATTAGAACTTGAGAAAAAATGATGTACAAGGAAAATATCGAAATTTTGCAAAGAAAAATCCTTATACATTATCTGCAAATCGAAAAGAAATCCCTATACATAAATTCTATAATGCGTACATTTTCTACAATTCGAAAAGAAATCCCTATACATCAATTTTAGAATGCGTGAGAGGAAAAGACTATACATTTTTTACAAATTGAAAAGAAATCCCTATACATCAATTCTAGAATACGTAAGAGGAAAATCCTATACATTTCATCTAAGTAAAAAGAGTGCGTAAAAGTTAAGGTCCAATGGAATATAATCGAAGTCCTAAACCAAACGGGGATCTTCAAAGCGCTCGATGGGGACACCCATTTTTTTAAGCCAAGTGTCCCATTTAGAAATGTGAGATGAGGTGTCCGATCCTCTTCTCGACGTATTCTTGCTTTTTTCGGTTCAAGTCTCTCCCACATGCCTAATAGAGCTTTTGGCATAGGGATGACTCGAAGTCTGGGATCACCCATTATATCTTAAGCCTAAGCAGGCATTTGAACCAATCACCATTTATTACAAAATGAAATGCAATTTAATTGAAAGAGCGGTGGTTAAGAGATAGGGATAGTACCATGTGAAGAATCCCAAAATTCAAAAATAGCTATGCCAACCACAACCACATGTCATATGCAAACTTGTGAGGTTTGACACCTAAAGTTGGAATTCTAAAGGCTTAAGGCTCCCACCTTGATTAAATAAAAGAGTTTAAGTTCCGCTACTAACGTTGGTCGGCTCTCTTTTACTGACCAAGATGAGTGGTATTGAAAATGGATTACCGCGAGTATTTGCTCATGCAGGTTCCATTCCCAATACCTCCTAGAGGTTCCTAATGCGATCGGGGGTTTGAGATCGCGGGATGTATGTGTGATTTGTGTAGTGCTAAACCGATAGAAGCATACACAACAATTCGTATCAAAACGTCGCTTCAATAACACCCACATAACCATACATTCCTACACCTCCCTGCAAAACAAACAGGTTAACAAGCACTCCACCCCATATAACTCCCAGCCTGCATCAACATTTAACACATGATTAGTGGACTAACCTGACTTTCCTCTCAAGCGCTACCATGAAAACATGTTAGTTAACAAACAATCAAGATTGTGTGGACACTTTAATTGACAAATGATCAAGTTTTTCTAGGCCTAAGTCTTCTAAGGTCTAAACCATCCCTAGTAGAGTCGCCAAGCTGTCGCGACCTAAAAATTCCTAAAATAGGTCCATAGGTTTAGGGGTATTGCCCAAAAAGGTGGGCTGATTGGCCCATCGATCTAGGCACGAGCTATCCCAAGCCCATACCTTGCGCGACGTTTTGAAAAAATTCAATTTGAGGTTCGATTACTCCTAAAAAAAATCTATGTTCGGGAAAAAGAGTCACCACTAGCCTATTGAGGTCGGCTAGAAACCAATCATGACGCGAGAGTGTCGTCTCAATCCCTACGCAACCAGAAATCTAGGATCGGGGACTCGATTACACTAATCACTTAATTAGCGCCCTTTCGGTACCTAAACTTAATCACTTGCCATTAAAATGTCCAATCAATCTTTTCAATTTTCTTTTCCTAACAATCTATCCTATTCAAGCTAAAAAGGAAATAACAATCAAAATATTAAAGTGCGCAATCAAAATGAAATGCACAAACAACGTCCTAGTATCGTCTCTAAAAGAAAATGCATTCAAAAATTCTATGGTAAAGCCCTAAAGGCTCATTCAAATTGAATTCAAAAAATTTTTTTTCAAGTTTTTTTTTTAACCAAGCTTTAAAACTAACAAGACCATTAAAACTAAGCAAAACTTAATTTCTGATTTTTCCTTTTTTTATTTTTCCATTTTTTTTAAAATTAATTAATTTTTTTTAAAATTTTATTTCTTAAAGGATTTCAGATCGAGTCAAAAGACCCAGTCTGAGTCACGGGTTAGGCCGGACCTTGAAGGTCCAGGTTGGGTCCAAATTCAGACCGGCCCATAGGCCCAGTCCAAATGCCTTGTAATGTTTTCTTGTCCTATATTCAAAAGTTAAACTAAGCCCAAATCAAAAGGAAGAGAGAAAAGAAAGGGAAAAAAAAATGCCCAAGCCCATTCCAACGTGGGCCGGCCCAGTGACGCCGGCCTTGCAAGACGTCTTCTTCCTCGCACGAGAAGACGGCTGCGACAAGGGAACTCCCCCTCCTTCGAGTTCGCCAGAACTCTTCACGGCCTACCGTCGTTCGCGGCCAGCGCCACCAACCATCGTCAAAATATTACCCATCCGTTTCCATCTTATCGTCGATGGCTGGATCAACGCCGGCCACCTATCCCCCTCAAGATCAGAACCCCATTTTTCCCAACACCAATTGTTCGCCAAAGAAGCGGAATTTTTTCACACTTAAACATCACTTCATCTTCACCTATTCTAAGCAACATAACAAGCAACATACATTCACAACAAGGAAATGCGCACAGAAAGCTAACTCAATGGGTCTCTCGATCATCGGCCTCGCTGAAAAAGGGAAAACGGCGCCTCCGGTTTTGTACTCGGTTGGTGCGGGCGAACAATAATGTGGCGGTGCAATATCAGGAAGAAAAAAGAAAACGTAGGAGTCAGTGACTACTCAAACATCAACGCATTAAGAACAGACACAAATTGACCCTAGAGCACGAATCAAGCAAAACTAGATTCGACATTTCATTTGGGCATATTATTGAACATATAATATGCGGTTTGAAGAAGGGGTTTCGGGCTTGATTTCAAAGCGACCCACAACACAAACAGGATCCATAACACTCCAAGACAGCTTTATTTGACATCAAAGAGTTTCGTTTTCAAGAACTCACAGGCTTGGTATTGCAGTCTCAACTAAAATGGGACAGAACCGAGTGTAATGAGCTCACTCGGTTCGCTGGCGTGGTAGACTTGAAAGTCGGCAACGAGCAGTGGCGAGGGTGACAGCCGGAGTAATGAATGATCGAGCAACGGCGGCCTAGCTCACGAAGCTAGATTTTCTTGTCACTCTCACGAGTTCTCGGGCTTGACACTGGTTCTGCGACGAGGTGAAGCTGCCAAAGATCCGCGATGGCGAGAATAAAGATGAGGACGGCGGAGGCCCTTCGGCCAGCAGGATTAGCCCTCCTTTGACGACGCCAGCTTCCTCCCTTTTTTTATTTTTCCTCTCCCTACCTCCCAAAACCGAGAAAACCATAAACAAAGAAGCCCCCCTCTTTTGCTCCCTCTCTGTTCCTTTTTGTTTCTTCTTTTTGTGCCCTCCTCTGTTAGGTAAAAGAGATTTTATTGTTTTTTTAAAAAGAAAAATACAAAAGCTTCTATTTTCAAGATGGAACCTTTTTTCTTTACACAGCCGCCACAGCCTCTTCCTCTTCTCTTAGAACATATTTTTAGTCATCAAACTTTTAGGGTTTATGGTGTTGCGCCAAGTGGCGCAATCTTAAGAAAGGTACGAGTCTAATTGTGCGATGCCAAATATAATGCTTTAAATGGTCGACTGACTTTGCAATTTTAAATTTCTTTTATCGAACCCGAGATTTCTAAATTTTTCTATCCCTAAATCAAATGTCTAAAAAAAAAATAGAAACTAATGAAATTTTTTTCTTTGATCAAAGGTTAAATTTCTCAGTTTGACTAAGAAATCAACATTCGACCATTATTATGAAAATGCAAAATTTAAAGGTCTAAATCTACATATCTATGCTAAATTGACACTTATATGCAATTAAAGTACTAAGGATACTAATCTAATATTTTGGTCAAGAAACAAGTCTCGCCGCGGTCGGGAGTCTCAATTCTCGAATTTTCTAACTTCATTCGTTGGGAAAATTCATGTGTCAACACCTACAGTGAACATGGGTCATAGCCTCGGAATCCCTCCCTATGATCGTGGCCCATAGCCTTAGAAGATTATTCAATTAAGTTAACCCCTACGAGTATACATGGGTGGCTTTCTCAAGAGGACAAGTAACCCAATGCCTGGTTGTACCCATCACATTTTCTCAAGAGGACAAGTAACCCCAATGCCTGGTTATACCCCTCACCCTTTTTCTCAAGAGGATAAGTAGCTCGATGCCTGGTTATCTGCCTCTCGTTCTCGATAAGGTAAGTAACCCTATCCCTAGTTATTTATCAAGAAAAAAAAAATAAAGAAAGAGAGAAGTAGAAAGAGATGCGCGATAAACATCCCGATGGCAATAGGAAAGCTTCAAAGGTATGTTCTCGAGATCAATTGTCGTTTTCTGTTATTCTTCTTACTTTTCCTTTACTTGCCTTTCTTGAATCAATTGACTAAAAATTAGGCATCATTTTGTTTTTGAGAGAAAATTCTCCGAACTCCCTCTCAAAGAGAGACAGCTGTTAACACATAATTTTTAGTTGGTAAGTCATAAAGGTAAAAACGCGAGACTTAGGTTTTCATCACGACAAAACTTAATTTTCGACCAAAAAAGAGTCATTTTTCACTTAACCATGTTTCGGCCTAGCATTTAGGATACATTTGAACCTTAACCTCAAAAAGTCAAAATTTGACTTTCGGATTGACTTTTTGGTCAAACCTTTGACTAGAATCGGGTCGAAAATCAACCCCGAGGTTGAATTTTGTATTTCCACATGAATAAGTTCTACATTGTGTCATTTGAATTTTCCTACTTTCGATTTTCAAAAATTCACGAATTTAACCATAAATATTGATTTTCCTTTGGAAAAATGAATTTTCTTAGCCTAAATTTAGAAAAAATACAAAAACATTTACAAAAATTAGAGAAAAATCATGAAACATCCTTTTAATTTTTTAATTGAGTTTCTAAACTTTCAATTCACAAAAATAAATTAGGAACCTACCTTTTCCCATTTTGAGGAAAAATAAGCCATGATTGGCCCAAAAATCAAAATTGACCATTTAGATAGCTTTCTTAAATTTTTTTGTAGTCGAGACATTTGATCTATAGGGTGTTTTACATCAAAGACCTTAATCAATTTTAATTTTTGAGCATATTGGAGAATTATCCCTAATTCGAGCCTGAACAATCGTCTCAAACCATTACTTCTGAGTTGTGAGATGAGACCAAGATTTAAGTCATTCGACTAAACCAAACCAAAATCTAATATCCATTTTGGCCAATTCACTCATTTTGAGATTAATTTGGCCATATGGAGAGTGGTTTAGGTTTAAAACTGAGCTTAAATTATTCCGAATAACCTATTTCCTTTTAACCCATTATAATTAGGCATCTTAGTATATCCTTAGACATTCAATTTGGCCAAGGAAATCGAGCTTACGCCAATATGTCTAGAATGCCTAGAAATTTTAGCAAAAAAGAAAAGAGGAATTAGTATGTTTTGGAATTATATAATCAAATCAAGAAATAAAAAAAAATATTTGTCCAGGAAAATTTGAGAAAATCCATATTTAGAAAATAGAGGAAAAAATGAAAATTTTGGCAAAAATTTCATCAAAATCACAATTCGTTTGCCCCTTGACCCAACCTGGTCAATAGTCGATCAAACTGGTCAACCCGGGTTTGACCGGATTGACCAAGTCCAATCAGCTTGCATGAGACTCAGCGAAAATGGTTGGATTTGGCCATTTTCAAGCCATTCTAGTCCATTTTGTGACCTATTTCTCAAGACAAAGCCCACCCTCTATGCTTGAGCCAGAAATTACAAAAATGTCATTAATGAATCTAATGTTGACTATTGATTTTGAATGGCCAAGATTAGATCATTTTGGTGTCCCTTTATATAGCACATATCCCAAAAACCCTTAGGGAAAAGGAATTTTGGTGGTTGCATTTTCAACAAGATAGAGCTTTCTCTCTGCCTCACCGGACCGCCACTGCCGCCTTCCTTTGGGCGTCGCCGCTCACCGGCATTCTCCACCGACGAGTCACCATCACCACCAACACCCTCTCTCCTCCCTCTACCCACTCGTTCCACCTTAGCCGCTGTCTGGTCACAGAAGGGTCACCGTCCGGCCTCATCTTCCTCTCGGCATCATCACTGATGACCACGCCGGTGATTGTACTGAGCCTTTTAGCCGTCCCCGTAGCCGTTTCCTGGCGACCTCCGATCTCCCTTGCCGTGTGACCACACCCCCCGACGCGTCCTCGAGCTCGCCGTGCCCAGAGTTCATCCATTTCACCGCCAGAGTCCCCCCATTTCTCCTTTTTTTCTCTTCAGTATTCATGTTTCTACCGTCTTCCATTTCTAATACCTTTGGTTTTCGTTTGAATCAGAGATCGTTGGACTGTGTTGGCTATCCATTGGACCTCGGTGGTGGCTAGATAGCTCGCTTGAGCTCCGCGCACCATTTGACAAAGGTAGGTTCGACCTTGGCTTGAAATCCAGTATTTGTTGGTCAAATAAGGAATCACTTGGTTCCTTGTTCTTGACATATTTTTAGGATGAGTTTGCTGCTGTGTATTGCTGCCTTTGAGTCTAAAATGATGGCAAATAGCTTTTGTATGCATGCTGGTTGTTGAGTAATATCCCAAGTTTTGTGCAAACATCGTTTTTCTGACCCTTCTCGCTTCCGATAGCCATTTAGCCTTTTAAATCATATTTTTCAGAAATCCATAGCTAAGTTAATCGATCTTGATGTCCCAAGCTTCGATTTGAGTATTTATGGGCCTCAAGGGGACGTCATTTGCTATGTGAATTGAGTTTTCAAAACTCACTTTGAAATCTAGAAAGATGAAAACTGCTACTGTTCTTAATTGCTTTCCACTGTTTTCTGACCGATCTTTGGGGTTTGTTGATTTTTTATGATTTTTTTATACAGAATTTGGAAAAGTTTTCTACACAATAGTTGTAGATCACATCCATGACTATTCTGTGAAAACTTTTTGAGGTCATACGAAATTTCTAACTTGGTCATATCAACCTCCACATTACCGATCTTTCTAGATCGATTTTCCAGATTCCAGAATAGCAATCTATTCTGTTTTATTTCGCCAAAACGATGAGGTTGCAATCATTGTTTGCAAAACCTCAAAACATGAAAGTTGTTCATTGAGGTCTTATCTAGTGGCCTGAAATTTTTCATGTTGTGGGTATTTGATTCTTTTGATTAATTTTTGAAGTTCGGACAGTGTGTAAACTGGAATCTTTGAAGCAACGAATCTGACCTTCAGAGTGAAATTGCCAATTTTCACCCATTTGAAGGCCTTCTTTGGGAAACCTTAAAACACGGAAGTTGTTCAGAACATATTGATCTGTGTCTCTATCAATTTTAATGATTTTAGGTTGTCGTTTGTTATTTTTTTAAATTCTTTAAAGTATCAGGAAAAAATGGGCTTTTTATCTGACCTCCGGGGCAAAACCACCATTTTTCATTAATTTTGAGGACTCTTTTGAGAAAACTTAAAACATGAAAATTTCTCAGAATATGTTGATCCATGCCTCTGTCAAATTTCATGGCCATTGAAGGTCATATGCTTCTTTTATTAGACTCAAAAAGTTCCAGGGGAAAATCATTTCGTCTTCTGACTTATGGGCCTAATTTACAATCTTACCAAGTGTTTGAGACTCATGTGGGAGAATTTGATATTTGGACCCTCAAATCTCATTCTTGGGATTTCTCAATGATTAAAATCTTGGGCTTCATGGTCATTGAGCGTGATTTACGTGAAAATTGTGACATCACTTTTAATTCGTGTCTTTTATGTCGCCTGTTTCTAATATCTCATGATAGTCATCTATCCGAATATTTGATTCGACCCTTCGATGCATGCTTGGCATTAGAGTGTTGAATCACATTAGTCAAGCCTTAGGGTCGATGCCATTAATCTCTTATAGCGCTTGTGCAAAGTGGAGGCTCAATCGGCTCAACTAATGAAAACAATTGACCACAATCACTCATTTAGACGCAAATTTCCAAATCGCATGCTTGCAAAGACCGACCCCGAGGCCATTTGATTGCATTTGGTCATTAGATGTATGATTCAGCATTGCATATCCCGATGGGGTGCCCCCTTTATTTATCGAAGAATGGCGATTGACTGATGTCCGTTCCGGTCCCTCTTTATCATTTGTAAAGGGTTGTAATCCATAATACTTGACGAGTTGCGGGTTTTAGTTTCTTGCACTTAGAGTAGCTCGCTCTTCATTACATTGCGTGTTTACTTTATGCACCGCGTTTCAATACGTTGTTTGTTAATTTCTTTTTCCTAGGAGCCTAGATTTCAAAAAAATGAAAATCACAAAAACATCTTGCGTGCTCACCTACAAAAATGGCTTTGAATTGATTCTCCCCCGACTCGATTAGGTGTCTAATCTATCTACCTCAAAACGATTAGTGGCGACTCCAAAATTGAACATTTCTTTTCAAGTGAACTCAAGTCGCGATTGGGTAAGGCTTGGGAGAGCTCATGCCTAAATCAAGTAAGCATTACCCTCCAAATCTTTTGGACATTACCTTGCTAAATGCCAAAAAAATTTAAGCAATCGCGACATTAGTGAAATATCTTTTTGGCATGTCTAATGGGACGCATTTGCTGATTTGAGGAAACTACAATGGGAAGAACCAAATACCAACAAGAGTAACAATATTGCTGGCAACAACAACCCATTACCAAAAACTGCTAATGAGGCAGTCACGCATTCTGATACTTCAGCAACTAGGAGAACAGAAGAAGATAATCAACATGAGGAAGTCGATCTTTCGATGCATCACATTGAGGAGCAGTTGAAGGAGGTTGCACCAAATCCCAACATGATGACAACCATCAGAAGAATGTCCGAAGAGAAACAATATGATAAGGCCAACTACATTGTGAGTCATATATCAACTTGATTGTCATCATTGCTATGAATGATGCCATCTCGAGGCCGGTGTCACGCCTCAGCCCTTAAGCATGCAACGATCCCTATCACTTTTCTTGGATCATTACAAATGCGACGTCTTAGAATGCGTCGTCGACCTGTTCTTTTTATCTTTTGATTAATGCAAGCGAAAACAATTACCGAACACCTGAACAATCACAATAACAGGGATAATAGGAAAAATAACAGAACCAACATCATTAGCAAAAATCACACTTTATTTATGTACTTGTTAACCCTATGAAGTTTATATGTACAAGTCCTCGCTTTCAGGCCACTTCCTACGAGACCATCAGAAATATACCAGAGTTGGGGTTAACTTATCTCTGCTACTATGGGGTTACATTAAAAAGGTCAGTCCTCCAAGTCCGAATTAAAGGTAGTACTCGGGAGGAGGCTCGAGATCGCTATCTGCATTTGGGTTGGACTCTGGATCTTCAACAGTGCCGTCAAGAACCTCTACCTCCATAGAATCCCAAACATCTTTGCCCAAACCTCCACCTCTACCCAGTCCATCAAACCCCTTAAAGGACTAAAGAGGACATTACCGTGGCGAACGAACCACACCTTAAAACGGTGAGGTATCAGTTGCCTCAACCCTTTGTCGGCCTAGATTGTCGTAACGTGAAGCTCATAACTGTAGTCTGCACCAAGGACCAGGTACGGCATTATCACGAGGCTCTGGTCTGTAAGAACCCTGAACCGCAAGATTCGCTTATTCATACTACAAGTTTGAAAAGCGATTAACAACGACGAGTGAGATAAAATCTCAATAAGTTAACAACCTAAGTTTCGTGTAGGATGCTGATTCGCTCATAGCATACCCTAAACATGCAGCTTAATGTCGATAACATATCAATAGCAAGTAATTCTCGCTCTACTTAATCTACAACAGGTTCGAGTAACTCTACTCATTCAACAAACAAACTATAAGTATTCTTATCTCGCCTTGGCACATACCCTGCATAATATCAGCTATAACATTCTATAAACAATGCAATCAAACAAGGCACACAATTAGAACACATATCACAATTTCTCTTGCGTAATGCATCCAAGCGTGTTCCAATTTTATGCCTAGTAATTATGCCCACTCTCAAGCATAGCATAACCCGAAGGTTAGCGGTTCTCGACTTCTCTGGGCCACGGCACAACATGAAGGTTGGTAGTCTTCTGGCATGACCAGGCATTGTCCTACCCCATCAGGCACGGCCACATCTCCTCTTGGTCGATCGAGGTGCGGCCCTACCTCGACCTCCTCCGCAGGCGGATGGCATTCCATAAGGAGAATCAGTCCGGCCTCTACCGCGATCCGTCGTTCGAACCTCTGTCGAGCGTCCAATAATATCGTCAATAAAATTGGGAATCGTCCACAATCACCATTGAGAGTTCGTACACTTTGTGATCACACAAGTACACCAATCACGCGTACAAATCTTATTTCTTCTTTTTTTTAACCAATGCAGCCATGATACGTGCTCATGCCATGATTCATGCTCATACATCAAACTCATTGCCATTTTTTCACGTAAAAATGCAATAAATAAATCACACATGATCACACAGACATGCTTATCCCGTCAAACTTCATGTGCTTCATTTTTCAAGCCTCCTAAATTATTCCAACACCTAAAACTTAGTATTCAAGCACGACACCTCATGAATCAAAATTTATATGCCAAAAATGCATTCTTTTCAACTAGAAAACCATAGTCCAAGAGACAACCATCTTTCTAAGGTAATCTACCCTTCAACCAACATAAAAGCATGCATAGAACAACCACATATCACAAGCACAAAATACATTAATCAATGACTTATCAACTAACCATGATAGCTTATCATCTAATCCTCAATATCTTATCACCCTTTTGGTGATAGCTTATCACCTGATCCTCGATAACTTATCACTCCTTTGATAATAGTTTATCACCCAAAAGCCGATAGCTTATCACCCATTTGGTGATAACTTATCACCTTTCCATGACAGGTTATCACTTCCACTTATCACTTTTCTTGATAACCTATCACCATCACTTATCACTTTTGTGATAACATATCACCATCACTTATCACTTATCAAGATAACTTATCAACTAATCCATCCATAATTAGTCCTAAATCTCACTTAGTCCAACCCTAAATGCAATTAACAACTTAACTAAAAGATTATGGAGTTAACTCACTAGTTTAACGGTGGCAGTGACGAATGGCAACATGATGCAGCTTTTCTTGGCACGACAACGACACGACGATGAACTTGATGGCATGGCACGGCGATGGACGGCGGTGCAGTGCGACTTGGCTCGGCTTGGACGGCAAGGCGGCGTGGCTCCACGGTGATAAGGACGGGCTCGAGCTCGGCTTGGTGATGAACGGCGACGGTGATGGTTGCCGAACAAGCGGGAAAGAGAGAAAAAGTGAAAGAAAGAGTGAGAATGAGAAAGAGAGAGGATGATGGCCAAGTCTTCCAAGGTTGTCTTCTCTACCAAGATTGCATTATTGATGTCTCATTAATGCAACCCCAAATATTATCCAAATGAGCTCTTGAAAATTAAGACAACTTTAGGGCAAATAATGGAAGAGAAAGAGAGAGAGAGAGAGGGGGGTGAAGTGGGTGGCCAAGGGGGAGGGGAAGAGGAAAGAAGACCACTTGTCCAAGCTTTTAATTAAGCTTGTCTCATATCCATTAATTAGTCCTTTAAAGTCAAGGTTTTTCTAGAAGGGGTATTTTGGTAATTTTCACCCTTGGCACTATTCATGTGGGTTTGGGCTTAAATTTAAAGGGGTTAATGGGCTTGTTATCCAATGGGCTCTTTATTTGGACAAAAAATGGGCTTTCGGGGGGCAAAATAGTAATTTCCTCTTATAGGGTCTCTTGATGGCCGAATTTCATAGGAAGTAGCCCGTTGGTTCATGCCAAGTCTATAATGTTTATTTAGTTATCAATTTTCAGCTTATCGCCACTTATCTGAAAATTTAGGGTTTACCGATAAACTTTGATATCTCGATTTCGTAACGTTTAATACTCTTCATCGGATTAGAATTCGTGGTTAAAATCTATCGAATTCAATCTTAGTACATTGGTCCAAAATTAGGAATATCACATCGGGATCATTCAACTAGTACGTGTTGACACCTAAATTTTGACCCTCATTTAGTTTTTATTTATTAAATTGCATGAAAATATAGGGACCGACCTCGGGCCCTACCAAAAATATTTAAATTAAATACATTTAGTTTGCATTTATATTTAGGAACGTTTTCCATCAATTTTTAGCATAATCATACATTTTCCCATTAAAAATTGGACCGAAAAAGGACTCATAGACTGGGCTAAAGTTAATCGAAAAATTCGGCCAAGGCACGGGAGGGAGTGCTCGAGATTCACAGAGACCTTAGTGCATAATTTGAGGTTAATTCAGCCCACTTAAATTAATATTTGGGATAAAAGTCTTTTTAGTAATTAAAAATTCATTAATTAATTAGAAAAAGGCTAAAATTAAGCCCGAAAAAGGAAAATGAGTCCATTAAGAGGCTAAGCTCGGCTTAGCCCATACCAAGGGCTGGCCGAACCTACTGGGGTAATTTGAAAGGAAAAAGGCTCGTTGGGGGCCAATTTGCAAATATTAGAAAGTTCGGGGACCAAACCGTAAATACCCAAAAATTGAGAAAACCGTCGAGCTTGTCTACATATACCCCTATTATACCTCTGAATCTAGGGGCATACAATTCAGTCTCAGAAGACTTAGAAAATCCTGAGCTCGGCGAGAAGGTATTCGCAGCCACCGTGCCGCCACCTCAAGCAACTGTTTCCCTTCGATGACCTATCGAATCGAAGCTCATTCAACATAGTTTTGAGCCATCTAGAGATCTAGTCTCGAAGGCCATCCATCATGGAGAACCAAGGCGAAGAAGAGTGCCCATCGATAAGCCTGATTCTAGAAAACCCAAAATCAGGCTTACCACTCAGTGACTGTGCCATCTTTTGAGCCGCCTTTTGTCTAGCTTTCGGCGTCCCTCGAGACCCCCGAGTAGTCAAAATGAAGCCCTTGCAACGTAGTTTCAAGGTCTCCAAGCCAATCATCCTGAAGAGCCTCAATCGCACTAGGACGAACCGAAGAAGAAGGCCTATCAGAGACCTTGTTTTTAGACCAAAAACAAGGGCCGACCCCTGCTCGTTGCTGTTCGCCCCTCTCCGCCATTGCTTCGGCCATCCCTTGATGTCCTAGGGTGTCCCTGGAGTCCCTAGTGTGTCCTAGTTTGAAGCTCGAAGTCTCGGATTAGAGAAAAAGCGGTGAAGGATCATGAAAAGGAGTAGCCCACCAAGTGTTCAATGAAAAGCCTAAGAGAGGCCCGGCCGACTTGCTGCTGTTCTGGGGGTTCTTCGACGGTCCTGTGGTGGTCCAGCAGTCCTTGGTGGTTCGTGGGTGGTTGGAGAAGTCCCAATAGCCAGCCCTAGTTCGTGGATCACAAGCTCAAAGAGGAAAGATTATATTTTCGGTCCAAATTAGGTAAGAAATCAACCCTTTTGATTTTTTTAGAGATAATATTGCCTAATGGTTATATGATGTAATCTCTAATGCCCCTCTTGGATGATTCTCATAATATTGTGTGATTATATCTCTTGGGAAATAATTTTTTTTTTAAATCAATTTTTAAAATAAATTTAAATTAATTAAGGATTTTTTTATCCTTAATTAAGAAACCGACAACATGTGATATCGGTGATATATCTTGATATTGAATACTCCCTGGTAAACATGGAAATTGAAAGACCATCTATGATATTATAGATTTGTTCTTTCAATTTTAAGTCACTTTTTAAATTAATTTAATTAATTTTTAGACAAATTAAAATGGAAATTCGAAATTAATTTTAATGGGAAATAATTAGAAAGGTAGATTTTTCTAGAAAGTCTATCTTTAAAATCATTTAGCAAGATGCAATTTTTTTGAAATCTCATTTCATCATATATCATGCATATTTAGTAAGATAATGTTTCCTAAAAATGTTATCTCATAGGATTAGTTACATTTTAAATAAAATTGCATAAATATTGCATTGCATCATTTAATTAACAATTCATCTTAAAATCTTCTAGAACTAGGATAAGATTTTCTAAAATATTTTTGGAATCTAATTCTAATTAATTCCTAAATATTAAGGATAATATTCATTTAGGATAGTTAGATTTCATGCATTTTTAATTCCGAAAATCTTAAAAAATATATATATATTCAAACGTGCTTGTCATGTATTTAGTACCTCATCTAGTCTAGGTTCATGCTTTTAGAATCCTGTCTAGGTTCATCATAGTGCCATGTCTAGATGCATTCATGTAGTATCATGTCTAGGTTCATTAATTTAATTTGATAGCTTAGATTAAATGCATGCCATTTAGTAAAGTTGCATGACATTATTTACCGGTCATTTAGTTGAGGTAAGTTCAAGACCATAATGTGTGACATTTAATAGGTACGTCATTAGAATTAGATTATTAAATGCATGTCATTCTAGTATAAAATTGCATTTCCTTTCATTTTCATTAAACAAGTGAAAACCCAAAAAATAATTGTATCAGTCTAAGTCTTATGCTATAGATAAGTGTTAAGGATTAGGTTACGGTGTCCAGGTACATTCTTACCCTTACCTAGCAATTTATTTATTGCTTTGATTTACTGGGAGTTTATTTAATTGCTTGCGTACTCGTGTGGCCATTTTCATATGTAGGGACTTTAGCCCAAAAATTAATCTAAGTTGTAGCCAAATGTTTTTCATGAAATGAAATCGCTACCAAAAGGGTGTTCGAATTAATTCTAGCGTAATCAAGTCCCTAGACTTAGAAATCTCTAGTTTGTAAAAATAAAACATTATTTCCCTAATGTTTTATTTAGGTGTTTAATCGACCTATCGAGAAATTGATTAGTGGCAGCTCCAATTTAAACATTTTTGCAAGTTTAAGAACATAAACTTAAGTCGTGATTTGTTAGAGTTTGAGAAGACTCGAATTAGGTTAGTTAATATATCAATTAACTTAGTAATCCATTAACCTAGGTTTTTTCGAAATTTAGGTCGTGACAGTACGTTCCTAGTCTTTCTCCATTTATTGATGCTAATAATGTGGGTCGGAATTGTGATATCCCAAATTTTGACCAATTACTAAGATGGAATTCGATGGATTTTAACCATGAATTTTAATCCGACTAACGGTTTTGGACGTTTCGTTACCGATATTTAAAAATTTATCGGTAAACCCTAAATTTTTGGATAAGTGATGGTAAGCCGAAAATTGATACTCAAAGAGATGTTACGGACTTGGCACGAACCGACGGACCTATAGTCTATTAAATTCGGCCACCAAGAGGCTCGATAATAGGAAATGACCGTTTTGCCCCCGAAAGCCCATTTTAGGCCCAATTAAAAAGCCCATTGGATATCAAGCCCATTAGGCCCATTAAAATTCAAGAGAAGCCCACATGAATAGTGCCAAGCCCATGTGAATAGTGCAAGCCCATATGAATAGTGCCGAGGGTGGAAATGAGCATTTTGCCCCTTCTAGAAGAACTTAGACTTTAAGAGACATTAATGGGCTAAAGACAAGGTTAATTAAGGCTTGAATGTGGTCTTCTTTCCCTCTCTCTGCCCCCCTTGGCCGAACAGCCCCCCTTGTCATTTCCCTCTCTTTCTTTCCATCTTTCTTTGCATTTTTGTCTTGAAAATCAAGAGCAAAGTTGGATAAAAGGTGAAAGTTGCATTATTGCAACAACTTTTCAAGACAACCCTCTCTTTTTTCTCTCTTGTTCTTTTCATTTTCCTCTCTTTCTTTCACTCACCACCACCCCTCACCACCGCCCACCTTGCCGCCGTCCACCTTGCTGTCACTGCCGTTCGTTGCGGCCTCACTGCGCCCGTGCCGTGCCGCCATTCACCAAGCCGTGCCGTTGTCGTCACCACCCAAGCCGAGCCAAGCCATCACCGTGCCGAGTCGAGCCGCCGTTAATACCCATTTTCCGTCTACGCACCGTCGCCAAGCCACCACCACCACCGCCTTCACATCATCACCGTTGTCGTCGCCGTAGTCGCCGCCGCCGTTAAATGGTGAGTTAACTCCCTAATCCTTGATTAGGTTGTTAATTGCACTTAGGGTTAGATTAGCTAACTATGGTTAAATTAGTTAACTAGGGTTGGTTTAGTTAACTATGGTTAGTTTAGTTAACCATGGTTGAATTAGTTAACCATGGTTAGGTTAATTAACCATGGTTGGGTTAGTTAACCATGGTTAGGTTAGTTAACTATGGTTGAGTTAATTAACCGTCATTGGGTTAATTATTAAATTGTACGCATTGGCATGTCCTAAGGTGAAGATTGCCTTAAAAAGATATTTGTTTCATGAACTATGGTTTTATAGTCAAAATAATGCATTTTTGACATATAAATGGTGATTGGTTTGGTGTCGTGCTTAAATGCTGAATTTTATGCATTGGAATAATTTAGTAGGCCTGAAAAATGAAGCATGTGAAGTCTGGCATGAAAAGTTTGTTTGTGCAATCACGTGTGATTATTTTATTACATTGTTACTTGTGAAAATATCAATAAGTTTGATGTATGAGTATGATTATGACATGAGCACGAATCATAATGGCATTGGCTAGAAATATAAGAAGAACTGAATTGGCATGTATGATTAAGGTGCTCGTGTGATCACAAAAGTGTACGGACCCTCAATGGTGATTGGGGATGATGCCTGATTTATTGTAGACTCGGCAGGGTTAGGATGATGATGATTTATCAGATGCCTGGCAGGATTTGATGACGGATCGTGGTAGAGGCTGGATTGATTTTCCTTTATGGAATGTCATCTGCCTGCGGGGGAGGTTGAGGTGGGGCTGCACCTCGATCTTTCAAGAGGAGATATTGCCGTGCCCGATGGGGCGGGATGATGCTTGGTCATGCCGGAAGACTGCCAACCTTTGGGTTAAGCCATGGCCTAGAGGGATCGAGAACTACCAACCTTCAGATTGCACCGTGCCTAAGAGCAGGTGTAATCACTAGGCTTAAATTTGGACCACACTTGGATGCATTGCCTGTGGGAGATGGTGTTATGTGTTATGCTGTTGTGCCTAATCTGATGCATTGCTTATAAAATATTATAACGAATATCATGCAGGGCGTGTGTATGTGCAAAGGCAAGGTAAGAATGTTTGTGATTCGTCTGTTGATTGGTTTGAGTCATTCGAACCTGTTATAGGTCATGTAGAACGAAAGTCGCTCGCTATTGATTTGCCATTGATGTTAGGTTGCATGTATAGGGTATGCTTTAGGTGAATTAGCACCCTACGCGAGGTTTAGGTTGTTAACTTACTGAGATTTTATCTGACTAATTGTTGTTAACCGTTTTTCAAACCTGTAGTAAGAATTTGAGGGTTGTACAATTTGGGGTCCCCACCGATCAGAGTCTCGAGGTAAAACCGTACCAAGTCTCTAGTAAGGATTACAGCTACGAGCTTCACATCACTACAGTTTGGGTCGACGAAGGATTGATGCACTTGATCCCTCATCGGTTTAAGGCATGGTTCTTACGCTATGGTGACGCGCTCTTCGATCCATTGAAGAGCTTTGATGGGCCTAGTGGAGGTGGATCGGGAGAGGAAGCTTGGGATCCCGTGGATGTCGAGGTCCCTGATGGTGCTGTGGAGGATCCGGAGTCTGATCCGAATAAGGAGAGCGATCCTGAGTACTACCTTTAGGTCGAGCTTGGAGGGCCGACACCTTTTTAGCATAAACCTGTAGTATAGCGGAGATAAGTTAATCCCGACCTCCAGTATCTTTTTGTTGGTTTCGATAGGAAGTGGCCTAGAAGTAATGGCTTGTACATATAACTTTCTAAGGTTAACACGTATATAAATAAAATGTGAGTTTTGCTATAGATGTCTGTTCTGCTGTTTTTCCTGTTATCCCTGCTATTGTATTTGTTGGGTGTTTGTTATTCGTTTCTGCATGTGTTCATTGAAAGATAAAATGAAAGGGTCAACGACGCATCTTGGGACGTCGCATTTTTAATGACCTAAGAGAAGAGATGTATCGAGATGGTCTCGCACTCGAAGGACGGGACGTGACAGGAATAGTCAATTTTGACACCTAAATTTTGACCCCCCCAATTTAGATTAATTTAGAATTTTATTTAGTAATTAATTTGCATAAAAATCAGGGATCGACCCTAGCCCCTAGCAAAAAATATTAAATCATTTTTGCCTTTAGTTTTCATATAGTTTTTAAATATAATTTTCTACATTTTACATAATTATGCATTTGCATTCAAATCGAACCGATGGGACAATTGGACCTAAAACAAACAGGCGGACTGACCTAACTTTCATTGAAATATTTGGTCATGCCAAGGGAAGGGAAGAGCCAAAATTCACAAGGCCTTAGGGCCTAATTAAAGCTTACTTTAGCACACATAAATTATAATTTGGAAAAAAAAAGCATTTTAATCATAAAAGTCCAATAATTAATCAGGAAAATATTAAAATTCATCCTACAAGAGCAAGTGAGCCCATAAAGAAGGCTAGAGTTCAACTTAGCCCACTCAATGGGTTGGCCAAACATCCAACGGTCAATTCGAAAAGAAAAAAACTGTTAGGGTCAATTTGCATATATTGAAAAGTTTGGGAGCCAAATCGATAATATCCAAAAATTTGTGAAAATCCTCGAAACACTTATTTATACATCGTTATGCATTTGAAAACTAGATCACGCCATTATTTCATTGAGCATACTTGAGAGAGAGAGAGAGAGAGTCCCCTTGGTCGAGAACCCCTTCAGCCAAGCCTGCTTCCTCACGACCGCGCCACATTGTCAACGCAACTGCCGCCTCTCGACAATCCACCAAAGCAACTAAGTGTACCCTAGTTTCGGTTCTCCCACGCTACTGCCTAGACAAGCCACTAACGAGAAGATTCAGGTGTTCAAAGAAGCCCAAGTGACCCGCCTACATTCCGGCGAGCCTAGAACCAGTGCAGGCAACCCCTCCTCCTTGTGTCTTCACAATCGTGATCCAGCCACCAACGGGCACCACCAGACTTCAGCGATCCACCACGAAGAACTAGGCCTAGCCTAGTTGCGATCCATTCCGAGTAATTGTCTAGACGAGTCCTCACCACGACGATCCAAGCCTCACAAGCAAGCCTGTAGACTAGCCTACACCGACGACAAAAAAAATAGGGCAAGTGGCTCTGTTTTGCTCTCTCTAACAAATCACGATGATCCCAAGCCCTTGCGGCCATCACAGGCGTTCCTGTGGAGTCCCTTGACGTACTAGAAGAGTCTCGAGTTGAGCCCGACCAACAATCGAGCTTGCGGGAGCCTAAAATTGAGCCACCTGCTAGGTGTTCAACGGAATTCTCCAAAGAGACCCACAATAACCCACTATCCAGCAGTTGTTTTGGCAACTCCGGTGATCCTCCGATGAGTCTCCAGTTGTCGACCACTGTGCCCTTAGCCGCCTGAGCAAATCCATAGCCACTAGCCATTAGGTAACCGCATTATCCCTCGATATCTAATCGATAACTTGCCTATTTTGAATGATATTTGATCTGAAATTGCTTAATTTAGATAATTTCCATAATTTAATTTAATTTTTAAATATAATGGAAATTTTTTTAAAATAAAAAATTAATTCAAACAAGGGTTTTTCCTCACACCCACAACACGCAAAAATATTTGTGACCTTATCTCAACCACAAGAAAACACCCCGATGGCATGGGAAGTTGGACTATTCAATCTACGACCATGTAGATTTGATCTGCCAATGTCATTCGTCATTCTATTTAAATTAAATAATATGCAGATATTTTCTAAAGATGTGGTGGTTTCCTAATTCGAAAAATTCAGAAAATATTAGATAACATAGTAAGGTGGCATTTGTTAGAAATCCCATCTTCAAACATTTTTAGAAAGATAGGATTTTCTAGAAATCCTATCTTATAGGTTTCATTTTGGTAAGATAATATTTACTAGGAATGCTATTGCATAGGATTAGTTTCATTTTTATTAATTCTCATATAAATTAGCGTTGCATCATCTAGATAAATTTTCATTCTTAAAACATTTAGAACTAGGATAAGATTTTCTAAATAATTCCAGGATTTAATTTCACTTAATTCCTAGATATTTAGATTAATCTTTATTTGGGATAGTTTTAATTGCCTCATTTAATAATTCCGAAATTCATCGAAAATACCAAAATATTCATCAAATATACATGTAATATTTGGTACATCATTAGTGTAGGTTCATTTTAGTGACATGTCTAGGTTCATTTAGTATAATGTTAGGCGCATTCATTTAGTGTTAATGTCTTGGTTCATTCATTAATTTAGTTTAGTCATTTAGGCTAATTCAAATAAAGTGCATGACATATAGTATAGTTGCATAACATTTTTTACCGTCATTTAGAAAAGGTAAGTTTAGGAATCATTATGCATGTCATTTTTTTAGATTAATTATTCGATTGTATGTCATTACATTTAGGTTGTTTAAATTGGCTTTACATCTTAGTATGGTAGCATTCATGCATTTCATTTCATTTTAAAATGTGTTTGGGAGATAAACGCTAGAATTTAGACTGCGACGTCCAAGTATGTCATCTCTACCTTTTCTTTGCAATTTATTTAATGCTTCGATTATTGGTTGTTTATTTAATGTTTGTGCACCCACGTGATTACCTCACATCTTAGGACATTAGTTTAAAATTAATCCAGGCTACCCGTCAAACATTTTTCGTAAAATGAAACGTTACCGAAAATACGTTAGATTTAATATAGCGTAATCAAGTCCCAGACTCATTAATTATGACAATACCTTCACAAGATGTGACGTCCCAAGGTGTCACAAAATCTAAGCGGCTTTATAATTTGATTCATTTTAAAACGCAAGCGAAAGACGTAATCTAAATTGACATTATCAAAACAAACATAACATGCAACTTTTTATTTATTTCTTCCTTTAGGCGTTGTTCAAATACACATCAAAGGAGAATAACAACTGGGGAAGTAAATGTGTAATCTACTTCTTCTTCTAGCTACACAAAAACGTCATCTCCACACCCTCCAAATAGTTACTGTACAGTGCCCTAAAAGACTACCTACTAACGATATGAAAAATATGGAAAACAACAACAGTGAGATAAACTCAACAAGTAATTCAGGCCGTGACTATTATACTCAAACAGTTATATCACAATTAAAGAGTCAGCAACATATGACTTTCAAGTCCCACTATGATATGAATAATGTTATGATGTGCATGATATGCATGTCGCCACTCTGGGTAACCACTCTCATTTGTATCACTATTGATTTCTTTATGAGTCGATCATCTACAGACCACACAGTAGTAGGCATCTTGTCTCCTATTCAACAAGGTTATCAAATTCTTTAAGAACCGATCTCCTACAGACCACATAGCAACAGGCATCCCGATTTCCCTCGCTGGCTCCCACGGGGCATCATCGGCACGCAGACCGATGGTCCTCACCATTACCCATATAATGATATGTATATGCATGTAATGACGAGAATGTAGGTGTCAAATTCTATATTCAATAATAATCATAAAAATAACCCAATAATTCTTCATCAGCATATCCAAAATCATATAATCAGACGTGTCCTTCACTACTCGGCACCATCGAAGTTAGTCTTTTCATTAATTCACCAGCTTGTCATGATAGACATATAAAAATATTTTAAAAGGTGAAGACAAGGCATACAAGCAATAAAACTAGCCATGCAAAGATATTTTCATGTCTGCCGTCTCTCACATACAGAATTAAATCACATGGCCTCATCACATCGACACAACTCCAAGTAAAAAATTTCACCTCCGAAAAGACTAAAGTCTCACAAACATTAATATGTTCGGTCGCAAAGCCTCACAAACATCTACATGTTTGGCCCCCATCGAAATTTCCGATCCCACTAAATATCACACTTTTTCGTCATTTTAACGACAAATGATTACGTCATCACAATCACTTCCTTTCAAATCTTTCACCAATGTTAACTCGTTTCGTACGACTAATAGTCGATTCTATGTTCAACGTTCAAAACACGCTCCTCCTCTAATTGTAACATAAAAGGTTGAGAAGAACAGAAATGGCGAGACTACTCGCCGTTGGTTTTGTCCGCAACAATAGATCTTTTGCTTCCTCGCGATTTGCCGGCGTCCGAGCTTCACGTGGGGAGAGAATGGGTGAGTTTTGAGGAAATAAAAGATGAGAATGAGAGCAAAAAGAGAGAGTGCATAAAGGATGAGGGTTCGGCCAAGGTGAAGTGAGAAAGAAGAAAGAATAGAGAGATAGAAAGGTAGAATGATGGATGAGTTTAAATAAACTCTTGAAAACTTCTTTCTCAAGTTTTCTATAAAAGTTCTTCCTCAAGTTTTCTAAAACTTCTTAAGCAAGTTGAGAGAGAGAGAGAGAGAGAGAGAGAGAGAGAGAGAGAGAGAGGACTTCTTCTCCAAGTTTGCAAACTTCTTCACCAAGTTTGGCCAAAAGCTCCAATCCTATTTTGTTTTCTTCCTCACAAAAATCTCTCTTGAAGATAGGGTTTTCGAAAGGGGTAATTTGGTAATTTTACCCTTGACACTATTCATATGGGCTCGGGCTTGATTATGAAAATGGGCCTAAGATGGGCCTTTGAGGGAAAAAATGTAATTTCCTCCTATTTGAGCCCTTGTGGCTAAAGTTGAAGAAGAGTGAGGCCCATTGGGCCTTGCCAAAACTCCTTAGCTCTCTTCGGCTCTTAATTTATGGCTTACCGTCGAGCTAAAGCATGAATGAATCATCCAAAGACTATTCCTCAACAGACATTATTAAATAACATTTCCAAATGTTATTCTTTACGCATTAATAGGTAAGCCAGAATCTAGATGTCACATTAATCTCCAGTTTGTAGAAATAAAATATTTTCTCCCTATGTTTTATTTATGTTTTAATCAACCTACCGTAAATGATTAGTGGTGACTTCAAGTCAATCAATTTGCATGTGAATCATTTAAACCTAAGTCGCAAATTGGTAGAGTTTGGAAGAACTCGAGCTAGGTTAGTTAATTTCATTTAATTAACTTAATAATCCATTAACTTAGGTTTGACGAAATTTAGGTCGTGACAGTCAAGTTCTTATAAGAATTATGCAAAGGCTTGAATCTTCCAATCAAGGTAAGAATAATGGGAATAATCATGCTAATGATGGTTAAAATAATAAATCGGTAACAATAATTTGGCAAATCAAGCAGTCAACTGCCAAATGTTGAATATATAAGGCCAGTGACTCCATTGTTACCACCCAATGTGAATATTCCTGGTGGTTCTAACTTGCCAATTAACATAAATAATCCAACAAGACTAGCATCACTGCCTAGGGGCAAGATGGCCAACCAAATCTATACTTGAACCCTACACAATTTGCTAGAAAAAAAATCAACAACAAGTGGGGTTAAATTGGGTGTTAACATACCTGTTCATGAGAAACAACATCTCGAATGGGTTGATAATCCTTCTTATCTAAGAAGTTTCAAAATCACTGACTTTGCCATTTCTACTGGCGAAGATGAGCAATTGACCGTCAAACAACATTGTTTGATTTATAGACTAGTTGGGGAAGCATGAACAAATGAGCTTTTAAGACTTATGTTATTTCCGTTGTCTTTGTTTAAAACGGCTTTTAGTTGGAATATTGATTTATCACCTAATTCAGTGTGTAATTTGGTAGAGATGGAAAGACAATTCCATTCACAATTTTATAGAACTATACTAGAATATCGGTCACTGATTTGGCTAGACTTTATCAATATAATAGTGACTCAATGATCACTTTATTACTCAATTTAAGAAGGCTAGAATAGATGTCTCACTTCACTCTTAGAAAATGAATTCACGAATCTAGCTTTTGATGAATTGAAATCAATTTTAGAGAAAAATTTTCGTTGATCCGAGCAAGATTGAAGCAGTTATGGATTGGCCAAGGCCAACGACTATAACGGAAATTCGAAGTTTCTTGGGATTGGCAAGCTATTATAGACGATTCGTAGAAAGGTTTTCTGTGATAGCTATGCCGTTAACACGATTGCTAAAGAAGGACGAGAAGTTTGAATGGATGGGTAAGTGCAAGCGTAGTTTTCAAGAACTTAAGCACAAGTTAACTACAACTCCAGTCTTGACAATACCGTCTGGTCTAGGAGGTTACGAAATCTACAGCGATGTATTGTTTAAGGGATTGGGTTGCGTTCTCATGCAACATGGAAGAGTGGTTGCTTACGCGTCCCAACAGTTAAGACCTCATGAGTTGAACTACCTGACGCATGATTTGGAATTAGCTGCAATCGTCTTCACCCTCAAGATTTGGAGACATTATCTCTGCGGAGAAAAGTTCCAAGTCTACACCGACCATCAGAGTCTCAAGTACCTGTTCTCGCAGAAAGAGTTGAACATGAGAGAATGACGTTGGATGGAACTTCTCAAGGATTATGACTGCGACATTCTGTACCATCCTAGTAAAGCCAACAAAGTGGCTGATACGCTTAGTCGAAAATCAACGATTGCGTAAATGATAGTTCATGAATGGCTTCTTCTCGAGGAAGTGCGAGATTTAGACTTTAAGTTTGAAGAAAGCCATCTATCGAGTCTCATGGCTACTTTAAGGATTGAACCAAAAGTGCAAGCAAGGATTAAAGCCTTGCAATCGACAGACCCTACAATCCAAAAGATTCAGCAAAAAGAAAAGCTGATTTTCAAGTAGCTGACGGAATATTAAAATTTCATGGACGATTGTGCATGCCTGATGATACAGGGCTTAAGGAAGAAATTTTATCAGAAGCCCATCGTAGTAACTACAACATTCATCCGGGCAGCATAAAGATGTATCAAAATTTAAGGCAGTATTATTGGTGGAATGGCATGAAGGCTGATATTGCCAAGCACATGGCTAAGTGCTTAATGTGCCAACAAGTAAAAGCGCAGCATTGCAAACCTGGAGGACTGCTGCAACCTCTCGAGATCCCAGAATGGAAATGGGAACATATCACAATGGATTTTGTGATGGGATTACCATGAAGTCAACGAGGTGATGATTCCATTTGGGTCGTGGTTGATAGACTCATGAAGTCCACACATTTTATCGCCGTACAAAAAGATTTTGCATTAGACAGATATGCTGACTTGTACGTGCGACAAATTGTTCGTTTTCATGGAGTGCCAGTGACGATCACTTCTGATCGAGATCCTAAGTTCACTGCAACTTTTTGGAAAAGCTTGCAGACTGCCTTAGGAACGAAGCTACAATATAGCACTGCCTATCATCCGCAGACGGATAGCCAATCAGAAAGGACAATTCAAATGCTCGAGGATATGTTGCGGGCATGTGTTTTGGATTTTAAAGGAAGTTGGGAGGAACAACTTCATCTTGTTGAGTTTGCCTACAACAACAGTTATCAACAGAGCATCAAAATGGCACCATTTGAAGCGTTGTATGGCAGGGCCTGTAGGACTCCAGTTTGTTGGGAGGAAGTTGGTGAACGAAAGATCACGGGTCCTGAGTTGGTGCAACAATCGTTGGATGCTGTCAAGGTTATCAGAGAAAGACTAAAGACAGCCCAAAGCCGCTAGAAAAGTTGTGCGGACAAGCGGCGTAGACCATTGGAATTCCAAGTAGGTGACCATGTATTCCTCAAGGTGTCACCAATGCGAGGTACTTCGCGATTCGGCAAGAAAGGAAAGTTGAGTCCGAGGTACGTTGGACCTTTTGAAATCTTGGAAAGAATCGGGATTTTGGCCTATCGTCTCGCGTTGCCTCCGAGACTTGCTCAAGTACATAATGTCTTCCACGTATCTATGTTGAGAAAGTACAAGCCTGATCCAACTCACATGCTCAACTTTGAGGTAATAGAAGTGGACGACCAAGTGTCGTACGTGGAATGACCAGTGAAAATAGAAGACAAAAAAGAGTAAGTGCTACGAAACAAAATGATCCCCTTGGTCAAAGTGATTTGGCAACATCACAAAATGGAGGGAGCAACGTGGGAAAGTGAAGAAATAACGAGACGCCAATATCCCTATCTTTTTGAGAATATTGTGTAATAGTTTAAATTTTGAGGACGAAATTTCTGTAAGGAGGGAAGAGTTATGATATCTCGAAATTTCGACGTTGTGGATTAATCGAAGGACGATTGTCAATTTAATTCGGAAAAAGTATACAATCGAATTGTCGGACGTTTTCACGTGGTCAAGGCAATGAAATGGAATTCGATGGATTGTTAATCATGAATTCCAAGCCGATGAAAAGTTTATGACGTTTGATTATCGATAACTCAAATTTTATCGGTAAACCCTAAATTGTCAGAAAAGAGACGGTAAGCCAAAAATTAAGGATCGAAGAAACATTTCAAATGTGGCACGAACCAACGGGCCTATTTTCTATTATTTTCGGATTTCAAGAGGCACGATAATAGAAAATGACCATTTTGCCCCCGAAAGCCCATTTTGGCCTAAAATGAAGAACCCATTGGATATCAAGCCCATTGGGCCCACTAAAATTCAAGCCAAGCCCACGTGAATAGTGCAAGCCCGTAAGAATAGTGTCAAGAGTGGAAAAGACCATTTTACCCTTCTTGAAAGTGGGATATTTGGAAGATCACATAATGGACTTAAGACAAAGCTCATTAAAGCTTTTTGTCCTGCTTTTCTTCCTTCTTCCCCAAGGTGGCCGAACCACCCCCTTGCCCCTCTCCTTGTCCCTTTCTTTCCTTGTCTCATTTAATTAGATCAAGTTATCTTGATTTGCAAGAAGACAAGTGAGATATTTTTGGAAAATTTCAATGATGCAATCTTGGATAAGATAAGGGCAAGACAACTCTCTCTCTCTCTCACTCTTCACTCATCAATTTCCCTCTTGCAATCTTTTCTTCTCTCCCTTTTCCCTTGAATTTCGATCACCACCACTCTCACCACCACCTCACTGCCGCCCATCACCAAGCCACGCCACCGTGCACCACCGCCACTCACCTTGCCGCCGTGAGAATTGTCGTGGTCATTACCAAGCCGTGCCGCGCCGTCCATCGTCGTGAACCGCAACATCACCACCCAAGCCGCCCATTTTGCCGCCGGCCACCTAGTCGAGCCACCACCATCACCGTCTTCGCGCCGTCGCCACCGTCGTCGCCGTAGTCGCCATCGCCGTTAAATGGTGAGTTAACTCCCTAATCCTTGAATAGGTTGTTAATTGCACTTATGGTTAGTTTAATTGACTATGGTTAGATTAGCTAACTAGGGTTGGTTTAGATGACCATGGTTAGGTTAATTAACCATGGTTGGGTTATTTAACCACGGTTGAGTTAATTATCTTGCTTATGGTTTTAAGATGAGAATTGCCTAGGAAAGGTAATGGTTTCATGTTTGATGATTTTATAGTGGAAAAGAATGTACTTTTGGCATGTAAATGTGATCGATGTGGTGTCATGCTTATATACTGAGTTTCATGCATTGAAATAATCTAGTGTGCTTGAAAAGTGAAGCACGGGTTGGTTTGATCACATATGATTTATTCATTGCATTTTTATGTGAGAAAATGGCAATATGTTTGATGTTTGAGCACAATCATGGCATGTGCACGAATCATGTGGCATTAATTAGAAAAATAAGAAGAACTAAATTGGCATACATGATTGAGGTGCTCGTGTGATCACAAAAGGGTACGGACCCCCAATGGTGATTGGGGATGATGCCTGATTTATCGAAGTCTCGGATCGGGTCAGGATGATGATTTATCGGATGTCCAGCAGGGTTGGACGATGGATTACGGTGGAGGCTGGACCGATTCTCCTTTGTGGAATGCCGTCTGCTTGGGGGGAGGTCGAGGTGGGGCCGTACCTCGATCGACTAGAAAGAGACGTTGCCGCGCCTGATGGTTTTAGGGCGATGCCCAGTCATGCTAGAAGACTGCCAACCTTTGGGCTGTGCCATGGCTCGGAGAGGTCGAGAACCGCCAACCTTCGGGTTGTGCCGTGCCCGAGAGCGGACGTAATCACTAGGCATAAAACTGAACCACGCTTAATTGCATTGCGTGTGAGAAATGGTGTTACATGTTCTAATCCATTGTTTATAGAATGCCATAACTGTTAACATGTGGGGCATGTGCATGTGCCGAGGCAAGGTAAGAATGCCTGTGATTTGCCTATTAATTGAGATGAGTCGACCGAACCTGTTATAGGTTGTGTAGAGCGAGAGTTGCTCGCTATTGATCTGCCATCGATGTTGAGTTGCATGTTTAGGGTTCACTCTAGGTGAATCAGCACCTTGCGTGAGGCTTAGGTTGTTACATTACTGAGATTTTTATCTCACTAGTTGTCATTAACGTTTTTCAGACTCGTAGTATGAATACCAGGATAGTACGGTTCGGGGTCCCGATGGATCAAAGCCTCGAAATTAAATCGTATTTGATTTCCAACAAAGACTACTTCTTTGAGTTGCGTATTACGACCATCTGGGTTGATGGAGGGTTAATGTATTTAATCCCCCACCGGTTCGAGGCGTGGTTCATGAGTCATGGCGACGTTCTTTTTGGGCCACTGAGGGGCTTTGACGGTCCTAATGGAGGAGGACCTGGAGGAGCATCGTGGGATCCCGTAGACCTGGCAGTTCCAAATGGCACCGTGGAGGATCCGGAGTCTGATTCGGAGGAGGAGCACTACCCTTAGGTCAGGCTTAGTAAGCTAGCACCTTTTTGGCGTAAACCCTAGCGTAGCGGAGATAAGTTAACCCGACCCCCGGTATCTTTTGTTGGTCCTTGTAGGAAGTAGCCCAAAAGTGAGGGCTTATAATTATAACTTCCTAGGGTTAACACGTATATAAATAAAATGCGAGTTTTGTTATGGATGTTGTTCTGTTGTTTATTTCGTTGTTTTTCCTGCTATCCCTGCTGTCGGGTGTTTATTATTCGTTTCCGCATGCGTTAATTGAAAGATAAAATGAATGGGTCGTCGACGCATCATGGGACGTCGCATTTATTAATGACCCAAAGGAAAAGTGATAAGGATGGTCATGCGCTCGAGGGCTCGGGGCGTGACAAAGTCCATAGAGAGGACTCACCCAATCTCAAAAGGGAAGTATTTTTCCCCCAACCTAATTTAGTTATCTTGAAAATAATAGTCTGTTTTCATTCTTCCAGGCGTCAAACTCGGGGCGCAACCCTCAAGTGATAATTATCCTGGCTAATGAACCGTCCTCGCCTTCCAAACATCCGTTCATATCCCACTGCTAATGCATACTTTCCTGTAAATGCACACAAGACAAAAGCCACAAGAAGGGATGAGATGCCCGCCCGAATTCCTTGAAACAATTATACTAGCGCGAAATAGCCGGCCGCAACAAAGTTGACCCCAACCGAACGATTGAGGTGTCATAAACAAGACAGGTAAATCAACAATAGACCTCGCAACCTAAAAAAGAGAGTAGCTCTTTCTAAATTCAATTCGTTTTGAAAATGATACTTTGTTTTGCTCCTCATAGATGCAGAGATATGGGATGCGCCCTAACGCCTATCATTGAAGTGAATGATATTTCTAAGCACAAACATGACCGTGCTACCTTTATTGCATGCCCGCTTCCTACGGCAACATTACTCGTGGCCAACGGTCATGCCATTCAACATTCAACATCTGTGGCAATCCATTTTTCCATATCAATGAGAAAGCGGGGGCAAGTCAAGAGAAGGCCACCCGATCTGGAAAAAAAGGGAGTATTTCTTTCTGAATTTAATTGGCTTTGAATATAACTTGTCATTCTCTTCCTTTCAGATCACGGATTGAGAACATGGCGCCCTAATGGCAACCATTCAAGTGACGCCTTCAGAAGAGTCTGAGTCATCTAACCCTCAGCTTACATTACGCTTCACATGGCCAAGTACCTTATTCGTGCGCATTTCTCTTGTGCAGGGGCAGAAGCCAAAATGGAGCGCTTATTAGATCGAAGATCGAATTTCGAGTACCGATCAATCAATTCATATGTCCATCCTCATCAATTTGGGGCAACTCATAGACATTTAATCCAATCCCTCTATGATTGATCTAACATTTCTTGCAAGGACGTTTTTGTTGAAATAATGAATCTTCAAAGCTATATTGAAATTGATGAAAAATTTTGGTATCATTAAGAGAATATGAGTTTTCTCACGTTAGAAGCAAATGGGTTTTTTAAGTGATCACATGAATTGCAAATGAAATGCTCATGATTGTTGCAAAATTTATGCATGCTCATTTTGTCAGTCTAAATTACTATTTTCAAAAAGGGAATTTGTTTAATTAGGCAATTTGACAAAGCATGTGGAATTAATTGAATGTGTAGAATGAGGCATGTCAAGATGATGAAAGGCAAGTCATTCCCATACACAGTCCCGGGATTAGCCCTAGTGAGTTGAGCAAAGAAGACCCTGCTCATAAGGTAAAGGGTTATATCGCAAAAGGTATGATCGCCGAAATGATAACAAGCAATTTATTTCTTTTACCCAAACACTACAGGTGTCACGCCCCGAAACCTACGAGTTCGTCGACATCTTGCTACGGTCGATAAGAAATGCGACATCCCAGGCTTGTCGCCAATCCACACGAGATAACGATAAGATGCACATGCGGAAGCAATTACACACTCTGTACAAAAAACATCATATGGAATGACAGATAAGGAGAAAGGATCTTGTTTAAAACAAACATAATTATAAACCTCACTAGAGGCCAAGGACTACTGTATTACACCTGTCAAAACGGGGTTGATGGTGCTGTCAGTCTAACTACTACACTTCCTACGATTCTCAAAAAGGGGTCACGAGCCATCCGAACTCTTAATCTTCGCCGTCGTCCTCTGACGGGTCGAATTCCATAGACTCCGAGTCGGAACTCGACTCGATAATTTGGACTTCAGGCTCTGGCTCCACTAGCTCAAGTTCCATCGGGTCGGAATCCTCGGGACAGGTGTCCGGGCTTGTTACAACGCCGTCAGGCGGGGCGGCTTGCATCGGATCCCACTCGCCTACTCCCTCATACGGAATGTCATAACCGCGGAGAGGACCAACAGTCATATCTCTATTCTGATAAAACCAAGCCAAAAAGGTATGAGGCTTCCAGTATGTCTCGTCTTCATCGACCCATACGGTACTACTTTTCCTAATATATTCTATATCCTTGCTTATTAGGTACCTCGACTCCATGGACTCCATATCCATGGGTACACCAAAACATTGAGGTGGAGAGTTCATATCACGGACGTGGGTCTGAAATGGTTTAAAATAACGAATGAGATATAAATCTCAATAAGTCTACTTTCTAAGTTCGACTAGGGTAAAGCGTACT